>JAINUG010000177.1:1095000-1267500 GCA_029706075.1 Aldrovandia affinis | reverse complement strand
GCGCTATCCACTGCACCACCGTGCCGCCCACCTGAATAGTCTTGACCCCAAATTCTCCTTCTTGCTCTCTCTCTCTAGAGAGCCTGGAAAGGGAAGTTACTGTTTGTGAAATCATTTTCCTTCAGTCTGATTGGTTCTAGCAAGGGTTAGCCAGGGTTCCGCTGTAGGTCAGTGGTTGAGTTATCTTAAATTGTTGCCTCCAATTGGAGCTCCACCCACACAAGATTATGATTCTTCAGAGGGAGTAAGTGACCATTGGATTTTGGAAAAGCACATCCCTGGAATTTGGGCAGGCTTATCTCACATTAGAGTGCCATCGTAGTCAGGCTCATGTTACCATAAAGCTAAGAGCCTGACTCATGAGGCTAGACCTGAAATTGCGGTGTATTGTGAATGCTATTTGCATCCCTGTTAATCCACCCCCAATAGACGAATCAGCACAGCATTGGTTAACAAATGCCTCTAGCTCCTCCCACACAAATTACACAGATAGATACATAGCCAATGGTGCTGGGGCGACTGGAGACCTCCTAGGAAACCCATGTCACCCTCTCCTCCTCCTCTCATTTGATTGGATAGTAAGAAGGATGACATAGTGGTAACTGCCAAAACAAAGGCAGCATTTGAGTAAACGAGGGATCCTTTAAACGGGCGCAGTATTGCAAGTGTCCGCCGGGGGGTGCCATGGCCGATACTGGCGGATAGGCCCGGCCCTCCCCCTTTTCCAATGACCTCGAGAATCTCTACAGAGCTGCTCTGTTTACATCTCCAGCAACCATGTAATTGCATCGTATTCATCAACTGTGAACCAACACTGAGGATGATTAATGCCGTTAAGCGCCATTAATATGTATTTTTGGGGGGCAGGATATCCAGGCAGCTGAGGCCGGAGCCAACTGCATGGCCGTCGGTGCGTGCACAGCTATGTCGCTCAGTGTAATTCAGCTGGAAGCTCCACTTATCCCTTCTCTAGAGTTTGAAAGAAAAAGACCAAATCGTAGCTACGTGGAAAAAGCAGAATCAAGTAAAAGCAGAAAAAGCCGCTTTAAAAGTCTGTTGCTGCTTGCATGCCTGTGTGCCATTTGTGGTACCGTATGTAGTTCATGATGGTGATAGCTCATGATAATAGTCCGTCTTGTGAATTTCAGTTGAGCATTGAAGAGCATTCAGAAAGCGTGAGATCGCAAACTTAACTTCTACACAGGGTACAGGTATTGTTATTATCATTATTATTGTTAAAAATGCCAGATGAATGCCTCAGTATCTTCCTTATGACGCATCACTTACCTGACATGTATCATGAATCAATCGCTGAATCGATCAGTTTGATTTGCGGATCTCTTTTCACCTCTCTCTTGTCTGGTCAAACATTGATTGTGCTTCAGAGTAGTGTTCCCTAAATCCGACCCCGGAGGGCCGCAGGGTATGCTGGTTTTTGTTTTCACCTTAAAATCAGCAGCCAGGACCAGCACTGAGAACCTCTGGACTTGTGAGGCCCCTTGACTGAATTGGTGTTCAGGCTGAGGGCTGCGGAGGCACCAGACACACTCAGCACAAGCGGCCTTTTCGCAGGCAATATCACGGCTGTCTTTCAGAGCCCGAATGTGAAAGTGGTTCTGGGAAGTGATCCGTGAGTGGCAGCGATTCCTCCGCTGGCGTCCCACTCATGTTTTTCGCCCGTGGCTTCTCCTCGCCACTCCTCCTTAGAAAGCACTTCAGTGGACGGGTTTTTCTCATATTGCATCCACCTTGAACAACTGCTAAGTTGAGAGAGAGAGAGAGAGAGAGAGAGATGCCTGGTAATAATGCCAGTCAGACCTCAGGGATGCTTTGAGGAGATGTGAAGGTGTGTGTGAGTGCGTGTGTGTGCGAGTGCATGTGTGTGGTAGTGGGGGATTGGATCGTTACACTATTTCTGTATTGATTATTGGAGTGTATATTTAATCTCCTAATGTTTCACAGTGTCTTTATAAGCTGGTCATAAAACCTTCTAATTATGTATATGCAATCCTAGGTACACATGAATTTGGGCAGCAGTGAAAACACAGTGGGGCTACAATCTAAGATGATTTGGTGTCTCTCTTCAAATGTGAACAGAGCATGAATATTTATATAGCTTCTACACTATTTTAGGGAACGTTAGGGGAACAACTTCAAAATAAAGATCAAGCTGGCTTTCTGTTTATCGATTTAATATGACTGTTAACATTATTATATTATTAATAATTATAGTAATATAATTATTTTACAGTTACCTATTACTGTATTATCATCGGTGTCATGTTATGAATTTTGCAATTTAGTATATACAGTGCGCTTTTAAAGTCTACACCCCGTCTCAAAAATAGTCTGATTTAATATGTTTTCAGGCTGTAAGGCAACAAAAAGGTGACATTTTTAAGACAGGGTGTAGACTTTAAAGGGACACTGTATATATACGTACATTGCTTTAGCAATGTTTAGAATTGAAGTTAAATGAATTGCCTCACTGAGCAATTGGGGCTGCCCTATAGGGAAAGAGTCCTAGATGTTATATATCATCTAAGTCAAATGTATGCAGGCTTTCCATTTGAATTGCGCAAACAGTTATTGATTCAAATTTGACGTAAGCGCAGAATCGCATGGCTCAGCCACTATTGGAAATGCTCAGTCATAGCGCTGAGGACAACAGCTGTTTCAAGTCTCCTTTGTCTCCTACTCCTTCAGGTTAATATCAGGCACAGAGTTATTATTAGCAGAGGGGACCTCTGTGGAAACTGCTGCACTCTCATTATAGGTGCTAAAAGGACATACTCCAGTCACATTTCAGTGCTGGATAAGGGAGTGTTCAAACTGGGAGGTAATAAGGGGACAACTGGGACAACGTCATGTGGCCAGTGAAAAGGATAAGGTCATAGGTGTATTGTGATGTCGCACACAAATTTAAACCTGTGATCATAAATAATTTTGCATGCCAATTTATGTGCCATCCAATTTAAGCTACAATACCGTAAGTCAAGCTTAATTCGTGTTGAATCAAAGTTTTAATGCCATATATGTATATATTCTTTTATGTGCTTCCACACTGATAATAGTCCTCTGACTGACTTGTTGGGGGAGATGTTTTAGAAGAAGAATGTAGGCAATATTTGGCTGCATCCACTGGAAGATGTGACTTGGTCACAGTTGTTCCCTTGGTCTCTCCATGTCCCAGCATCCCATACTTCCTGGAGTATGATCCAAACAAATACATCCAATGGAATCATCTAAATTACTGTGTCAACAAAAAACCATAGGTTAGACTACCTCTAGCTGGGCTGCACCAACTCAACCTAAAAGCCTTGTTTCACAGTGGACACCTGTCTGGAAAAAGTAAATACACAAACAAATTATCTTTACCCAATTCTACATGCAGACAAAAAATAACTGGTATTATTCTGTATTGATAAACTATTATAATAAAGAAACTGTATAAACAGGTGCATATTAACATATTAATAATATATTCTCAAAAGTGTACAATAAATTGCTCTACACAGTGAGTGCCATGCCACTTACTTATATCTATTAGCCAGGCATATATTTTATGGCTAAACATAAAATGAATATAATTGAGGCATTTTTTACGATGCACTTAACCACATATTGAATGTTAATGTGCAAACACAAAACACACACGCACACACACACACACACACACAGAAATGCACAAATACATGCACAAGTGTGTATGCATACACACACACACACACACACACACACACATGTTAATTTGTCAGTGTGCAGTGAGTCTTGAAAGCCTGTCAAGAGAAGAGAATCAGCGGTCAGTCTGTTTGGGTCACAGCAGGACTTTGTGTAAACACTCCCTGAGGTTTAACTGCAGATTATGCCCAGGCCTGTGAGCATGCTGCAGTGCTGAATGCAAATATCCAAGGAGGAAATGCACAGAAATGGATAAATAAAAGGGGGCAGGGCAAGGGGGGTGGGTTTTATACTGAACCAATGAGGAAAAGGTGTGGGCGGAGCTGTTTATGGTGGGTTTGGTTGAATTATAAATTGGGTGGCGCTAACTTCTACCAATGACTCATTTACTTGAACCAGTCCCATGTTCTTGCTATACAGAGCAAAGTCATTTGATTGGTTCATACAAGTCTTGATATCGACAGCCTGTAGTAGCTCCACCCACTGCAGAATTCACAAAGGTTAGTGCTAGATCCCACTGGGTGTAAGAACATAGCCTCATCCCTAACCCCAGCCCTAACCTTACCCTCAATAGGGACAACAGTCTTAGGCACCCCCACAGGACTTTAAAATATGGAATCGTCTGGGTTTCATGCATTTCAATGTCAGGAGTCGGGTCCCCAAGCAAGACCGTCTTAAGTTATGGGTACACACTGCAGAGCCAAATATCCTTGTGCTCACAGAATCTTTCAGTTCTGTATTTGATTAAGTTGTTTGTCTTGCTGACTGCCATGTCTTTTGATGTGACCTGACTGGTAAAGGTGGAGGGGTGATTATTTATGTTAAAAATAAATTAGGTAGCTGACGGATGACGTAGCGGTCTAATGCACCACGCTTCAGAGTGGTGTGCACTGCCCGTCAGGGACGCGGATCGAAACCCGCGTCTCTACCAGACCGGCCCTGGTCGTCAGCCCGATCGGAGGCGGCATTTGGCTGTCCACCTCCGGGGGGGGGGAGGGAGAGCCGGCACGAGTCCGTCGAGGAGAAGGTTAAGGCGTCCGTGGAAGAATTCCCGTCTCGGAAGAGGCGGGAACACTCGGCCAGGAATGTGTGTCTTGCTCCTGGAGGACAGGCGACGGACTTTAAATAAATAGAGGGTTTAATTGGGGGAGAAAATGGGGAATTTAAAAATAAATAAATTAGAAACGGGTTTAAAAGCCATGGCAGAGTGATCAAATTGGGAGAAAATGTCAATGGGGCAAAAAATGGATTGATGAGCATGAAATACACCCAAAAGATCCCAAGCCAATTTAACACTTATGAAAGATCCTGGAGGAGCACCTGAGACAGCCTTTTCCACCACCACTAACGAAGCGCCAAATGGTGGAATTTCTCATGGAAGAATGGTGTTGCATCCCTCCAATAGAGTTCCAGACACTTGTAGAATCTATGACAAGGTGCATTGAAGCTGTTCTGGCAGCTTGTGGTGGCCCAACGCCCCAATTAAGACACTTTATGTTGGTGCTTCCTTTATTTTGGCAGTTACCTGTAGAGCTCCTTTCCCCCCTTGTCACGCCCTGTGCTCATGGCTCACCTGTAAAAGAGATCTATGGTCTCCGTGTGCCTCCCTGAATAAATGAAGGAAGTAAGGTCGTACTCAGCTGCTCTTCAATAATGCTTATCAGATTTGGCTGTCCCCAATGGAAGAGCTCCACAATAAATCTTCTTCTAAGAAACCTTCTGGGGGGAAAAAATATATGATCAAGCGTCCGTCAAAGCTAAAACCGCTTCATTCCTTTTTTTTGCCGACCTCCTGATTTACAGCGATGTGAAAAACCTGACCTGCTGCTCGCTCTTTGAAGTCAGTTAAATAGGCATTGTGCTCACTGTGCATTGGGGATTAAGGGCGTGAAATTAAAAAGGGCAATTGAAAGGAATGTTAAATACTAAAAATGTCAAATTTACTAAATGAGTTCATTCTCGGCCCGGCGTAGAGTAAGCCTTTTTTCTAGAGCGATCTGCAAGACACATGATATGAAATGTGACCCAGGCGTTAAGGCGCTCACTCCCAGAACACTCCTCTAACTGACACCTGAAAGCTCTAAATATAGGTTGAATATGGCGTGCCTACAAAACCTTTTCACATGCGCACATCCTTTCGAACAGGAGCATTTCAAATGGGCTCCGTAGACAGGCGACTCGTTTAGCGTTGGGGGAAAAACCCGCTGCTCAGAACCGGCCCTTTATCCGAGGTGTTGCACGTGCCTCCTCAGCCTGCGAGAGACATTTTCTAGCGTGACTCTCCATCTCTGTGCCTCCGCATTGTACCCCGTCACCGAAGCATGAGAAAGCGATGAAGCCAGTGGTGATTTTAGACCCTATTTATGGGGGCTTTAGCCCCCCCTGTCTTTCATCTCAACCCCCCTGAAAATGTTTAGTCATTATTTTCTAAAAAACATTTTTACTTAATAACTACCGGTGTTTAAAAAAATACCACAAATAGAGAGTGGCATTTCAATTTCAATCTCAACCCCGGCGAACAGAATATGTTCAGAATATGTTAATTACCATCCGGGGTGTTCTCTCCCCTTGGCACTGAATCCTTGCATACCCCCCATTGCCATGATCTATTACTTCATATTTGGTTTATTTCTGTGCCCTGAGCGGGAGGTGACCCTTGGCGTCTGCGGCGGCCGGCGGCTTTGCAAGGCGGGTCAGTCAGTAATTACTGCTTGCGGGTGGGTGGGCGGGCGGGTGGGGAAGGGGGTGAGGGAAAAAGCGAGCCGTGTTTTAATGTGTTTAATCCCCGTGCATTTCTGCCTGGTCAAACAGCTGGCGAGGGAGGCGGGATTATCCTCCGCGCTCCCGCAGAAACCGAGCCCCGTGTCTCCGATGTTTGATCTTCGCCGGGGTTTATTTCGCGATGGCGCCGCCACTTCCTGCACAAAGGCGCTCATGTATTATTCATGCTGGCCCTGGACGAGGTGCGTAAGGACATCCTGGCTGACGCGATCGGTGCTGGTGCCCACCTTCCTGCTCGCCGCGCGTCACTGTTCGCGGGGGCGCGGGAGGGAGGCTGCGGTCAAGGTGGGCCCACAGCCGAGGGAGGGAGCGGGTCAGCCCGCGGTCACCTCTGCAGAGGCAGATGTCTCTTGCATAAGATTTAGACGCAGCACAGTGTTCTCGACCTCTCTCGCCCTCCCTCTCTCCTTCCGTCTCTCTCTCCCTCTCTCTCTCTCTCTCACACTCGCACTCTGTTTCTCTCACGCCTTATCTCTGCCTCTCTGTCGCTCTCTCTCTTTTAATGTTTTTAGGTGAAGGTCATGTCGATGTTGATGATCAGTTTTTAGTGTATGTAGTCCTGGATATAATCATGTACTGAGGTATGGTTGATTGTGAAATCATATAAAGGCCAGTTAAAGTTATCTATTTCTCTCTCTCTCTCTCTCTCTGTCTCTCTCTCTCTCTCTCTCTCTCTCTCTCTCTCTGTCTCTCACTCACACACACACACACACGCACACGCGCGCTCTCTCCTGGCTTTTAATAATGTACCTGGAATTTCACAGCTTGGCACCCTTACCCTCCACAGCTGTCATAGTGCATCAGCCTGTCATGACAGCAGCGTTCACCTTCCTGCTGCCGCGCAGTCCGGACACTTCAAAGGAAGGGCCGCTCACTCACGGCCCTGAGGTCACCTGCTCTGAGCTCGCACGCACATCATTAATAAACCTGCCTCATGCAAAATGCACTGCGGCCATCCCTCCGTTTGTGCATTTGACACGGTGCAGGGCAACACATTTTTGACGGAGAATCTAACATTAAAGCTGAATTAAACTCAATTTAAAAAGGTACATAGTTCATAGACACAGGGCTCAAGAGGTTTTTTATATATAAAGGAAGAGGTTTTTATATGTGATTGTACTTGAACATCTTTTCATTCCCTTATTTCTGCTTTTTTCACAGTGTAGAATACACAGTGGTATTTGAGGGCCCGTACAACCACTGCAGTATCCTCTATTTGGTAGAGTGTAGACCACACAAGAGTCCACAAGAGCAGGAGGGTGAGTGTGGGGTTAGTCTGTGGTACAGGAGAGTGAGTGTGAGGTTAGTCTGGTGCAGGAGAGTGAGTGTGAGGTTAGTCTGGTGCAGGAGGGTGAGTGTGAGGTTAGTCTGGTGCACAGGAGAGTGAGTGTGAGGTTAGACTGGTACAGGAGAGTGAGTGTGAGGTTAGACTGGTGCAGGAGAGTGAGTGTGAGGTTAGTCTGGTACAGGAGGGTGAGTGTGAGGTTAGTCTGGTACTGGTTAGTCTGGTAGGAGTGTGAGGTTAGAGGTGCAGGAGGGTGAGGTTAGACTCTGGTACAGGAGGGTTAGACTGAGTGTGAGGTTAGTCTGGTGCAGGAGGGTGAGTGTCTGGAGGTTTAGTCTGGTACTGAGTGCAGGAGGGTGAGTGAGTGTCTGGTACAGGAGGGTTTAGTCTGGTGCAGGAGAGGAGTGAGTGTACAGGAGGTTAGACTTAGTCTACAGGAGGGTGAGTGAGTTAGTCTGGTACAGGTTAGTCTGGTGCAGGAGGGTGAGTGTGAGGTTAGACTGGTACAGGAGGGTGAGTGTGATTTTTACATTTATTACTGTTTATTTTGGTACAGGAGAGTGAGTGTGAGGTTAGACTTGGTACAGGAGTTTAAGTCTGGTAAATGTTTATACATTTATTTTCCAAGTTTAACCCTGGAAATGTTTGTAAGACTTTGCTGTCCTGGTTTCCTTTCCGGTCCAAACGTTGTTTGCCGATGCACGTCCACGCTTTTGCAATCTCACGATTCCCTTGGGGGCGCTCTCTGTCAAAACTGTGCATTCCTGTCTCTGAGGAGAGGGACAGCACAGGTATAAGGTGAAAAACAGGAGGTCAGAGAGGTTCTGTCTTTCTATCTGACAATGCGCAATAAAACACTGTCTTTTTGCGGCCTAAACCAGTTTTTTTGTGCGTGTTTGTTCTGTGTGTTTGGATCATTGCATGGCTCTGTACATTAGCAATTACACCTTACCTCAATCTACCCCTCCAACCCCCGCCCTACACATAAATCCTGCCTAAACACTTTATATAATTACAAGTTATGTTATTTGCTTCCGTTGCACTTGCTTATTTTCCTTGTCAACCCACAAGGGGATATTGCATACCTAAGTCCAAACACAGGTAATTATTACCTTAGAGTGAATTTCTACATACCTCTATGTCTTAGATAATCTGTAGGTGCATACAGTATTTTATTGAGATTCCCTGTAATGCTGGCACATCTCCTGTACTAAGTCAAATCTCCACGTTTTAAAATAGGTGTGAGGCCGTGAATCACAGCTAGACTGACATATTACAGTACAGGAAATTAGAGCAACTTACAAAGTGTACATTTCTTTACATGCAATCCATTTATACGGCTGGATATTTCCTGAAGCAATTCATGTTAAGTACCTTGCTCAAGGGTAAAACACCAGTGCCCCACCTGGGAATCGAACCTTTAATCCTTGCGTTACAAGCCCCGGTCCCTAACCACTATACTACAGTGCCACTTCCATCGTTCCCAAAACTTTCACACAACAAAAGTCTTAACATAAGTTGAGCACAGGGCTCCCCATTCAGGGGCAGGGGCCGCAGGTTTCACCCCCCCGGCCGGGGGAGAGAGAAGGGGGGGTAATGAGAGATCCATTATCTCACAGCGCCATTAGCCCTACAATACAGTAATTACGGCCTAGGGTTTAAATCATACACCTATTGTAATGGAGGAGTAATCTTTTAATGAGGAGAGTATGAAGAACGCGTATTAGGCACTTTATCTTCGTCCGTGCTGACTCACGATCGGCTGAACTTTCGCACAAAAAAACCTGCAAGCGCCGGAAACATCGGTAGCAGTGTTAAGGACACGTGACCGTGCGAATGAAAGGAAGCCGAGGCAATTATTCACACACGCTCCCTTGTCTGGAGCGCCTTTAATCGGGAGATGAAGCGCATGGTGCCGCATGGGGTAAAGGATTGGAGGGGTGCTGTCAGAGGTGACATGCAGCAATAACAATGGAGGCCGGAAAATACGCACAGGCGTAGGGGAAATGCAGGCAACTGCCAAAATAAAGGAAACGCTTGAGTATATGAAGAGTTCTGGCGGCTTTGTTATGGTGTGGGGTGCATTTCCCTGCCATGGTTTAGGCCACTCAAACCTTTCGAGGGCAAGGTAAACACCATGAAATACAAAGCCATTCTGGGTGATCACCTTCATCCTGTGGTGAAGCATTTCTATCCTGATGGGAATGGTCTCTTTCAGGATGACAATGCCACCATCCATAGGGCACGAATGGACACTAAATGTAAACCACATGTCAGGGCTGTCTCAGTCACCAGATCTGAACCCAACTGAAAACGTATGGGAGATTCTGGACAGCGTTTTCCACTGCCATCAATAAAACACCATTATGGAATTTCTCATGGGAGAATGGTGTTGCATCCCTCCAGCAGAGTTCCAGACACTTAGAATCTACGTTGAAAAAAAAATGTTTGCAGTATTTAAAGCACGGCAATGTCACATTTAGGAGCCAACACTGAAAGGACGAATTGACACAGACTTCATCTGTGATCGTCTGTGTGGAATACACGCATATCCGCAAACCATCTGGACTGCTTCAAGTAAGTGTTTGTGGTTAATTATTAATTAACCCCTTTCACACCTTCTGAAGCCAGGGGTCGATTTACACGGCTGGAAGCACGCCTAATTAACTGCTCCGTAAGCAACGACCGTACATGCACGCGTGTGACATCAAATGAAAATAAAGACTTCATAATCGCCACTGAATTTAGAGAGACTCCGATTTCCCTTAAGGGTGTCCACCGACGGAGCGGCGGACTTAAAGAGGTCCGTTCGGTAGCGACGAGTACAGCGTGGCTAGTTTACCCGGCTATGTGAGTCCATTAGCTAGCATGCTTACCTCAGAAGAATGTAGCATTACCCGGAGCGGTCGATACAATAAAACAACAAGTCACAGTGAGCACAGCCAAGGCTCCTGATTGGAGAGGTGTCGTGACATGTGGTTGTGGTCTGTCAACGGCAGACTGCATTCATTACATTACATTACATTACAGGCATTTGGCAGACGCTCTTATCCAGAGCGACGTACAACAAAGTGTTAACCGTAGTCAAGAACAGTTTAGCTGAAAGCCACCCTAGTGGGAAGTACAGTTCCTGGGTGCTAGGAGCAACCACATAGTTAAACTAGGACCCTGTAGGTAAATCTGTAGCCACAATTCAAAGGTAGCAATAAAGCAATCAATGCAGAAAATAATGCCTAAGCCTAATACAATACATAAACAAGTAGACATGTGTAAAACTAAGCAACTATGTCCCTAAGTTAACAAAAACCGGACTACGGGGAGTGCCGGACTTCGGCAGTGACATCTTGCCAGGTCAGAAACTGCTGGCTGCGAACACCCAAGAGAGTGAGCAACAGTCCACCGACTGTCCGACAGGCCAATGGGACGCCGTCACAATGAAGACATTAGGATACCCAGTGTTCTACATAAATAAGGCACATTGGTTATTTTACCTGTTTTTCTTTCTTGGCTTTTACCTAGCTTGGCATGCAACAGGTTATCAGAGAGGTCATCACCAAATGATCTCTCAGACTAATGAACTGATGTGGCTGCCTGCATCATGTCAGACATGTTAGATCTATTAATAAAATGTATATGCAATCTATATCAAAAATCTGATTTTTTTTTCTCCCCCCTCCCCTTACATGCATAACTGTAGTGCTGGATCTGTTTTGATGCTTAGTTTTGTGTTGCGTTTCCATCTGGGTTGAGTCATTACATTTACATTTTTTACATTTTAGCCATTTTGCAGACGCTCTTATCCAGAGCGACTTCCAGAGTTTACATTTCTTTACATACAATCCATTTATACAGCTGGATATTTTACTGAAGCAATTCAGGCTAAGGGGGCCTGGAGCTGGAGCAGCAGTGCTTGCATGGATGAGGAAATAAATAAAAAGCAGATTCAATAAAAATGAATATGTAATAGCATTGTAATTTACAGTCTGGCACATATATAACGTGAATGCGCGTGCACATTGTGAGGTAAGGGAGACGATGTTTGAATATGTATTACACCTGTTTCCTGCAGATTTTTTAGCTATTGCCTTGTTCGTCATCCATTCAAGGTTACTGACGTAGGACGTATTAAGTAAAGGAGGAGATCATTCACGACGAATAAGTGACATGTTGTTCAACCGAGCGTACTCTATAAATGAGACGAGACATCTGGAGAGGTGAGGATTACCATTCATTCCATAAAGCGTTTCCATAAAGAGTGTTGAATCTGAATGACTTTGATCTAAAAATTACACTTCATATTAATATTTAATCTGAAAATTGCCAAGGCATTGAACTCTCTCATTTTTTAAGTGCTTGCCATTTAGTTAATGGCTTAAAATAAAATAATCCTCTCATTCGGTGATCCTTCTGTTGTACATTTTCAGGGCAGGCCCGATGAGTTATGGGACTGTAACACATTTGTTCCGTTTGATTGTTTGTTTGTTTTGCAGAGGCTTCAAGGGCAAAATTACCACCAAATTAAGTCTGTCTGCAATTCACAGCATATTATTACGCTGTAAACTAAAATCTGTTTACATGTGATTAGGAGTTTTTTTAAGCAAATCTAACTGTGATTCAAAATGTTTAGTCACTATGACAGCCAGTCACATAAATTACACACATATATATATATATATATATCAAATATAGTGCACCTATTAATCTTATGCATAAAGCATCAGGACATTTTTATGTTACCTATAAACCTGCTTCATTGTCTTTTAATTCACTATTTTTCTATCTAGACTGTGCGCCAGTGACTGCTGCCTGAACACCACTGTTGCCCAAAGGCATTTTCTAGCAGAAACCCAATGCATGCTGCTTTGCAAACACTACAGATTACAGTGGCTGCCTTCTTACTGAGTTTTCACACGGTGGACTTCACATCGCACGGTGTAAATCAAAAAGGATTCCCACACGCCGTCTCCAGTTGCAATTACATTACACGTGCAATATGACATCATCTGTGCGAGGGGAGCCGAGTGATTTTTCACCTTAAAATCAGTAAGCAGTTCAGCCCCAATAAACCAGGTGAGTTCACTGGGTAAACAACTGCTTTAGTTGGTCAAATAAGGGCAGCAGTGTATTACAATGGCCAGGAAACTGGGCTTGTAACGCAAAGGTGTCCTAGGTGGGGCACTGCCATTGTACCCTTGAGCAAAATACTTAGCCTGAATCGCTTCAGTAAATATCCAGCTGTATTAATGGATTGTATATAAATAAATGTAAACTGTGTAAGTCGCTCTGGATAAAAGCATCTGCTAAATGCCTGTAGTGTCAGTCTGGTTGCGTTTCAGGGCCTCCCATTTAAAACGTGGAGATCTAACTTAGCCCCAGAGATTAGCCAGCATTACAAGGATCTCAGTAAAATACTGTATGCGGTGTCTCTCCGAGGGCAGGAGTGAGCACCGTGGCTGTAGGGGGTACAGGTGAAGGTGAAGGTGAAGGTGAAGGGGGAGGGGAAGGGGGAAGCTGAGTGGCACACAAGCGGACGGTGAGAGATGCTGGCAGCCCCCTCTCGGAGCGAGGCCCGTTCTCCGTCACGGCCCGGCAGAGCTGTCGGGAGCCATAACGAGGCGGACACGGGACCCGTCAGCGCCTGACAGGCCAGGCGCTATCTGCGAGGGGAGACGGCGCTAAACCACTTCCTCCTATTACGGTGATCCCCGCTCGCGTCTGCCAGATGAACTAGTCTGTCGTCCTCCACCCCTGGGCCTCGGGGTAGAATTATCTGTCTGACCCGGGTCGTTTTTTCTCATTTATTACAACCTAGCCGATCGTCCGTCTGTGACACAAGTAATGTTTTATCCATGGGGCTTATGATAGGATGGAGCTGCTAGGGATCTCCCAGTCAGCTCTGCAGGAAGGCTTAAGAAGACTCTCTTGCCTTTTTTTTTGTTGGTTTTTTTCCCATTTAATTTTTCTCCCAATTTAGTAGCCGATTGTACCCTTTCTCTAATTCAACTATTCCTTCCCTTGTACTGCGACCTCGTGGCTGCAACCCTGGGGCCGGCAGTCGACCGTAACTCCAACACACACAGAGCCACCTTATATGCAGCGAGCTCCTGCCGGCTTCCCTCTCCCCTCCCTCCTGGGGCAGACAGCCAATCACCACTCCTGGCAGAACGAACCCCAGCCGCAGTGGGAATCCTGCACTCCGGGTGAGTGCCTTTACCATCACGCCACCCGGGGGCCCTTCTCTTGCGTCTTTCCCCCCTCCCTCCCTCCCTCCCGGTGTTTTTCATCTTCCAGCCACAGATATCCGACTGTCAAATTGTAATTTCCCAAGTGCTGCCATCTCCAATCACCTCGCTGTCTTTTCCCTTCCAAATTACCCACGTCACCAAGTCAACTCATCATGGTCATCCTCAGTTAGCCGTGTAACAACTGATGCCAGTGGCCTGCTTCACAGGAGGATTCACCTCAAGCGTTGTCTTTATTTTGTCAGTTATCTGTATTTTGCTATTCTATTCTGTGCTCAGTGGTCTTGTTCTTTGTCGACAAATCCAAGATGAAACATAGGGTGAGGTGTCGGAAAGTTCAGATTCTGGATGACCTACTTTTTTTCATTTAGCACCCCAATTTACCCCGTTTCATCTACAGTACGGTGGCCTTCTGCACAAAAAAATTTGATCATTTTACTGATCAGGCGGCAGTGTGGTATAATGGTTAGGGAACTGGGTTTGTAACGTTAAGGTTTCAGGTTCAATCCCCAGGTGGGACACTGCCGTTGTAGCCTTGAGCAAGGTACTTAACCCGAATTGCTTCAGTTAATATCCAGCTGTATAAATGGATTGTATGTAAAGAAATGTAAACTGTAAGTCACTCTGGATAAGAGCGTCTGCTAAATGCCTGTAATGTGATGTAATGTAATGTAAGATCAGACAGAAGGAAACCCCACAGACCCTGTCATGTTGAAGAACTGCAGCTGTCCATCAGTTGCGTTATGCATTTACCTATCTTTACATTCAGCTGTGAATTACCTCATACGGGTCTGAAAGGAAAGAAAAAAGTCCACCTCAAATGTTTGCATTATTTTAAAAAAAACATATTCATGAGTCACTTTCAGTTCAATAAATATTTGGTTTAAAACTGATAAAGCACAGCATACTGATAATCCCCTCAAACTAATTGTAAATAAACAAGCATTACAGAAGATAAAACGTGGCCTATAGTGGGAAAGCTCACCAGAGACATATCAGAGATAACCCCCTCATGTTCAATCACCCATTGAGTTCGGTTCATTTTTACAAGAGTATGTGTAAGCCGGACATGGATAGTCCATCTATTTCCAGAGACGCACTTTATTACCACACATTATTGCCAGTCCTCTGCTTCATTTGAGGCAGGTATGTAAGAATGAGCCAATAAAAGCACATTCCTGTTAACTGGGAGGAGTACAAGGAGAGAAGATGTGGAAAAAGACATGTTTGAACTTGACTGCATGTGGTGCATAATAGTGAACAGTAATAAATAATGGTACAATATTTTCAAATATGTTATTGTGGTTGGGGTTCAGTGGGGTTAAATTTAATCATTATATAACTAATACAAGTATATTGTGTACTGTTTTTTTTTTCACATATCTGAGTTCTCTCTCTGACTAGGCTGGCTAGGCTACCTTGCTAGTGAACAAAATGGCTCCCGGCCACACTAGGCCCTATCTCAGGCAGGCTGGATTAAATGTGAAATAAAAACAGTGCTTTTGGCAGATTTCTTTGCATTGCATGGTGAGATGGCTGGCATTAGCTGCCATTCTCGGCCCTCCGTCGGCATGGGGTCTGTGGCTGAATAGGGCAGCATCCAGCAGCCGTTCCAGCATGTGTGTGCCTCGTGAGGCCTGAGATGGGGCTGCAGTCGCGACTTCTGAGCTAAATGAAATGGGCCCTCAACTCTAGTTCTGGAGAGCCCCGGGGCATGCTGGACTTTGTTTTCACCTTAAAATCTGCAACAAATGTAGGCCCAAGAGACCAGGTTAACTGTGTCATCCATTGCTATGAGTGATCATTTCAGTTCTGAGTAGCAACTAAAACCAGCTTACCCTGCGGCCCTCCAGGAGCAGAGTTGAAGACCCCCGGGGCGAATGGGGTGGCATGTCTTTGGCAGTTTAGCATGTTACATTTACATTACATTTTACATTTTAAGCATTTAGCAGACGCTCTTATCCAGAACGACTTACAAGATGTGCATTAATACATGGTAGGAACAATCATAGTTTGCGCAAGAGATCAGTGCAGTAATACAGTGATAGACATTATTGCAGGCAGCTGCGTACCATACCTGTAACACTGGGAAGGAAAAGGTTAGTATGCTCATCACCTCAATCGGTTCTAATTCTGCATCCCAGAAACTCAGAAACTCCTGTCATTTTAAGAAGAGCGGAGGCGGCGTTTGGCTGTCCGCCCGGGGAAAGCCGGCACGTCCGTCGAGGAGCAGGTAAAATGCATTAAAATCTGCCCGGAAATAGTGTCTCAGGACCTGGGAAAATAAATAGAGGGTATAATTGGCAACCAAATTGGGAGAAAAAAAAAAGAAGCCAAGCCCAAAACACAACTCGGAATGCATTCAAGTGCTCAACCTGGGAAAATGAAACAGGCTGCATGTTAATACGATGTTAATGAATTCCTCCGAATGTGTCGTGGGGGTCTCTTGTAGAGCGAGGGTCCCGAGGCGGCGCACCAGAGACCCGGGACACTCTCACATCACAGCAGTTGGTCTCTGATGACGGTGTAAAGAGAGCAGCTCATCGCTAACAGGCCAAATATTTACATCTGGAGTGTTATGTTGGGAAAATTCTAATCATGGAAGGAGCGAAATACATGCTCTCAATTACCATAACTAATTAAACATGAAATATGAACACGAATATTGAACATTACATTTAGGTCTGGTGATTATGTGAGAGCATTGTTTTTCTTTACATCACAAAATTGAGCAGCGTTCGCTTTTATCCACGTGTATTGGATACGTATGCATGTTTGAAGGATAAACGAAGAACACTCTTCCTTCTCTGTGCCCAAATTCAAGGAAATATTGGCGATGTAAAGATTACTTCATCTCTTCTGTGCGTCACAAGAAAGCAATTTTCCCATGATGCATTTGGTTCATTGCCATTCGCTTTTTTCGTTTCCCAGATGCCTGTTAGGCTTCAGTAATCAGATATCCCCAGATGTAATGTGATTTTACCCAGCATAAAATCAAACAATCAAACAATCAATCAATCAGATGTATGTAATGTATTCCCCTTTACAGGCTTCAGCTCAATTAACACCTCGTTAGATGCTTGGAATTGTTTGAAAGAAAAACGACCTACACAGGGAAGCCCCAAAGTGGGAGAATTACACAAAACAGCCAAAAATTGTACTGTCATCAAATCAATGCATACAGAAATGAAAACAAAGAAAACATTGCAATTTGATAATGGAGTCTAATATACTGGATACTGGCAGCCATAAATCTCCAAATAACACATTTTAGCCCAATTATCAGCTTATTAAAAAGTATCATAGAGGAGAAAACAGAAGTGGGGAATCTCCAGAGAAAGTCACTACAAACATTAATAAATTGATTTGAATGTGGAATGAATTCAAAGAGAATGGGACCACTGTGACTAATTGAGCAAAGCTGTTGATTGAAAAGTTTGCTTGGCCGGCATCCCCACGGACAGCAAATGGAAACGCAGCTCAGAAATTCAAGTGGAAGGAAAAATCTCAAGGGCCACTTTATTAGTGAGAGGGAGGCAACGTGCCGGGTCCTTCTGCCCCGAAGGCCGGCCAGCGTTTTGCGATGCGTGAAAGTTCAACCCAAGCTTTTTAGACCGATGAAACACTGGAAGGGCAAATAACTTTATTTTCGTCGTACACAAATCTATGATTGCAAGCGTTCTTAATTTCTCGCACATGCTGTTTTTTGTGCAATGAGCCGTGGCAGCTGAATACATTACAGATTACTGTAGTGAGATTAATATACTGCGCTTAATGTATCCGGGGAGAGAGACTTTGATCTTTTTTGTGTCCCGTGGCGCCTCTCAGTCTTGGAGATCAAGACTTTTCGCACGCCAAGATGCAAGGTGGTAAAATCATGCGTGTATGTGTGTGTGTGTTTGTGTGTATGTCTTCGCGTCTGTGGTGAACCGTCACCCACCAAGATGTTATTTTTTTGTCTAGGGTTCGTCGGTGGGGAACGTGTTGGTTACGTTCCGCCGTACTCCCATGATCCCTGCTGTCACATCATTCCGCACAGTCAATAAGCATTAGCGTTCCTCGGATCCGGGCGGAGCTCAGCGAGTCGACGCAAACCGCAATTAAGGGTCCCCGAGTGGCACTTGAGTCATCTGCTAAATGAATGCACAATTCACCGCCGTCCGCGCCGCGCTTCGTGTTTGGAAGCAATTTGTCGCGCACGGGCGCACGCTAAAGACACATCAACGCGGCACCACGGGCTGCCTCTCCCCCTTTCCCCCTCTCCGTGGACCGCTGCAGTGCCATTACTGAATGCATCCCACACGTGCGTGTGTGTGTCTACACGTGTTTGAGGCATATGCAGGTGTAGGTTCAAGGCTACAAGTGGCAACACTTCCTGATGTGTGCTGTGTGTTGGTTCCATAACTGTGGGCGTGTGCGTCGGGCCCGACTGCAGGGGTGTCCAGGGTTGGTCCTCGCGTTCTATTGGCTGTGCAGGCTTTTGTTCTGGCCATTCACTGACACACATGATTTCATCAATCCCTTCACTAACACACCTGATTTCATTAATCCCTTCACTAACACACCTGATTTCATCAATCCCTTCACTAACACACCTGATTTGAGTCCTGATGAGCAGCTGAAATGAAATCTGAAATGCTAAATGAAAATGAAAGCTAAGGAAAGAAGGGATTGATGAAATCAGGTATGTTAGTGAAGCGATTGATGAAATCAGGTGTGTTAGTGAAGGGCTGGAGCAAGAGGCTGCATACCCAGTATATCTGAAGGACCAACCCTGGACACCCTGCACTAGTGTGTCTTGGGAGGGACTGAGCTGGGTTGCGAGATGCAGTAGATTGTGACAAAAATAACCTCCTGTTTAGAATACTGTTTCACATTGACATTCACGCCAGTCAGATTAAGCACTGCACCTGTTCCATGCACTGCACTAGTTACAGTATACATGCAGTGTACATTGTCTTGACTATGTTAAAAAAACATTTTAAAATCCATATTTGAACATGTCAGGCTCCATTTTAATGAGGTAGGTCACAGTTAATGTAGTCACTTAATAAGTGGGTCGTGGAGTCAAAAAGTTTGGGAACTGCTGGTGTATAGTGCCAAAAACGGAATCAAAACAGAATTTATACACTCCCGAGTTTAACTTTACAATGTACTATTTCAGTTGAAACTGTACATGTGAAAAATCATTGTCTGTTAACAGCATAGGCTTCTCAAGGCTGAATTATAACTCTGTAGCCCATTTTTTGTTTTTTATAATGGGTTATCACCCCATTTGTAACCACATTTTTGGTCCCACTTTACATGAAGTGACACTAATACTCCTGTAAGTGCAGTTTAACAACAGAAGTAGGTGTAGTGTGTACATACACATTGTTACATTGTACTTACAATTGTAAAAACTGTATTTCAACTTTTGTATGTTGAACTTTGCATGTTTGAAGTTCATATCATGATTGTAGAGGAAAAGGTGAATGAATTAGCTAGCTGGCACTTATGATTGTGGCTGTGGAGACTTAATTTCGACCGCAGTAGAAAACAACACTACAAATACACCTGCAGTTGTAAGTTTTTACTGTTGTAAGTATAATGTAACAGTGTGTACAGTACATACATAGTAGTTACACGTTACCTACTTCTGTACTTGCACAAGTATTAGTGCCACTTAATGTAAAGTGGGAGACACTTTTTCATTGAGCTGTAGTGCAGTTATTCATCCCATCACCTCCCCTTTGCTCCAGAGAGTACACATTTGCACTCCTCTCATTTACGTCCACCAGTGTCACACATCCTCTGTGCTCAACTGTGTCGTTTACAAACTCAGATAAATTTGACCGATTACAGAGAGCGGTGTCGCTCCCTTTATGTCCGTCTCTCGTACACCCACCAGAAAACAGGGCATATATTTTAATGAGCGGTCCATTAACGAAGTCACTGTAAATAAGTATGTATCTGCATGTTTTATGGGGACTCTCAAAGAGCCTGCCGACAGAGGGACATAAAACGCGAGCGTCTCAAATGCCAAGTGCGAGCTCGCTGTGGCGTAAAACCCTCACAGAGACAGAAAGCAATCCTTTGGTGAGGAGATCTTACATGGGACTGGCAAACCCTCGTGACAGCGGAATAATTGCTTTTATCGTTACAGCCGATACGAGGTGTCTTCCCGCGCAGGAAACAACAGCTACCTGTTATCCTTTGACACTTCTAAGACTTTAACTTCTCCAGGCGTACTACACCTGCTTGTCAAACAACGATGTCTGCGACTACCCTGGCAATGGCACCTCTGTTTTGGCGCTTTGGGCTGGGTGTGAGCTCAATCACAACTGGCGCCAGGGGGATGAGATTCACACCGTGGAGCAAGAGAAGCACTCGATATCGCTAGTTGCTTGCAACCCGATCCTTTCCCACCCCTGCCCCCCCCAACACAAAAAAAGACTTTAAAATCCTCCATCCTCAATTAACATCAATACAAATTTGTTCCCATTCGTGTGGGGAATGACCCAATCAGCCCTTGGTACTTTTCTCTCAACAGTTCTCTCAATTTGGGCGGAAATGTTGAAATCAATGCTGAGAATTTAAAAAAAGAATTCTCTCCGTTCTCACAATCAATCCTAGGATTTTTTTTCTTCTAATTTCTCTCAATTTTTGAATAATGGCTGAGGTCAGTACCCCCTGTGATGCCGGGAGGGGTGGAGGGAGGAGTAGAGAGGGCTGCCCCTCCTCTGTGGCTGCTGTCAGGTGCTGTTCCCTCCCAAAGCTGGGAGCCTATAGGAACTCAGACAGCGGCGGCCTCACACACAGGCATGCTCACCTGAGGCTGATCAGTAATCAGCACAGGTGTTGCCTAATGCCTTCACTAGGCCTTCTGTGAAAGCTTAGCCTGCCATGCCTGGAGAGAGTCTGTTTTGGGGATATGGAGGAAATGGTGCTGTCTTTTTCTTCTTACCCTCAATTACAGTATTTGGTTTAACTGTCTTTCCTGACGTTTTGTTTACCTGTGCGTGTCTCTGTGTTCATCCACCAGTGCAGCACGCCCGAGAGAGAGACCAGCTGCTGTTCTCAAGGCAGACTTCACCAGCCCAGCTAAATGACAAGCTCCCTACATCCCACAGCAAACCAGGAGGCACGCACGCTCAACAGAACTGCAGGTGCCAGGCAAAGACAAAGTAAACGGCGAGGACAAGTAGTGCCCCCGCACCCCGCCGTCTCCCCCCCCGAGCGCGGTGCTTTTGTTGTGCAATCACAAAGGCCAACATCGCGTCCGCCCGGGCGTCCCTCGCCTACAAACGAGCCACGTGGCGAAAAGGCTGCCTCTGTGATTGCAGCACTGATTGCGCGGTCTCCTCCAGAAAGGAGAGAAACGGATGCCTGGGGTTGATTGGGCGATCTGGGACCAACAGCAGCGTGAGGGCCTTGTTTCTCCTTATTGTTATATTCCACCCACACCAGGGGAGAGGGGTGCTCTAAGGGGCTCATTATTTGGAAACGTTTTACTGGATACAAACGCTTTGTGTTGAATTAGTGCCAGGTTATTTCAATTTAAGGGTAACTTTTTCAAAGTGCAACTACTGATAAAAGGATATCATTATTTTATGTTGCGTTGTATTCATTTTCCATGTTGGAGACACAGGGGGTAATGAACCCCTCGATGTGCTGTATTCGTACAGGGCATTTTAAGTAACCTTTGATAAAGACCAACTTCATAAGGCCTTTATAAATTGTACCCAAGTCTTTCGTGAGCAGGGCAAAGCCATCCGTAAACATTGCAGTCGCAGTGCTTTATGATGGCTGACCTTAAACAATAAAGTGCATGTAATATATACAAACATGTCCTATACATGAAACATCCCTCCATTTCTGCCTTACGTACTCCTTCATAAAGTGATAATGTGGAACACGTGTCATGTGTATGTGTAATCAAGGCCTTATGAAGATGAAATATGAATATGAAATATGGCCCATAAGCACCAGAACAGGAGCAGCTACCTCTATCCAAATCCTAACCTTACCCATTGGGAAGAAAAACGCAAAAACTGACTTCAGACCAGCGCTCACGGGCAACTTCCACCTACAACTGGCCTAAACTGCCATAGGCTTCCCCTTTAACCCCCCTTCCCCTTTAATACCTGCCAGAGGTTCGTCCGATGAGACGTTCTACCTCTTGTTTTCTTTGTGCTGTTCGTAATCGCTCGCATGGCGTATGAGATATACAGAGCGCTGCTGTGTGCGTCAGAGCTTAGTCAGCACAGAACTTCGGTCACGGTTATGATCCATTGTTCTTGTGTCTCACTGTGTCTCCCAGGACAGCGTTGCACTTTTGCCTATTGCTGGTGTCCTGGTTATCCGGGGAGATGCCTGTGTACAAATCACCATTTTCATCAAAGCAGCAGTGCAAAGTAAGGCCTGTTTTTAATACGTGCAAAAAAATGTGCAATATAAATAGAAGGTATATGAATGACTGAAGGAATGCTCTTTTCATGTCAAACTGCATGTGTGTATTGTACAATATATGCACGAACACACATACACACACATGGACACACATGCAAACACGTGCATGCACATACATTGATTATTTTTGGATATATATATATATACTGTATATACACGTACATACTACTGTTATAATATCTCCCAGTCAGCTGTATATAAATGTAAATATTGATTCCTCTGCGGTGGTAGATACAGTAAATCTCAGGTGTGCTTCTGTGACATTTATAAATCAGCTCGTTGCCACTGGATGAGCAGATGGATGGATTGATTGATTGATTTGACCTTGTGGTCAGGCTCCAGCTGGAGTGGAGTGTACTGCATTGCAGCAGTGCGATACCGGGCCCTCCGCCTGCTCCTCGCTTCCTGGAGGTGATACGTCTTAATCAAGCCCACATTCCTCTGGCACTCCCCTCTGTCTCTCTGAAGCATGCAGGTCTGCCTGGAGTTTCACACACACGCATGCACACACGCGCATGCACACAGTCACACATGCACACAGCACACAGTCACACATGCATACAGAGAGTCACAAACTCACACCACACACACACACACACACGCACGCATGCACACAGTCACACATGCACACAGAGTCACAAACTCCACCACACACACACACACAGTCACACATGCACACAGAGTCACAAACTCCACCACACACACACACACAGTCACACATACACACAGAGTCACAAACTCACCACACACACACACACACACACACCTACACATGCGCACACACACCAACCTCCTACCAGTGAAACCTCCCACTGCAGCACACTTATACCTGCGGCGAGGCAGAAGGGATGGGGGTGTGAGGGTGATGTCAGCTTCCCATTTGAATATGATTCTGCCCATCCCACCTTGGTTACACATAATTGTGGAAGGCATCAGTCTGGACAGGGGAACTCGGGGGATTAACAACACCTACTATCAGGGCAGCCAGTGCACACACCCTGTGGCATTTTCTGAATGTACCTGCGTGCTTAAAACTGCCCTGCTTTCTCAGTGGGTGGCTGGAGCACCGGAGCACACAGTCAGAGAGAGAGCCAAACCGAAGGCGAAACAAAAGCAATAATGCGGAAGCACTTTCTCGAGTGGCACCGCGCTGATTTGGTTGAATCAGCACGGTCCAGAATTTGATCAATATGTTTACCCGCCGAAAATTGGACAGCTGCAGCGGCGGATGAATTAAGAAGTTGCGCCGTGCCAAGTCAATATCTGATCTCACTTTATTGCAACAAACAATATATGCCAAACAACATATACGTCAACAGCGGAGCAACGCCTGCGGCCCTCCTCGCGAGGAAGGAGCGATTATTAAAAGTCCGTAGGCGCTTCAGACGCCCCTGCCGCGAGGAGAAACAAGCCCGCCAAGAATATAAGCGATCGGATTCATTTCGGATCGTGGGATTTTCCATCGCAGACTCAAAAAGTTATTCTCCCCCGTACGGAGTTGGATTTGTCAAAACGGTACTTACATTTCCTCAACAGCAAGAAACCCCCGGAGGCAGGATGACCTAAAGAACCTCATTTCTCACCTGGTTTTACCTGCCTTATGTAAGGTGCGCTGTTTGCTCAACGGCTCATTAAAACGATCAGTGCGCACTCAGCGTGAACCAACATTTTTAACAAAATGCCCTAAAGCGGGTGATTCGGTTCGTCGTGGTGCCCACCAGGCATAGAGCGAATATAACTAGAGCGCACTTACTCACTCACTACTTCACTGCCTTGTGTACCACCAGGGCCTGGCCAATGGCGCACTGTTGGGAAAAGGAGGGAAAACACAAGAGATGCACAGTTGACCTCTACCACGTCCCGCTCCTCAAATGAGTAATCGTGACACTGTACGCACATGCGTGTGTCAGGTTTTCAGTAATTCCCAGGACAGTAATAAATGACACAATTTATATGCACTGGCGCCTTGCCAGCGTGTAGCATCTTTGCAAGGATCAAAGTCTCTCAAGGATACATGTTTTACATAAAGAGGAAACTTTATTAATTTCATACGTACATTTCTTCATATAATAATTGTTATAATAATACTGGTAAGTCAAAAATAATAATTATTATATTTAGAAAACTAATCCATTAAACTACTCTTTACTTTACTTTGACTTTCTTTAAAAACATAATTTTTTGTTATTTCAGCTCTCTTTTTTTATATATATATATTTGTCCAACAAAAATTAAAAAAAGGTCACAGAAAAGAAAAGAGTTACAAAGTACATGTAGCTGTTAACTGTAGGGATGGAGCCGGTGTGGGCGTCTATCCAGCCCTGTTGCAAACGGATGAATTCGATAGGCCTTATTTAATGTCCTTAGTGGGATAGCATCAGGAGAGAATGGAGAACTGTCTGGGTTTTAGTGGAAAAATTATTTTGGTCTCATCACCACTCAGAAATTATGAACTTCCACAGAACGAGGGGGTGGGGGGGGGGTGGGGTGAGACAGCGAGGCAGAGATGAATTACCCCAGCGTATAATTGCTCTGGTTGTGACTGTAAACAATAGGGCTGTCCGTTTTCCTGTCCCAGCTTTACTCCTTTCCAACAATAGTTTTTCTTTTCCTTTTTTGCTTTCCTTCACGAGAGGTAGGACACTGTTTAGTTGGCAGAGAGAATCCCATGTCTCGCTCTGTAATCCGCTTGGCAGCCTCTGGGATTTAGTCCTTCTCCTAAAACGATGGCGATTCCAGGCTCTTCTGATATGTAGCAATGGAACATAAGAGAGGTGTGAAGGCTGAGTCTGACGGGAGGAGGGCCAGAGCCCAGGTGGACGGGTGCTTCTGCTACACGCTGACGCGCTAAATCAGGGAGGGCTCGGGGGTTCACCTGCGCCTCGAATGGCCGGTGGGGATATCGCTCCGGCGAACCTCTGGGCGAAGCTATGGTCAAGAAGAGGCATCAAAGCTGTGGGAGGGGAGGGGAAAAAAGAGAAAGGTAAAAGTTTAAAACTTTAATTTCCTAACGATTGTCTGTCTACTCTGAGAGAGAGGGTGAAAGGAGGCATTAGGTGTTAATTGCAGTGAGTCGAGATAAAGGAGGATTCGTGACAGACGGCGTGTCCCTGGTGCCCCGGCCACTGTGGAATCAATGCTTCGGGTCCCTTATCTTTCTCACACAGGGGGAGAGGGGCCAGCGTGTGTGTGTGTGTGTGTGTGTCCTCTCGACATTTTATAGTCAATACCCAGGAGACGTATCGAATCCCAAATCCCGCTGCGTCGTCTCAATGGTTTGTTTTGTGTCGTTCGTGAAGTCTAATGCTGCTGTCCTGTTCGCAGTCAGCTTATCGATACGTTTGTTTGTTGTGTGTGTATGTGTGTGTGCACATGAGGGTCTGTGTATGTGCATGCATGTGTTTCTGTGTGTGTGCATGTGTGTGTTTAAATGTGTGTGTGTGTGTGTGTGTGTGTGTTGTGTGTGTGTGTGTGTGTGTGTGTGTGTGTGTGTGTGTGTGTGTGTGTGTGTGTGTGTGTGTGTGTGTGTGTGTGTGTGTGTGTGTACATGCATGGAGGTGTTTCTCCATGTCGGTATATGCTTCTGAGCACAGCAGCAAAATTGAGATGGGGAACTTTAATATCCCAAGGGATGAATTTGCTGCCATTGAGCCATTAAATATTAACACACCCATTCGCTCATCCTGCCTGAACCAGATTTAAGGCAAGGGTGATGAATCGGGTGACCTCCAAATCCCTCTTTATAAGGCCAGCCTGGCATCCCAGATCTTACAAGCAGGTATTCCTCCAAGCTTACAGGAGGAATAGTGAGCTTGCTCTCACTCTTAAACAAGAAGGCTAATGATTTCCCTGCATTTCATCCGAAGGGAAGGGTCCATCAAACAAATCAAAGCAAGTTAGCAGAATGGCTGCATTTGTAGAGAATGTGATAATGATCTCATTTTAAACCGTACCTGTGATTGTGAAGAGCACATTGTGCAGATAGTGATATTTTACAATCAGCGAATGCTTGTGAGCTTGGAACAGGGTAGACTGGAAAACATATCTTTAAAATAATAATTGTCAATAACTTTTTTTAAATCTCCCACTGGCACTTGATTCCCTTTTTAGTTGATTGTATCTAATATGGTATCTTAGACTATATTTCTTATTTTGCAGTAAATACATTTATTTGGGGGCTTATTGGAATTACTAACCTTTTCCTAAATTACTAACCTTTTCCTTCCCAGTGTTACAGGTGTGGTACGCGGCTGCCTGCACTGATCTCTTGCGCTAACTATGATTATTCCTACCATGTATATATGCACATCTTCTAGGTCGCTCTGGACAAGTTTCATATACAGACATGCTATAAGACAGGCCGAATACTCCCCAATTCTAAAAGACACCTAGTAGTCCTACAGAATATATTTGTGATGATCTGTAATGTCGGATTCGTACCTGTCCCAAAGCTTCACACTTCTACAGTTGGTGGTGCAGCAGCCGGCTGATATCAAAGCTGTAAAGGAAAAGAGACACCAGTGAGACACCAGAACATTCTGCTGGCATATGGAGAGTCCCCTGCAAAAAGCATCTTCTGACATTTAAAGTCAAGGTTAAGGCAGAGTTGTAGGTCAGGTGTACTCACTGGGATATTTTTCTGAACGCAATATCTTATGTCATGTATAGTACAGTACAATATACCTTGAGAGTTCACACTTTTGTTTTTTGTACAATGCACCACCATTGAGCCCTGATAAAAGGCTATATTAAAAATGCAATGTATTCAATATAGAGGCAGAGACCCATGGGGGGTTCGAGACAAGTGGGGGGGGGCATTTCCCCCCCAATATTCAAAACAGTCATATCTGTCCCCAATAATTTGCAGTAGATATAAAATATTGCCTTTCATTACATCCTGCCCCGATATTGAATATGTGGTTATGCCCTTGGTTCAACACCAGGCTTGACACAGCGCTGAATAAGTGCTTTAGACTGTAGGGAAATTATGAGCCAAAATGGGCTCCAACAGGCCTGTTCTCAACATCAAACATTGTTATGTTCTTATATATCTGGCCAAAATGAAGCATGTTAAGTCACTGCACATCATCCAGATATATACTGGCAGATTGTAGTCAATGCTTTACCTATGCCCTGTACAAGCGTCTCTTTCATAATAACATGTCAAGGTAGTAATATGCAGGACATCAGTACTAAATAGCACTTGTGGGATAAGGGACGTAATTATATTGTAAGTGGGCATTTACATTACATTCAAATTATGATATTGTATTGTTAGGTCAGGTTTAGATAAAGATGTACATAATGATAAATCGTAATCATAACAATCATAAATGCATGGGCACAGTTGCAATGGCTATGACTACATTACAGGACTCTTTCCCTTTTAGTGGTGAACGTTACTGAGCGAGTCAGTCAGTCGGTGAGTTAGTCAGTGAGCGAATCAGTAAGTGAGTGAGTTAGTCAATGAGCGAATCAGTCAGTCAGTGAATTAGCCAGTGAGAGAGTCAGTCAGTCAGTGAGAGAGTCAGTCAGTCAGTCAGTTAGTCAGTGAGTGAGTCAGTCAGTCAGTGAATTAGCCAGTGAGAGAGTCAGTCAGTCACTGAGTAAGCCAATGAGAGAGTCAGTCAGTCACTGAGGTAAACTGTCTCTACAGCTGCTTGCTCCAGCCACAGTCAAAAACATTCAGAAGCACCATGACAGAAGCCGTTAGCAACAAAAACTAATAGAGAAACGTGCAGATAAATTCAATTTAGCCCCGAATTAACACGTCTGCCGTTACTCTGCACTGCTCCTCAGGCCCGCTAATTTTCTGCATGATTTGTTTGCCGTGTCTTTCGATGCGACGTGTTTAATCACAGCGAGCTGATGTGTCTGGGGCAAAACAAAACATTATTTCAAATCATAACAGGTGGACCCATCAACAGTCGTTGGGGGATATATTTTCGGAGAGCAGTTGTTTTTTTACCGCAAAGAAAGACAAGAGCACAAAGAAAGAGTGGCATGAGGAGCAGGTCTGTAATTACTGATGAAGGGCTCGTAATGTGGTCCGCGCCTGCCGTCACAACAGCGGAGTCTTGAGGTGACGTTCCCTCCCGCCCGTTTCACTCTGTGTTATCGCGGTGGCACAGCCACAGGAGTGACTCTGTCAGCCAGCGCATGCTAACTAACCAGCGTGGGCTAACTAACCAGCGTGTCCTGACTAACCAGCGTGTCCTGACTAACCAGCGTAACCAGCGTGTCCTGACTAACCAGCGTGCTAACTAACCAGCGCGTGCTGACTAACCAGCGTGTCCTGACTAACTAACCAGCGTGGGCTAACTAACCAGCGTGTCCTGACTAACCAGCGTGGGCTAACTAACCAGCGTGTCCTGACTAACCAGCGTGGGCTAACTAACCAGCGTGGCTGACTAACCAGCGTGGGCTAACTAACCAGCGTGGGCTAACTAACCAGCGTGTCTAACTAACCAGCGTGGGCTAACTAACCAGCGTGGGCTAACTAACCAGCGTGTCCTGACTAACCAGCGTGGGCTAACTAACCAGCACGGGCTAACTAACCAGCACGTGCTAACTGACGCTTATCCTGTCTGGCTCCTCCATCTGCTTCCCGCACGTCGCTTTATTTCCTCACAACAGTGAAAAAAACTGCCTGCCTGTGATCTCAGTTTCCCTGGAGTGGAGGAGCACCAGGAAGCAGAGGTGTGACACAGTCACTGTGGTGTGGAGAAGTGGAGAAGTGCCTTCTGTCTGTGTCAGGGCCACACTCATCACAGGAGCAGGAAGATACACACACACACACACACACACCGGCATGCACACACACACACACACACACACACACACACACAGGCATGCACACACACACACACACACACACATAGGCATGCACACACACAGGTGCACACTGCCACACATACACACAAGCACACACACATATACACACAGGCATGCACACACACACACACACACACACACACACACACACACACACACACACACATATAGGCATGCATGCACACACACATATACACACACACACACACACACACACACACACACACGCATAGGCATGCACACACACTGGTGCACACTGCCACACATACACACAAGCACACACACATATACACACACACACATACACACACACACACATACACGTACACATACACACAGACACGCGCGCACGCACACATATGCACACACACAGACATGCAAACACACACACACACACAAACAGGCACGCACACACACACACACACACACACACACACACAAACATACACACAGGCATGCAAACAGACACACACACACGCACACACACAGACACACACAGGCATGCACACCCACACCACACACATATTCTCCTGTTTCTCAAGGTGGTGTTATTGGGATCAATGCCGCATGATTTCACATCAAGCCACTCAGCTCTTCAGATGGTTACAGCATCAATTATTCAGACTATTTGAAAAGGAAAGAAAGGACTGTGCAGGTAAGACAAGCTTCACGTCTGTTTTCCCAAGAGAAAGGCCATCTGCCACATGTCTCCTAGTGGAGGGAGAGTGGGCCGGCATTAATGACTCGCACGTCTTCGTGACAGTCGACTCCTGAGGAAGAGTCCAAAGTGGTTCGGCCAGACCCTTTGGCCTTTGTTTACCGTCAGGTCCCAGCGGAGGTTTTGAACATAAATAAAACACTCAGAGGCGTAAGATTACCCCCGGAGGAGGCCCAGGTGTGAGCCGAAGCTGCTCTAACTGACGAGAGGCTCACCGTATCGTGAGCAGACCGGGATCAACACAGCGCCACTCCTCTCCAGGTGAGCTTTATCTGTGGCCAGCTTCAGGCAAGCACCAAAGGTTAAGTGCGACATTTTGGAGCCGGGAAAACGCAGTCAAATAACATCGAGGACCATGACTGTGGACAGCTTGTGGTTGACTCTGAACAGAGAAATTGTGCAATCTGCTATTGTGTAATAAAGTCTTTGTTCAAAAATAAAAACATGCATCTTCATGCATTGATTAATCAGGTGCTTTTCACTGGCCGTTGCAGAGTTACTCTAGACGAGTGGTCTTTGCACACCGGCCAAAACAGCACCTTATACTTTACAACCGCATGTGCTATTGGCTCTGCTCAATATATCTGGGGCTCCTCTTTCGTGGGGTGTAAGCTTCCTGCCTGGGAGTGGCCAACCAGCTCGATTCCTTTTTCATTAACCGCGGCGGTGGTCTGACGAAGCTCGGAACAGGAGCGCTCGTCCCACAGAGCCACTCCTCGTCGTGCCCTCGCCTCATTGGTCGAGAGGGGGGCCTCAGCCGGAGCCATTTCCTGGCCTCGCATGAATTCAGCTGAGAGTTAAGGATTCTGACAATCACCCGTTAGAAATGACTTTCATGACGCACCCGTCGCTATGGCTACGCTGCCGATTCGGGGGGCGACGGAGCTACTGTACAAAGCACATATTCCGATGAGTCTTCCTTATCCATCTCGTGTCCTTGAACGCCGCCCGGAGCAGAAAAAACAAGGCCCAAATTCGCTTATTTTCCAGCGGCTTACATTGCAACATTCCCACAAAGCAGCTTACATTGCAAATTCCCACATTCCTACTTCCTTCTTTCTACCAGTTCTGAAACTAAAATGAAACCTTGCTTTCATTACTTTAGTCTCAGAAAATTCTGACTTTATTCTCAGAAATGTATCAATTTTTAACATACATATGGCCCCAATCCTCTTCCGAAGAAAAACATTTAGAAAGTGTTGGAAAATATTTGGATATACATTCAAATTTTTTTTCAAAGGTATTTGGCATACAGAATTTACATATGAGAAATATTACTTCTTATCCATTACATACGTCACGCTCCTCAAACTATTGGACGACTACTCGCCCTCTGTGGACAGGGACGTTGTCCACCCTGCTGTGCAGGAAATAAATGCTTTAACACGGGATAAAGATCACTCAGTGCCATTAGGAAATGATTGACATTGACCTTACCATCTAAGGGTATAAGTGCACCCATGCCAAGCCAGCAAAACCCGGCCTATGCCATTACAGAACCTCTATAAGTCTAGGAAAACTGTTGTGTTTCAATTTTTTGCTCACTACCTGCATACTGGTTTTAAATTAGCCATTTAAATTATTCATATTCAAGCGGCTTTTTTCTAAAAAGTTAATTTCAAGTACAAATACTAAACTACTTAAGGATCTGAACCAGGCCTGTTGGGTTTTGCTTTATTTTTCTAAATAAATCACACATTTAAACTCTGCTGGCTCCGGACCCAGTCTGGAGTTGGATTAGGCCCAAATCTCTTTATTATTTCTTCTCAAGGTAGGCTCATGGCAGTCGATGCACTCTAATTTCACATCAAGCCACTCGGATCCTCAGAAACCTGCCACATCAATAATTCAGGCTTTGTGAAAAGCATGCGGGCCGCACTGTAGACCGGGGAGCTGGTATTTATCAAGTGGTAAGCCCTTCCAGTAAAAACAACTTTCCACAGCAGGTAATGGGCCACAGAGTGACCACCCTGTCGGACGACGCGGTCTACAGCCCCGAGGGGTCGACGGTAATGTCCAAAAGTGCAGCACGCTCACGTGCGCAAAGGAACAGGACGATCTGTACCACCGTGTACGCTCAATTTACAGCATTGACTTAAAACATACAGCAGTCTCATAGGGAAAAAAACTGTGATGAACAGTGTACGGTATGGAATTAAGCTTCCAAGGCCAGCTGTTTCAGCTCTGACGCTTTTTATGAAATGTTTCCATCGGTGAATCAGCTTGCGGACTCATTCTGTCGCTGTCGGACTCACGGTCCCCTCACACTCACTAAACAAACTAATTTTAGCTGGTTTGATTACCCCAATCGTGAGATATCTGGGATTCCCCTCTCCCCCTACAGCAACAGAGGCACAGAGCCCCAGCGCGGGTAGACACAGTGCCTCCGCCCCCACCCGCCAAGGAGCATAAATTAATGATGTCTCCCCGCCCCCCTCTCCTCCTGGTGATGTGAATGTCATCAGGCCTAACGAAGGGGCCAGGAAGTCAAACCCGTCCACACCTGCCTCTCTCCTCCGCTCTTCTCTCCCCTGACACGGAGCTCTTCAGTTCCGCTCACGATGAAATGATGACACCAAGATTACACAAACGGCCCTCTCGCTGTGGTATTTCCAAAATGCTTACGCACTCCTTTACGTGGAAGGTCAGCCGTTATTGCAGGGGGGGAGTGCCAGGTGGAGGTAATTGCCTCCTCTTTAAAGGTTGTCCATGTAACTCTGTTATTCCGTGCTGTGCAGTAGCTGGGAGTGGATGGGCGCATGGTCACCCTGCAAGAGACCACTCCCATCAGGATAGAAATACTTCACCACAGGATGAAGGTGATCACTCAGAATGGCTTTGTTTACCTTGCCCTCTAAGGGGTTGAGTGGAACTAAACCATGCCAGGAAAACACCAGAACACACCAGACCAGAACCCTTCATTTACCCAAGTATTTCCAGTTATCTGTATAAAGGTAATTGATATAAAAATGCTTTGTACCTATATTTAAGGTATCAGTGTGTCCGGGCAGATCAAGTCTATGGGCAGATAAAGTCTTCATGGTTTATCCTACTATAATGGTCTATGTCCCTATGCTGGGCCAGAAGAGGATAGCCCCCACCCTCCATCCTTTCAGTTTGGTTCCTCCCAAGGTTTCTCTCCATACTCTCAACCTATGGGAGTTTTACTTGCCACTGTTGCCTTAGGCTTGCTTTTGGGAGGGGGAAGGGGGGAGGGGGAGGGAGTGGTCGTTAAGTGTTCTGTGACAATGCATTTGTAAAAAGCGCTATACAAACAAACTTTTTAGATTCGATCTGATAACCCGTTGATGGGTGACAACAGAAAGAGGATATTGCCATATTATGATTATATATATATATATATGCCATTTAGCAGACACTTTTATCCAAAGTGACTTACAGTAGTGAATACATACATTTTTCAGTACATGTGGTCCCAGTGGGAATCGAACCCACAGCCTAAGCGTTGTCAGCACCAAGCCCTATCTACCGAGTCACACAGAACCACATCCGAATAAGTCTGCTCTGTCCTGCCTGAGGAATGTGGTTCAGATCAGTGATGCGTGGAGTGCGATGCCAGTGAGCAAACCCTCAGCATACAGGAATGCATCGCAACGCAGGTCAAGTAAAGACCTGCAACTCCCTTGTTTGCGTTTCGGATATTTCTCTTGCTTTTGCACGCTCTTACTTTCACTTTAAACAGGGGCGGGGGTGGGTGAGGGTGGGGGGGGTCACAGATATGAATGTCTGAGATACAGCGCCGTGTTTCCCCCCGCTGCATAAATCCTCCCGTGAGCACGCGGGCGGAACAGGTGTCCCACAGACGGGAGAGGAATGCCTACTGCGGGCAGCAGAGCAAAGGCATCAATCAACAACCTTATACTTTTATTCTTTTACGCACCTGCCCGGGGAACCCACATGGGGGGAATTTTTATACTTCTCCAAATAGAGGGCGATGATAGGTCTTATAAATTTGGAAGAGGTACTGCCGGTATCCCCCCTCCTCCCCCCGGCAGCCGTTCGGTCCGCTCCGTGTCCGGGCGGCACGCGCGTTCCGCCCTGTCCTCAGGCCGGCGAGTCACACGCCTCACAGCGCCATGGGCCCCGCTCTCTGTAGGCCCGTACAACCGATCCGCGGTTTTAACGGTTCCGTTACCCTTGGCGAGGGCATCGGCGGGACAAATTCATTATCACGGCCCGCGCATAACCGACCAATAGAGCTTCAAATGGGGCTGAACTGAACCCCCGCGGGGGGGCTAAGTGGTTAGTCGGCACTTTCGTACACTTTCGATACCCTCCATTTGTCGGTTGAGAGTAGGAAGAAATGTACCTCAGACTTATGCGCCGTGAAACTGCTGGAAAATGTGGGGAACTCTTTACTACACTCTCAAATACAAAGGTAAAATTAGGACACGCTTTTGTTCCCCAGGGTACAGATGTGTTCATTGTACCTTTAAAGGTACACATACGATCCTTCATGATACAGCTTTGTACCTTTTCCCAGTGAAGAAGGTACAAATCGAGGAAAGGTACCGATCCTTATTCACATATGTACTCTACCAAGGTAGGGTAATGAATCCTTATTCACAATGGCAGCCATATTGGAATGAAAATGAGACTTACTACAAGCAACATTCCTTTTAGGCATTTAGCAGACCCTCTTATCAAGGACTTACACAGTACAATTATGACTAAACAGCTGGAATTTTTACAGTACCCTACAACAGCAGTGTCCCACCTGAGGATCCCTGCACAGTGACAAGCATTTGTACTATAATAGGTACAGCATTGTACTTACATAAGTAACTTTCTTCCTATAGAGGCAGTCCCACCTCCGAAACAATGTACATAAACCAAGATTCGAGAAAGGATCTCGACAATAAAATAAAACCCAGATCTCTGTGCTGGTTCGGGGGGTGCCACTGCTAGGGATTGGAACGTGGGTTCTGAGGTAGAGGGGGAGCGGCTACCCCCTAGTTGGGGAGTACAGGTGCTGTCAGATGTAGCATTGGCGCTAACAGGGGCCGGCGTGGAGCTGCCAGCCGGCGGCTCTGAAGATCCTACGGGTCCAGCAGGGTCTCCCCCCCCCCCTCCCCGGGGGGCCTCTGGCTTCACGTCTGTTTTCGCTGTCGGTTCGAATAGAGGGAGGAGGCGGCGGCGGCGGCCCTTTGAAACGTCGGCGTCACATTTCTCCTCTGCGGACATGAAAGGGTACGCGCGCGGGCGCACAGCGCAGTCGTCATTACGCGCGGATTACAGCGGCGTGGCCTATTTCTCAGCGATCACACGCGTGTTGGAGCTGTGCAGGGGGAGGCGTGTGGGTGGGGGGGAGATATTCTCTCACTCCGCTGACTGCCGCAGGCCTCGGCTCTCGTGCCTCTAATTCATGCCGAATAAATAAATAAAGTTGTTAAAAATAGAACTTTTGCCTGTGTCGGAGAAAAGAAGAAATATATATATATACATGAAATAAATATATAAATGAATAAAACGCCCACACACACGTCAGGAGCATTGTCAGATGAGCCTTTGTGTTCCTCTGTTCTCTAAAGGTTGGCGCGCCGGCGGCTTGCCGGCGGTCAGCAGTTTGTCAGACGCTCGGTGGCGCACAAACCAATTAATATGTGAAATATCCTTTGCTAAAAATAATATGGAAACATTTTTTATTTATTTATTTATTTATTTTTAAACCCAATGCAAATCAGAATGAGAACGGCAGCTGTTGGCCTACTTTGGAGGCTCTCCCTGCATGGAACATACGATATCTACTCTACACAACAGATCTTAAAAAGCACTACTGCTGTTGATAAATGAAGAATGCATAAGAGCCATTATATTAGCATGCTCTCATGCTGGTAGAGCTGCACTCTAAGTATAATCTAATACCTGTGCATATACCACCTGAGGTCACGCCTGACACGTCCGGCTAAAGCACTGGTCCATGGTGCAGTGACATAGCCCGGGTTCGAATCCTGCCCCTGCCAGTGCCGACTGTGGCCAGGAGATAACTGGCCACCACCCAGGGAGATGCTTTTGGTCAACAGTGCTCCCCTTGCCTCGTTGTGGAAGAGCACCTCCTCTGGCAAACGGGCAGACTGCATCGCACGGCTCCCAAATCAAAGTTTGCCTGCAACAGGATGTTCACCTGTGTTGCTAGTGCCAAAAAACACAACAAAAATCAAGGCAGGCTAGCATAGCAGTCTCCGAGGGACTGTGGGGGCAGTGAGGACAATACCACTTACTAGAATGGAGAACGACTATTTATTTATTTGAAAGAAAAGCCCAGGGAAAATCGCCCGCTGGTGCAGAAAGCATGTTATTGTCTCTCCGATTGTCGCTGGGCTTCGACCCCTGACGACCTGCCACGGGAAAGTTTGCAAGCCGTTGATTTCATTGTGATATCGGTAATAATAGTTAGCCCTTCCCTTCTTGCTTTATGTGACGAAATGAACAAATTAAGCAAGACAACCCCGGGAAAAGAGGTCAAAACAATCGATGGCAACAAACCAAGACGGGAGAGGGTTTTTACGAAGGTCCTGTGAAGTCTGTGGCTTTCAAAGACATTCTTTCCAATGTCAGACTGCGTCTACGAATATCTCGGGCCCGCTCCTTGTTCACACCTGTTTCTCACAGAGGTCACGCTACGACAGCATCTTTTTTCAGACAACAAGGCGTCAAAAAAGAAGGTGTGACCGTGCCCTCCTCCGAGGGAAGGCGGGGCGGGAATGAGACGGATGACTAGGTGCGGTCGGGAGAGCGTTCCAAGAGCTCTCAGCCCAAAGGATTACCTCGCAAATCGTCGTGGTAAAGAGCCTGTTCCACTGACCCATCTGTGAGCATTCACGACAAGCCCCGCGCCACAAAACCGAGCGTAACCGATGTTTCCCCCCCTCTCCTCCAGGAAGGAACGATGATGTAATAAAAGCCATAATCGCTGAATTCAACGCAGCTACGTCAAAACTACAAGGATTGCCGGCTGCCTTTTTAGTCAGAATGGTCACACGAAAAACAAGGGCAACGCTATTGCCTTTCATCTGTCAGAAGTGTCTGAGCAGACAGAGAGGGAAAGGAGATGTTTTTCCTCTCAGAACAACATGATCTACGCAGGCGGGCATGTTACGATCACCGGCGGAGTACAAGTGAAAAGCGCTTGATGTGGTAGAAAAAACAGAATAGAAAATGACTGTTTTATATAGACTCTAAGCGGCAACCATTTCAGTACAAGGATTGGGGTGGGGGAGGGGGGGGCTTCCAAACCAAACAAAGGAGACTCTTGAACACACCTGGCAGGTAAACAGGCCCGTTCTCAGACCAGAAGCAGAGATGAGCCCCCAATTTACAAATGAGGCCTGAGATGGTGGATTGATGGAGACCACCCCCACCCCCCTCCCGTGTCTGTGGGAGGCCGGCACGGCACGCCTGTCGGGGCTTAAGGAGGCGCGACAGACAGCAGGCGGTGCACTAAACTGCAGCGCCGTTATCATTTCTGCCCCTGCGTGTCCTTTTACTTCCAAGCGCCGGCTTTCAGATAGAGAGAGAGATGAAATCCCATCTCATTCTGAGGCTCGCTCTAAAAATAGCTACAGGAAACACTGCAACCTGAGCTCGCTCAGGGGAGGGGGGAAGAAAGAAGAAGGAAGAAAAAAAAACGGTTGCAGATTCCTCGATCTCCTCCTTGTGCCGCTGAGGAAAATGGCAGTTCCTTTGGGAAGACAAGCAGGTGCTGTTTACCCATTAGCGAAAATGCTGTGATTTCAGAGCAGAGGAGCTGGAAAAATGAAACAAATTAATAAGCCTGGCTGAGACAATACGGCTCATACTGTTTTGCAACTATTTTTGGGCCCGGTTAAATTACAGCAAACCCGACAACAGAAATTGACAGTGACAGAGACTATTTCTGTTTTCTAGCTTAATAGAACAGAGTTAACAAAGTATTGATAAACCACAGAAACTGAAAAGTGTGAACCCTCTTAAATTGTGATGCGTGGCGGGTCTGAAAGGGGCTTGACAGCTCGCCCAATTAAACCCCTTTCAAACCCTTATGCGCAAAAAGCAACTCAACTTTCCGCAAGGACAAGCTCAGCGAATGTGGTCACTCAAGAGAAAGTGATCGGTCTTTACCGTCACACAGAAAGCGACGTCCACAGATAACTTTCTATCTGAACGCTATTTGACAATTCTGACCAGTTATGAGCACCTGGCTGAGCTAGCTAATCTCAGGGAAGGTCAAGGGTCATTACCATATTTTTATATAAAACTATTTACAATAGTATTTTTATTACACAGTAATAACTATATAAAAGTTATTACAAGAATTTGCATTTAGCTTTCAGACTTGTAGAAAGGTAGACTGGCCACCATCTTGTTATTTCGTGCTTCTCAATTCGGTAGTGATTGGTCGGTCGGGTCCACGTCATCAAGCACACCGGCGAAAGTGAAAATGATTTGAACTTTGGCGCACCGCATGGCTATACGTTCAGCTTGTGGGCTTCTGCGCATTTGCAAACATTGGCAGGCGCAGTGATAGCGATGTTGCGCTGTCGCACTTTTGTGAAAGGCCCATTAGTTCCTATTGTTTTCTTATTCCCCTCACACCACCACCAATGGTCTCTCGTTGGACGGCACAGAACTCTCCTTCGCGTCTTGCTGCGCTCGATCGCTGCGCCAACAGTCACGATCAAGTCAGCCGGGACTCTCGGTCAACACTCGTTCAGGGACAAGCCAGCCAACACACACACCCTCTGCGTGTGCTATGCCTCTGCACAGAATAACAAACTAACAAATTCAGGCAAAAGCAAATTGTTTCCCGCTGAGACTTCCCCAATTATTTTTCTGCAGCAGTTTCCCGTCTTTGTTTTGCTTCGGCCCCCGTGACCCTGGTCTCTGCTCCTCTTTCTCTTGCCAGTGGCATCCAGGACTCCACTTGCTGGAAAAATAACTTCCAAAAAGATGCTAAGAGTGGGAACTCGGTAAAAACAGATAAAGCTCCCCACGCCCAGGCCTAAGTAGCCCCGCCTGAGAGAGCCGCTACCTGCGCCGTGGGGCTTCCGTCGGCCCTCCGACCCAGGCGCACGCCGAGACTCCTCGGTCCACCGCTTTAACGACCCCGAGGTTGTTAACCCCTTTCATTAAACCTGAAACAAACTCAACAAGAAAGGATCTCCGTTCAACTCCACGAAAATAAAAGCAATCAACCCAATAACGGAGACACTCCGTGTCGAGTATTACAGCTCCGTTAACCCGCACAGCCTCCGACAGGCGAGAATAGGCCCGGCTGCAATCGCCGTGATTGCTCTTCGCCCTTCCACCATTTGAGTTTCCGTTTTTGTACCAGCAGTAAAGTTGAATGCACATTACTAGGCACTGCCTTGTAGCTTAGAGCATGCCGGCAGAGGGAAATGGAGCTTTGGGGCTTGTGTTAATGCAATGTGCTTCCCTGGCTCATAATGTATAGAGGTGAAAATAATGTGACAATGCCATCCGCTGTTACTTGATTTGATTCTCCCTTGTGAACAGTTCGCACTATAGCGGTTCTTCACTTATATGTGAGATATAGGTGAAGTGATATCTGTGGTATATGCTGTGGTACTGTATCGCACGCGGTTTGGATGTTGTAGAAGATTGTTTTGGCACGCACGCTGACAAGCACGCCTCAAATGCATTTGAACAAAAAAATCGAAACACGTGTGTCCTCACGCACCTGTCATCATATGCATTTCTCAATGTTCCTTGTGACCCAAAAATGTGTATTAGGACAGTGGTTTCCAAACTCGGTCGGAAACCATAGTGTAAGCTGGTTTTCATTCCAACCGTAATTGAACTGTAACTAGCTGTTAATTGTTCTCAATTAGACACTCTTAATTTCTATTATAGCATGATTTACTGTCATATTATATCAGAAAATTGCTATGCATGCCATGAACGATAAATGTCCCATTTTCACAGTCCTGGACTTTTCATTTCAACTAATGCTCTCATTTTCTGTAATGTGCCACATAATTCTTATGGAAAGAGTTAACCTTTTTTTAATTGATTAAATTATAGACTGGCAGGTGAACTCAGCGGGGGCCCAATTGTTGAAAGTGTGGACACCTGGTCACTAAATGTAAACCGTTTGTGGAAATGTGTGAGCAAATGGCAAAGAGCCAAATCTGCATTGTGTTAAAATAGGTGTATGGAATAAATGGTGGTATAATTTACCTTAAATAAACCTTAATTGATCAAGAGATTGGCTATAACAAAAAGCACAGACGGTGTGTCCCCAGGGCTGGGGGAGGCCTGACTGGCAATCAACAATTTAGTCATGTCTGGTATTGAAGCACAGTTACTCACTTTCTGTTTGGTTTCCTTCATATCGTTTTTCCCTCTTAACGGGGAATAAAAATGTGCAATCTACTGCCATTTCTAGTCTCCCTTAATCCACTCACCACACCAGACTGTGCCCACACCTGCCACCCTGCCACATTCACATTAAACTTTTGTATCATCCTAATGGATAGACACTTTAAAGAGATATGTGTCCCAGCCTTGTGAATCTATAATCCGGCAGAGATAATAATATATGTCATTTAGCAGACACTTTGATCCAAAACGACTGCATGCATTTTTCAGTATACGGGGTCCCAATGGGACTCAAATGCACAACCTAAGCATTGCCAACACTATGCTCCACCTACTGAGTCACACAGAACCAGAGACGGTGTTTATTGACCCAAGATCCGTACTGTTCCACTGCAGCAGCCGAAGGGTACGAAATAAAAGTGCCATGTCACGTCAGCGTCTTTGCATTCGCACCACACACCTGTGACAATCAACACGTAGCTGAGTTAGCTCACGGAGCACAAATCCAATTCTTTTCCACTCACTTCCTTTCTTTTAAGCCAGTTCTTTCAGAGAAACCGTGTTCCCAGCAGTGAGAGACCATCTGCTGCTGCCCACACCATGCGTGTCCTAAACAACTCAACAGATAGTTACTCCAGGAGCCTGTCTCACGAAGGCAGTTCAACATAGTCAGGGTATCTTTGCGTTAGCTGGCTACACAAAGCCTAACAAAGGCAATTACGGCTAACCTGTCTCACAACAGTGGTTATCAACTCGCTCTGTCAACCCTGGTTTTTCCGATGGAGCTATGAGCGCGTGCACACAAAATGGGCGGTGTTTGTAACACAGCCAATCGCATGCAATATTAACAGATCCAGAGCCCTGTTTCACGAAGCAGGATTGGTGGGTTAGCGAGCTAACTTTGGGCTTAACCCTGGGTTTTCGGTCTCATGACTGTGGCTCACCCAGGGCTCCGGGTGATGGGAATGTGAGTGCAAACTATTGCACCAATCACTTGGGAATCATGAGAAAATTACACCACACTTAATATGCAGCAGTACATTTTATTCATTATTGATAACTATATACATATAACTATATAAACGATATGTTTGCTCAGGTTCTCCACATCACCAATAGAATATCTATATGTGGCTAGAAAACGTAGGGCAATACATACATACTGCTGCATAGTGATCACATGGCTTCACCGAGTGGCATTTGTGATATGCAGCCCTAGAAGCTTGCAAAAATACTATATTCCCTCCGTGGAGAATCTGTATACTGATATAAAAAGAATGACTATGCAATTCTCTAGGATTGGTGAGACCATTTTCCAGAGAGCTGATTGGTGAGGGGCTTTTTATAGGATTTCATCTGTTAGCCTGAACTTAACCCACTCCGGAGCAGGTTAGCCTTGTAGCTTAAGTTACCATGGCGACGCAACCCGGTTAAAAGTGAGCCACAGTCGTGAGACCGAAAACCCAGGGTTAAACCCAGAGTTAGCTCGCTAACCCACTAATCCTGCTTCGTGAGACAGGCCCCAGGTCCACGTACCACACAATATGTACACAGCCACACAAACACACTGAATATAAATAAGCCCTCAAAACATTTGACAAAAAAACATTGTTGGCCCTTAAACACATACATGGTCACCAAATGAACGCAGCAAAATATTTCATATTCAAATGCAATGTATTCAAATACATTCACAACAGAAAACAGACAGTCTAAAAAACAATACAACAACAACAACAACAAAACACCAAGTGAGAAGTTTAAAAAGCAAAACTGAAAGTAATAATTTTCTGTCTGCGGCCTCTCTGGCTAGCAATTTAACCGTCTCAAGATAATAGAAAATGGGATTCTGCGTGTGCGCCGCTGAGAGAATTTCATGCACCGTTTCTGATTATCGTTGGCGTAATCATTGTTATTATTTTCAATTCCAGACCAACATTTCTGTAATAAGCACAGAGGGCCAGGTGATTCGGATGAATTCTGCGTCCAGTGTAATCACACATTACTGTAATCAGGCGGCCCAGAGCTTTGATTAGAATATACAATGGCTTAGATTTGGATCGGATTCATATGAAAAAGCAGGCATGCCTAATTCCTTCTCTAACCCCTAAAATCGAACCCATAATTCTCCGTCGCGTCGGTGTGTCAGAACCAGCTGTGGCCGCAAATGCATTCCGCCGCCGAAACGTCTGCGTCGCTTCCCATCCGAATGAGACAGACGCGCTTCCATTACGCGCGGGTGATGCCGTTAGATAAGCGCCGAACCGATCTGCCACGAAGAGGGTCCAATGACGGGGGCAGGGCCCGCTTCACCGTACGCCCGCATCCCGCGCGTTAAACGCGTCTCGACCAATCTGCGGCTGCGCTTTAACGCGCCCTTGCGCCAAATAAAACCCTGCAGCGCCGGACGTGGTTTCCGAAGCTTTCGTCGAACAAGGGCGCGTGTGACATTACATCACAGGTGTTGGGGGCAGATCCTCCGCATGCTACTTCTGCATGCGAGTATCGAACGCCCAGCGGGGGGGCGCGGATGCGCCATGCTTCTACTCGCCTCCTCTAAGTCACCTCTCTGTCGGACCGCTTCTGATGCCTCAGCACTTATCTCAGCGTGGGGGCCACAGCCCTCCTCTCCGAGCTCCCGGCGCAGTCGGCCCGAGGTCAAAGAGTCCCGCGCGTCGGATCGGGGAAGCAGGGCCCGTGTGTTCCCTGCGAGCCGCCTGCTGCGGGCGGCTCCGGCGCGTCGGCCATGCATATGCATGCGCGCATTTGCATACTATCGACAGAGGGGCCCCCGCTAAGCCTCGGCGAGAAAAAAACGGGAGCCGGGTCTCGTTCTTGAAACTCCGGGGCGCAAGGAGAGAGGCGCTTTAAAACGTCCCCGGGGGCGCATTTACATTTTAGACGTTTGGCAGACGCTCGTATCCGGGGCGACTAGCGATGCGCGCGTTTTGAAAATGGCGAGGACACCGACGTGTCAACGTGGTCACGGTCGTTGACGCGAGTCCGCAGCGGGAGAGACACAGCGGCCACGGAGCTGCCGCGCTCCTGACGAGACGCCGCTCTGTCGCGTCGCCTCTCGACCGCACCGGCGACTAACATGGGACAGGAGTCTGAGTTTGCCGTGTCACACACAGTTTTTACACCGGGTAATTGGAATGCATCTTTTCGCATACCTCTCCCGGATACACACACACCATCAGAGAGGTCCGAGCGCAAGGTCAGCCATAGTACAGCGCCCCTGGAGCAGTTTAGGGGTTTAGTGCCTTGCTCAAGGGCATTTCGGCAGTGCCCCAGGAAGTGAACTAGCCTCCCTCCGATTTCCAGTTCATTGTTTTTTTATTTGGTCTTCCTGGGATTCAAACCAGCAACCCTCTGCTTGCCAGTCCGTGTCACTAACCACAGCCACTGCCGCCATGACATCCTAACACCCACGCAAGGACGGACTTGCCCTTCCCGAGGGCGACCATAGATCACCTCATCCTTCATTCGTCTCTTTTAAAGGGAGAGCTTGGGGTTCGTCTTCCCTTCCCGGCACTCTGTGCTCGCGTAAAGAAGACGCTATCCCACGAGATTCAGCATAAGCATTTCCTGCACGCCTGGTTGACCAATCCCAGACTCCTCGTGGATTCTAAATTCAATATTAAAGCCTTCCCCCGCTGCGCCGGGGAGCAATCGAGACCCAGGATATAACAAAGCAGAACATTTTAATAAGCCGACGCCGGCCTAACTTAGATGCTGACAGAGAGGGAGAAAGCTTTGGTAACTCCTGTAGAGTCAAAGAAAGCTTTGGTTACAGATAAGATACCCCTGTGTTATTCACAAATCCTGTAAAATATGTCTCTGGTCGTGGCCAATCAGAAAGAAGAAGAAGGCAAGTTCACAGGAGGACCAGCGTGAGGAATTCCATTCTGTTCACCGAGATTTCACCTCAACGTGTAATATTTTCATTGCTTTCAGGTATCGCTGCGTCTTTGATAAGGATTGCATATTTCAAGCCACTTTTATCCTTACGACTTTGACAAAAAGAAGCCTTGGTTTTCACCCCCGGTCTTGGTTCAGAGACAATATTAAAATTCAACAACAGCGTATCCGCACCAACGCACCATGGCGGCTGGCGCAACCGAAATTACTTTTGATGTCTTGCCGCTTTCTTTCCGGACCCTTCTCAGCGAAACATCCAAATACAATCCGACCAGCGACGGCTTACGCCACCCTAGGGACAGAGCATATCAAGACATCTCTGCGTGTATATATATATATTCATGCGATGCTGCTGTTTAAAGATTATTGATATTGACAAATCCCAAAGGGCTCCTGGGTTTGTTGGGTACTCCTTCACATGCAACGTTAACATTCAAAGAACTGACTCAACGTTGGGCTCCAGTCCAAGTGCGGGGAGTTCACCCGCAGGACTTCGTGCGGCGCTGCTGCTTGGAGAAATGAAATCATTTTCTCACACAAAGTAATGTTGCGCCCCCTCTCTCTTATTCGCCGGTATTATTGAGAGTTTGGGGATTTTCTCTCCTGGGCAGTACCCGCAGCAAGACGGTGTGAAACAAGGACCAACACAAGTTGGCCTTCTTCATTGGGCTGTACTGAGATTTGAGTGTGGATTGTCCCGCCAAAATCGAGGCCAGGTTAACTTTGGGAACTGCATTATGCACTCTGTAATTGTGTATGAAGTATTTCAGCCTCATACCAACTCTTGATTTTTATTAGGCTGTTTTTGATGATGATGATGTGACAATGACAACAATTATTATTATTATTATTATTAGCAAGGGACATGTGTAAGATGTCACAGGCTTGTGGCATATCTATGCCAATAACCTAACAATGCCTCTTCCTTTTTATGGAAAATGTAAAAAACCTGTTGGCAGAAGATTGATTCCATCTACAACACAGACACAAGAACTCGATGCGATCCCATCTCTTACCAAAAGCGTTCTGCGAAAGCGCGCCCATGACTGCGTCATAAACACTTATAAGGCTTTCTCCAGGAAAGCACGCCCGCGGCGAGAGTGAGCTGGCATCCCCTGCCCTCGGCAGCATCAAAGGCGCAGACCTCCTGAAGGGGCCCCCACTGACAGCCCTGCGATGAACGCGTTTGTTTTTTCTCCATCCTCATCTCTGAGTCTACAGTCTGAGTCTAGAGATTCATGCAGGCCGCATTCAGAAAGCAGATGCTTTAAGAACAGGCCAGCTGTGCCCGCCGCTTCCCGACACAACGCTGTGGTAATGCATCCTAATTTGATACCGTTAACGGTTAAACCTCACTCGCCTCCCAGTGACCGACCAGTCGGATTCCCTGCCGTGTCAGACCCTGTTGAAACATCCGAGGTTTCTCGTTGGGTCTCGACGCCAGGGGGTGAGAGCGCAATGGCAAAAAAGCCCCGACCTTATCTACCTGTGGAATCAGACCTCTCCCCCCATTCCTCTCAATGTCAATAATGTTGGCACCATCAGGTATTGGCTTCCATTCCCTCTGTCCTCAAACCTGGAGGGACCCTATTTGAGAAGCACGCTGCTTCTCTCACGTCGTAGACTCGTTCCACGTCCACACCACTTCCACCGACTGACCCATGATCATCTGAGCGTTTATTATCGTTCATAAGCCCTCGCTGTTATGTGAATAGGTCCAGTTCCGTACGAATGCTAAAAATTGGATCGACACACTTAAATGAAGCATGACAGCAGCTGGAGGTAGGACGTGTGAGCTTCACGCAAAAGGGACTTTTCGCCACGCTCAGAACAGCTCTGGAGACAGAGCCAGTCGTGACCCGACTTCAGTTCATCTCGTGGTGAAAAGATCTCCCCACTGCAGTGCCATCGCAGTTCAAAGTGCAATATTATGTGGAAATACGGAGACAAATATTGTCAAAGCCATCTGTAAGCTATGTCTGGGATTCCCAAACTATTTTATCGGAAGTCCCTAAATGACCACTCTGTGGCTGAGGACCCCAGCTCAATAAAATCATTAACCTTTGACATGTTTACTTTTACAATTGCATTTGCTGTCAGCAAACCACACCACCCTAACACGTGTTATTAACTACTTTAGCTTGCCATGAATTCCATAGAATGATCATAAATACTAATGCTAGGTACGCTAGCTAGTTATTCATGCATTAACAAGCCAGATACCAAATAAACGTGATTTCTGCATGTCCAAATTACACGTTACACTTGACGATTAATTGGCCATTCCACTGAAAATGTCTCTCAGAAGCAGAACATGCCATCCTGCAGTATAACATAGGCCTCCCCGGGGCTAAAGGTCTACGAACCCCATCCTGTGTTCATGGATGGCAGACACCATCGAAGCAGAAATAACAATGCCCTGCGCGCAAACCAGCACTGCAGGATTACAGTAACGGCACATGAATCCCTGCTGTACCGCAACCTCGTTAAACCTTTTAGGGTCGGCTGGATCGCCGCCAATCCAAGCAGCAATAAAAGTATATTTCCATTTCTAACTTTTCTATTTCTAACGCGGCAAAAACATTGACGGAAACCTTAGAATCGTGACTTTCCGATTTGAGCACAGGCAAATTATATGAGATTCTTTAAATTAGGTTAATTTGTGACAGCACAAAAACACAAGTTGTAAATACTCTTTATAACTTGTGTGTTTGTAGATCTATTTACAAGCTGCATATGATACTGACCAAACTATTGATGGCATATAAATGTAGCTGTGATTGTCCTTCAAATAAAAATATCGAACACTTTGGAGTAAGTGTGTGTTAAGTTGATGAAATGTAGATAAATATCAGACAACACCAAAATCACAAAGCCTCTCTGAGTTAAGCACGGACCTGTGGGGGTTAGAAAACCATGCCTCTGGGGGCGGCGGATAGCGTAGCGTAGCGTAGCATAGCATAGCGTAGCGGTCTAGCGCACCATGCTTTGGCTGGTCCGGTGTGGTGTGCGCTGCCTGTCAGGGACGCGGTTCGAAACCTGCAATCAGAGGCGACATTTGGCTGTCCGCCTCCGGGGGAGGGGGGAGGGTGAGGGCAGCACGAGTCCGTGGAGGAGGCGGATCTATCGGCCCGGAAAGAGTGTTTCAACCTGGAGGACAGGCGGCGGACCCGTGGGGGAGGGTGAAGATACATAGAGGGTATAATTGGGAGAAAAAAATGGGAAAAATTTGAAATAAATAAAAAAATTATTTTTAAACCCATGCCTCTATGGCTGAGTAGTAGTGTCTGAGGCACCCTCAGAATCACACAGTTCATCGCACAGCGAGGGTCACACCCACGGGCCACATGGGTCAATGCGGCGAGAGCCACTCCGCTGGCCGTACATTACAGATTCACGTCGATGTACGTTCGACCAATAAGTCAATAGGCAGCATGGACGTGCATGGAAAGCTCACATGGATGTACAGGTTTAGTTTCTTTTTAAAATAGCAGTACGAGCTTTCTGTCCATCTCAGAGTTTGGTACTTTGATAGTATTGTTAAAAATATTGGTGGTGGCGTTGTTTTGGTCGCAGGTCTCACAAGGAGGAAAATGGGTGAGGCGCCGGTCAACTCTACCCCGGTCGCAAGATCTCCTTCGAAAAAAAACCTAATAGGAAGCAGCATTCCAGCTATCAGGCAAAGGAGCAGCCGTTTATTCCCTTTCAATGAAATGTGCTCCCTCGCCAAATCAAATTACAAATTACCGCGGCCCGAAAAAACAAACACGCCGTCGCGCCAGCCTCTGCGTGCGGCCCGTTCCCGTCGCAAATGCGTTTCATTTCTGCCCTCCGCCCGATTGGCCCGACCGCCATTGACTGATCGATGCCATTTTCACCACGGAGACGGAGGAGGAAAGGAGGCCTCTTAAAATATGCAAACAGGCGAGCTATTGGCCTCGATGCTATATTTAGGCCGCGAATCAAAGGGGAGTATTTCTTTTTCAAGGTCACAGTGGAGCAGAGGAGCGGAGATACGATCCCGGCTGGCCACGGGGCGAGAAAGCGTGGCGTCGAGGGGGCTCCCCGCCCAAACGTTCAGCCGCGCCTACCGCCGCTGAGCACTTCTGCTGAGCAATTTTCACCTGCAAGTGTTATAATTCTGCGCCATCCGCGCCGGAGGTGTTTGGAAGCGCGTTACGTCACCGGCTCGCCAAGCCGAGGCGCGCGGGAACACGCCACAGCGCCTCAGCAGATTCCCGTGATGTTTTTTTTCTCTCCTTTTTTTCCCTTCTTCTTCTTCCCCTGGTTTTCTTTCCCAATCGCCGGGAAGGCTTAAGCCAATATGCCAAGGCATGTGACTGCCAAAGCTGCAAACGCGATTACGCTCCGGGAGTTTTCACCAGGCTGTGAAATTCACTCAGCGGAGAGAAGCCCGTACAAGGCTGGCGTTGATGGCCGCCAAACGCACCCGGACCCTCGTACCCCGATGTCGTTTCGGCACGCCGTTAATGTCCTCTACGCAGGATCCCATCAACAGGCGTCGCGAAAACTAGGGGGGTGACGCTTCACCGATTCCTGAACCGTTCACTTTTAGAATCACAGAACACGTGATCGGAATATAATCCGATTGGTTTTCACTTTAAAATGGCTAAGATAAGTAGAAGTTAAGGTGCCTAAACTGGAACATTTTCCAGTTCACAGTCAACAAGTACTTGAAACCCAACCGTTGTAAAGTACAGTGAATGGGGCCCCCGGGTAGCGCAGCGGTAAAGGCACTAGCCCGGAGTGCAGGTTGCCTACTGCGACCGGGGTTCGATTTCCCCGGCTGCGCCAGTCCAGCTCTGGCCCAGGGAGGGGGTAGAGAAGCCGGCATGAGCTCGCCGCATGCACAGAAAGCTTCTCTGGCTGTCACGGTCGGCGCTGAACAAGGTCCGTCTTGGAGGAGGCTGCTCCTGCCACTACCGCCAGAGTAGTGGCAGGAACACTACTTTTTTAAGTTACGTAAATGTGTCCGGAAAAAAAGACCTTTCAAAGGCCCCCCTTCTTCATTCAGCTCACTCTTCAATGCGCCCTGAAGGACGCCAGTAAACTCAAGCTTCAAAGGTCGACTTTAATGCAAAGGGCTGGGAGACAATTGTAGCTCAAGAATGACACCACGCCAGGCTAAGTGCTCTTAAACTGCGACACGAAGGGAGCGGCAATCAGTCACGCCGCCTTGAAGCGACAATATCTGTGTGCAAGACCCGCAACACGGCGCTGGCCTTGGTTTAGGCCTCTTTTGAGGAAGCGCTGGATAAAAGCTCTAAGCCGCGTAGACCCCGGGGGCACGTTCTGACTTAAATCATACAGTATTTAAAGAGCTCTTTGTTCGGGGTCATGACACAGCAATTGTAAACACTTGTACAGTTTTTATCGGTGCTTTGTTCATAAAAAGAGTTTATAAAAAAAAACAGGAAGGTGTTTTCTGCGAGGGACAAAGGCATTCTGAATGGGCGCGCACTTGCCCGAAAAAAAGCCCCCAAATTCCTTCGAAGCCTCTCGCGTGATAAGCGAGCGGGGCGAAATGCAGGCTGCGTCACGGCGCGTCGTCACGCCGTTTTTAATTCCCTGGTGAAAGATGCCAGTCTCTGAGTGGGCACGGCCCGCACCAACAGTGCTTCAAAATGTCACAGGAGCCTCCCCTACTCCTCTCCGTGCCTTCAGCGTTCCGTGTACCTGTCCCGCCCTTTTCTCCAGATTTCACAACGTTGGCCAACAGGCGCAGCAAGTGCTAAGAGAAGTGTCTCGTCCACAGGCCCGCCAAACAGCACGACTGTAGGTTTTCCTTGCTAACTGTGAACTATGAGGTGCTAGAAGTACAAAGAGAATAATATCTATGCCATCTGTGCCACAGAGCCCATAGAAAAGACAACAAGACATTTGTGGAAAAAATATGAAGTGATGTGACGGATCAGTAGCTGGTGTGTGTATTTGTACGGCCGTTTAACAGATTTATATGCTCAGTCATTAAGAGGGGCGGGGTGCTGAGTAACGGCACCTCCCATTGGATGTCTCCCCTTTGGGTCATAGAAGGGAATGAATACCAGGGCCGGTATGTATAAAGCACCTATAAAGAGTGCTGGTCTAGGATCAGTTCTCCCCTGTCCATATGTTAGGACATTATCTATTATGAGATAGGCAAAGCTGATCCTAGATCAGCACTCCTACTCCGACATGCTTTATACATACCAGCCCAGGTCCTCTTAGGCTTGTTTATCTCTAAACACATCATCTACTCTGTGAAGGCGAGTAAATGGGCTTTGTGATAAACACACATTACACTTGCACACTCAGATGCTGTTCGTTGTTACAGGCCTCATTTTAAACAACTATCGCCAACACTTTATATTACAGTGGCATTTTAATTTTGCTACATGAGAGTACTATTTAAGTATTACACTCTGTTACACACTACTTGCTGTACGGAAAACCATACCGTAATTAACACACACGGTACGCACTGGCATTATTCTTGTATCGTAATTACCGCCGCTGCAATGTACAGCGTGACCACGTTAGGTATTAATCAAACTAATTTCTATTCCTTTTCAAATGGTCCCACAGGGAACACCTACAAAGGAATTAAATGGAATCGGGCTGCTCAGAATAACCCGGTGTCTGCCATTCCAGGGGCAGTAGCCGTAAACGAAACGCCCCAGTGTCCCCACCTCGCAGAGGAAGGCAAATACAGCGGCTCACCTCCACGAATACATCCTGTGGCTTCAGACAACTGAAGCACTCAGCGTTTTCTCCTGGAAAATCATTACCAGTCACCGTAGGGGATGAGAACGCGAGCCCGCCTAATGCTTTGATATTTACATTTTCGCCCAGCGCCGTACGGGCCCCGCAAAGCGCCAGGCAAGAGACGGGAGAATGGAACTGCAGAATAGCCGAATAGCCGTGCACGGAGGATGGCTCGGTGTGGCTTACTGGCGTGGGGTACGGGAGACGGGGTCCAGTTCGGATATGGGAACGTCCTAATCTTGTCACGTGCCCTTTTTAGCTTCCAATAACACGGTGAACTGGACTATAAAATCAATTACACAGGGAAACGTTTCAAAGCAGTAAAAGGTCCGTGAAATGAGGCTTTTTTTCCCCCCCCAATGGTAATTCCCAATAATGGATCTTAATGGCCTCGCTGCATTGATTTCTGCTCTTAACACCGTGTTCCTTTAAATTACATCCCTTCTGTACACAGCTTTCTCTCACTTTCGTGCTTTAAATACCTTCGGTGCTGGAAAGCGAAGCTAAATAACAGACGTGACTAAAGAGCTGTGTGTGTGCGTGTGTGTGTGTGTGCTTGTGTGTGTCTGTGTGTGTGCGTGTGTGTGTGTGTGCGTGTGTGTGCGTGCGTGCGTGTCTAAAGCTGCCCCGCCTGCAGAGATCTCAAACACCCCCATACACCAGAGTATCCTACCATCAGGTAAAGCTTTGATATCTCCCGAGGGAACGTTACATGCATGAGACAGAAAGGAACCAATCACGGCCCAGTCAGCCAGGGTTTCCCGACAGCGCCGCGCCGAACGCCACACCCACCGTTCATGCCGTTGTAGAGGCTCCGGTGGTGGGGGGACAGCTCGTCTCCCGTCGACCTCCGCTGGGCCACCTCCCTCCCGGGGCTGCCGAACTTCACGTGCTCGCCGGCGGCCCCGTACTGGTGCCTGAGGGGCTCCGGGCTGCCCACGCCCACGCGGCCCTTCGGCAGGTGATCGGGCGTCCCCGCCGGGCCCTGCTTGGGCTCGGGGCTCCCGCAGCCGCTGCCCACGCTGCCCCTGTGCTTGGGGAAGAGCTCCGGGCTGCCGGGGCCGGAGCCCAGCAGCAGCTTCTGCGCCAGGCTCTCGGGGCTGTGCTTGGGCAGCTGCTCGGGGCTCCGGCGGCCCACCAGGCCCTTGCCGAGCTTCTCGGGGCTGTGGCCGCGCAGCGAGCGGTGGTCGGGGCTGGAGACGGAGCCGCAGCGCGGCCGGCACAGCGGCGGCAGGGTGAAGGGGTAGTCCAGACTGGTGCTCCGGAGCCGGCCGGGATGCTCGGGGCTGGCGCACTCGCCCCCGGCCCCCGCCCTGGGCCTCTGCTGCAGGTGGTCGGCGCTGCCGCCCGCCGGGCCGGCCAGGAGCTGCTGCTTGTGGTGCAGGTGGTCGGGGCTGTCGGTGCTGCCCGCGCTCGAGGTGCTGCTGCCGTCCCCCACGTCCCGCAGGAGCCCCGCCCCCGGCACCAGCAGGCTGCTCTGGCTGTCGATGGAGTTTCGGCAGCCCGCCGGCCCGGCGCCGCCCCCGCCCACGCCCGCCCCGCCTCCCCCCCGCTCGTCGTCCAGCATGAGGCACATCTCCTTGAGGTCCAGGTTCTCCTTCAGCACCTCCTCCTGGCGCAGCTCCAGGTCTTTCAGCCTCTGCAGGTAGATGGTCACCTCCTTGCGCATGATGCTGGCGCTGTAGCGCCCGAGGCGCTGCCACTCCCGCGACACCCGCTTCCCTTTCTGCCGGTCGTCGTCCAGGAAACAGCACAGGTCGCGCAGCTCTTGGTTGTCTTCCTGCAGCTTCTGGTTCACGTCCTTAATTACAGCAAAAATACAGAGCGGAGGAAACATTAGCAATAGGCACTTAAATTATAGCAGAGAGGAGATAAGCTAATGCATCAAACTGGACCGGTTTATCTGGACACTGTTCATTTGTGACAAACAAAACATTCCGACTCCAAATAAACTATCATCATACATATGCAGAAAAATATACTAGAGTAATAACAAGCAAATTCTCTGTAATATCAAACACCTTCTGTGTAGGTAAGCTACATCACTTCTGGATGGTTAACTGGATGGTGAGTGAGTATAACTAGTACTAATAGAGGTGTGATATAGGTTTGAGTGTGTGTGTATGTGTGTGGGTGTGTGTGTGTGTGTGTGTGTGTTTGAGTGTGTGGGTGCGTGTTTCAGTGTGTGTGTGTGTGTGTGTGTTTTGAGTGTGTGTGCGTGTGTGTTTGTGTATTTGAGTGTGTGTGACAGACAGCGCATGACAGGTCATATCTCTAATCTCTACCTTGACCATTCGCTATGAGGTGGACTCCTTTCAACTGCTCACAGCTCCAGTTCACTCTGTTAGACGTATCCGGAGCTAGTCCTCGGATCTGCTGTCTCAGGCTGTCTAATTAGCTGAAAAGTATTGGCTTTTGGTCGTAAAAATTTGTCTGAGGTCCAAAGTGCTTCATCTTACTCTCACTATCTCCTCGAATTAACCTCAGTTTTAAAAGCCCGGTCCTTAAATCACCCCAGTGTAAGAGAATCTGCAAGTAACTGTTCGTTATTCCATGTAATCGTTATTAGTCATTTAGCCACACAATTTTATGTATTACTTGGCAAAGACGGTGGTGTCAATTGAAAAGCTATCTTTCTTGCAAGCTTCATCGCTTTACAACAATGCAGAATATATTGCTAAGTCATCGTGAGGTCAATGATTCATTGCTTTCGCCGGCTACATATTGCTACCTCTGGCTTTGTGGGCGAGTCTCGGGGATAAACAGTTATGTTATAAGGTCTACCATATATTCAGCATCCCCTTACGCTCTGTGATATAGCGTACATTTTATACATGATATATTTACACCGCTGGATATTTAATACCGTAGTACTGTAATAGGTGAAATAACTTGCTCAGGGGAACATCCTCAGCAGCCTTCCTGAGAATTGAACCTACAACCGGTTACAAGTTCAGTCCCTTTAAAAACTATTAAAGCTGCAAAATAACGCTACTTATAAATGTGATGTAGCATATACAGTATATTACCATGGCTTCGATTGCACTCATAGGTCTGTCTAATAAACTTTAAAATGACGCGTGGCAAAGAGTGAGGTTGCGGTAGTACCTAATAGCACCTTTGACAGTTGTGCACTATATCGCTAGGGAGCATACTAAAGTTGCTGTGTGTGGCGTTTTTACGCCCATTACCCCGCAGAAGTAAAGGATGCGTCTCACCTTTAGTCCTCTGATCTCGTTCAGGTGCAGTTGGAGGCTACGGTTCACCTCACGGATCAAATTCCCGTGGTCCAAAATGATACTCATTTTATCGGCCTCCGCTCTTCGTAGTCTCCGTACCAGGTCCTCCTTGCTCCACTTCAGCAGATCCTCGTCCGACAGCTTGGAGATGTCCTCCGCCGGACTTTCTGCGCTCTTGGACATTGTCAACTGAACCGGAGACTGTGGCTGCGTAGCCTTCTCCATGCGTATAATTCCAATACAGGCAAAAGTACTAACATAAAACGGTTTAAATCAAGGCACCCAACCTCAGCATCCGCACTTGCCCAAGTCAAGTCGCTTTGCGATAATAAAACTGTGCAGTTTAACGGTGTTGTAGAGTTGGTTTCTCTTCGTAATCCATTTTTGCTCCCCAATTTTGTAGAAATTGAAAGGAAATATCCAGTGCAACAGCTTATACGAAATTAAAGGCGAAAGAAAGATGTCTGGGCCCCTCCCAAAAGGAACATACAAATTGCCCTTGCAAGTTGATGAGGACTTCTATTTCATTCTCCTATCCTACCGGGTGTGCGTGCAGCCTGTAGTAGAGGCACCCTCGCTGACTCGCGGGCTGCTGACGTGCATACCTCCCGCCTCGTGCACAGGCTCTCCAGAGAGCGCGCTTCGGCCGTGCATTGAGGTGAGTGGAGTATCGGCTGCAACGGCACGAGAAGGGAGAGAGCGTGACTGCAGCGGTAGACTGAGCAGCCTGGCCCACGGAGGGGTAACGCAGTCTCTTCTCCTCCCCTCCCTCTCCTCCTCTCTCTCTCTCTCTCTCTCTCTCGCTCGCTCGCTCTGAGATTTCCACTTGCTGCTGGAATGAGCAGTGGATGCCTTGGTACCCAACGCCATCTGCAGGATTGGGATGCAGGTTTTTTTAAACGTTTTAATTAATAGCTTTATAATAGGTGTGTCGTCCTGGTGTCAACCATAACAGCAAAATTAGACTCAATATCAGGATCAGGGTCCTTTCAAAAGACTGAGTGAACTCCTGGACCACCTTTGGCACAGCCAAACCAAATATCCACGAGTGGTTCATAGCAATAAAATCACGAGACATTATTAAATAGTTACACTATTTTAATATATAGGCGCCTACCACAGCCCTTGTTATGTATCCCCCTCTTCCACCGAGTTGAGTGATCCACAGCCTGATGTACACGTGAAATTGAAAAAATATTAAAGAAATTATATATGGATGTCATAACTAAATATATGGATATAAACTACACAGCTTAGTTTACTCACCTTTCTTGCAAGAGGTGCACATTTGTAATTAGTTAGTCTAAAAGTATTTGAATAAATACTCACCCAACATTTTGCAAGTGGCAATATGTTTTTACAATTCCACTGCTTTATCACTCTAAATCTGAATTCAATTTGCAGCTACATGTATGCATGTGCTAACTAATATTCTTTACTGCCAAGGTGCCAGATTCTCATTATAAGAATGTGAGCTTAACATATTTAATATCAATTAAACCATTCATATTTAAGAATTGTGTTGTTGCTTTTGCACATTTATGTCTGCCTTTTTTTTATTATTAATGTGGCATTAATGTGATGTCTATTGCTGTTTTACTGCACTGATCTTGTGAGCTAACTATGATTGTTCTTACCTTGTATTAATGCACATCTTGTAAGTCGCTCTGGATAAGAGCGTCTGCTAAATGCTTAAAATGTAAAGAAATGTAAAATGTAATGCATACAGACATTTAGCTCTATGGAATGACAATAAATATAGAGAAGAGAACAAAGCAAAATAGCACAATGATGTCAATAAGGGGATACCTGTTTCCTTACACATTTAAATAGTTAAGTTAAGAAACCTTTAATGTTCTCAGTGGTTGAGCTGTGTTACTGTAACTGAAGGTGCAATGCACCGAGGCTCCTGTGATAAATTAAACGCTAGGTGGCGATCTTCAATAAAGTCGTGACAGGCGCGTTCTTCTTTCTTATTTTGCTTGTACACTGCGTTTGATATGATTTACTGCCATCTACTGTCTCGGAGTAGCCTATTGTTCAAAGGCAAATAACTTTTTTATTTGACTAGACGGCATACTCTTTATTCTTGTTCTTCTTCCTCGGTGTAACCAACCACTGATCTAGATTAAAGGAGAAAAGTGAAATGCGTGTATTTTGCGCAAATAAAAACATTTGTTTGAATGACTGACGACGTTTGAACGCTTTAAATAGCCTAACTGCAAATGCTACTGTAACGATGAGCTCGTTTCATCGACTATGTTAGCGTGTTTGTATAAGGAATCGAACGCTACATGGTTAACGATTTTAATGAATTTAAATTCAAACCGTATACATGTATACAGTGATAATGACGGCAAAGCATATCATCGTCAATATCAACATAAGCATAACGTTTCACTACAACAGGGATATTCAAAACGTACCTGTTCTAAATTACTTTATAACACACGCTAAACAAACATAAGGTAATGGTGGTCATTTAGTGCGAACGTGATATCCTTCGAACATGGTTTTATAACATAACAGTGAGTAAATGGGAGACCCCGGCGCATTAGCCACGCACGCTACTGTACACGCTAGTCAGCATTAGTACAGTAACGTCAAGTGCCAGCCAATCAGCATTGGCATTTGGCGGACTGTACGTGACGCTACGTCGGCAGTGACGTCAGGGGGGGAGGCGATCAAACTGCTGAATCTGTAGTAACACGTCATTCCTCCGAGGATCAGGAACCGGCACATCCGCGCTGTCTCTGTTCTCTGAAGGTATCGTGTTACATTTTATTCATTCATCCGTGTCTTTTGACTTTATTTGCTATGTGTGGCTGAATTCATCTGGTTGTTTTGGTATTTTCTCAATCTTCGCCTGCTTTAAAATGTAAAGGTAGCTTACCCGACTAGCTAAGTAACCCGTTCACTGGTGGTTTTCCGGTGAAGCCTTCGACTGGAAAATAACGTTGCTAGTGCCATTGACTAGGTATGGTTTTATACGAGTATTACACTTAAGAATAACGTTCGTTTTATGTTGTATTGTGAATTTGAACAGGCGACTTATCCCAGCAGCTTATGAGTATTACAGCCTAGCTAGCAGCTAAGTAAATAGCTTTTAAAACTACGAAAACGGCTATGCTAACTTTGCTAATTAGCCACATTATGGAGGATTTTTTTTTGAGACAGAAGAACCACTTTTGTATTTTTTAAATGCCTGCTAACTAACGCTAGCTACTAAGTTAAAGATGGATGGCTTGTCACCCAGCCGTATAAAACAACACTCAGCAGAACTAACGTTAGGTTGGTAGCTAACGTTACGTTTTTAACGCTATTCCTAACGTTCGTAAGAAAATAGTGGAACTTGCTACAACTAGATCGGTATTTCCATCGTCGGTCGTGTGGGAATATTTGCCCAGCTGCTTATCGTGAACGTTAGCCAGTTAACGCTAGATATCAAAGCGAAGATTCCGTTTGTCCAGCAGTGCTTTCTGTGTTTTGTAATCGATAAATCGACCATAGTTTGCTAGCTGTCCCTGAGGTGTACTGACAGGCAGTGGAGTGGTTTGAGGTTTGCTGACTGAGGCGGAAAAAAAACACATAAGATGTGCTGAATTTATTAATGTATGTATGTATGTATATATATGTGTGTATGTGTGTATGTATATATATATATATATATATATGTATATATATATATATATATACACACATACACACACACACATCTGGGTAACCGAGGTTCTACTGTATCCCGATTGTCAAAGTGCAATAATGTGCCCTAGTATTATTTACTTCGATATCTTACTGCTATTTATATACCCCGGTAGGTTGGATTGACATACTAGTTGCAGTTTCTATGACGTGCATGATTGCTATTATTAAATGTGATACTTGGCTGTCGCAGATTATATGGGTGTGACCTGCGTGTGCTTACTTTGTCTGAAATTACGCAGGCATCTTGCGCGTATATTCGCATAGCGCACATTTATCAAGACCTGCCAAGCAGGTTCTCTTGACGTTTATTTCTAGTCAACTTCCGTCACTGCTAAGACGAGATATAAGCCTGTACAAGAACAGCACTGCAGTTTATTTGCAGAGAGTCCTCGAAGGCGCTCGAGAGGAATAATTTATTCGTCGTTGTTGTGATTGCCTCTTTCGGTAAGGGTATGTATCCATATGAATTCTAGAAGTGGGTTCTGTTTATTCATTGTGAAAATATACATTTCTGAAGTTTGTTTACTGGTGTTGGTACCTTAAGACCATGATATACTTGGTTTGAATATCACAGTGGTGTTCAATCTTGCCCTTGGAGAGGATGGTTTTTTGTTTTCACCTTAAAATCAGCAACTGCTTCAGACCCAAGGAAGCAGTTGAGTTAAATGTTTAACAAACTGCTTTAATTGACAGACTGCTTTAATTGATCGCCGAGCAACGACAACAAACCTATCCGAGCGTGAGCGCCACTGGAATATTGAGTTATTGATAGCGGTGGATTGAGCGCGTGTCATTTCAGCGCCTGTAACACGTCTTTGTCTGTCTCCTCTCCGTGCTTTGTCCCCGCGAAGCTGTCATGGCGACATACCAGGAGTTCATCCAGCAGAATGAGGACAGGGACGGGGTGCGATTCAGCTGGAACCTGTGGCCCTCCAGCCGGCTGGAGGCCACCAGGCTGGTGGTGCCGGTGTCCTGTCTATTCACCCCACTGAAGGAGAGGCCCGACTTGCCTCCCGTGCAGTACGAGCCAGTCCAGTGCAGCCGGGCCAACTGCAAGGCTGTGCTCAACCCGCTCTGGTAAGCACCTGGGCCGGCCGCGGTCCACCTTTCCCCAGCCCACACCCCTCATTTGGGATTGTGCCCAGAAGGAGTGGAGTAGGGTGGCAGTGCAGTGAAGTTGTAAGGGAACCGGGCTTGTAGTTTTAAAGAGGCTGCAGGTTTGATTCCCAGGTACAGGCACTGCCTTTGAGCAAGGTACTTGAAGGAGTCTTTTGACATAATTGGTTCATGACATAGTCACAGTGTTGTTGTTTATTTGGTGAGGTATACAGCCACATTTGTTTGTTTGGAACTATCTAGTCAGCCGCAGCACAGTGTGTGCTTCCACAGTCCAGATCATTTTATAATAATAATAATAATAATAATATATTTGCAGTCTACCTAATGTTCAGTATCTATTCTAATAATTGCTAAAAACAATAAGCAACAACATTCATTCATTCATAATTTTTTTTTAAATCTTACGGCATGATAACATTGCTATACCGGTTGTGCTTGTTGGGGGACATTTTCATGCCTTTATATAGTGTACTAAATTGTTCCCTATCCACGCTCTTTCATTTTGGCTTTCATTCTAAAGGAAAAAAGCGACTGTATATCTCACCAAATAATGGGATTATGCACAAAAAAACACCTGGACCAATCAACAACATCATGGGTTGTTCAAAAATCAGCTTTGTAAAAAACAATGTTGGATAACTCTTAGTCTGAATTGATTCAGTAAATATCCAGCTGTATAAATTGATAGTATTCAAAAAATGTAAGGTGTGCAAGCCGCTCTGGATCAGAGCGTAAACGTAAACTGTTCACACACTTGCGTCACACTATATGCTTCTGAATGCTATCCCACGCATGGCTGCGCTGTGTGTTACGCAAGTATTTCGCAGTCCGGTCGGTCTGTGCTGTTCCATCTCAAGAATGTCGACCTTTTGTTTCTCGGGTCTGCGTCTCTTGTCTAATACCTGGTTCCTCGTTTTGTAGTCAAGTCGACTTTCGAGCCAAAATATGGGCGTGCAACTTCTGCTTCCAGAGAAACCCCGTGAGTATTACACGAAAGAGTGCATCTGATCAAAACGTTGTGCACATCCCACCAGTACTGCCACTGTGCCACAAGTATCATTATCTCAACTCTTGTTCGTCCACTTTTTATCTTTCACAGTTCCCCCCGTCGTACGCGGGCATCTCGGACGTGAATCAGCCAGCGGAGCTCATGCCACAGTTCTCCACCATCGAGTACATTGTGCAGGTAATTGCACACCTCTGCCCTATAACCGGTCCGCTGTGTGATGAGCCGAGGGGCTCTTAATCATTGGGACTGACAGAGGCTGTACCCTTGAGCAAGGGAACTCAGTTCCTGTAATACATATCCAGGTGGGGCAATAAACAGCTGACACGTATAACGTACGCCACGCAAGTCTTCCTGGATAAGGGTTGCCAAGCAGATATGTTATGTAATTTTTCAGCCAGAACAGTGTTGATTCTAGACGCCGGCGATAACTCTGCTGATGGCGTTTCTGTGAACCATGTATTAATGCAGGGTCCTAGTTTAACTGTGTGGTTGCTCCTAGCACCCAGGAATTGTACTTCCCACTAGGGTGGCTTTCAGCTAAACTGTTCTTGACTACGGTTAACACTTTGTTGTACGTCGCTCTGGATAAGAGCGTCTGCCAAATGCCTATAATGTAATAATGTAATGTAATGTAATGCACATCTTGTAAGTTGCTCTGGATAAGAGCGTCTGCTAAATGCTTAAAATGTAAAAATGTAACCCCCCCCCTCACAGCGTGGCCCCCAGGCGCCGCTGATCTTCCTGTATGTGGTGGACACATGTCTGGAGGAGGAGGACCTGCAGGCGCTGAGAGAGTCGCTGCAGATGTCCCTGAGCCTGCTGCCCCCCGACGCCCTGGTGGGCCTCATCACCTTCGGCCGCATGGTGCAGGTCCATGAGCTCAGCTGCGAGGGCATCGCCAAGAGCTACGTCTTCCGGGGCACCAAGGAGTTCACCGCCAAGCAGATCCAGGTCAGGGGTCACACACACACACACACAGAGGCTTGTGCCCTTGTTCACGCTCGAGCAGGGGGTTCTTAACCCTGGGCCTGGAGAGCCATGGGGTCTGCTGGTTTTCATTCTTACTCAGTGATTTATTGATGAATTAAAGAAATTAATTAAAAAAAATATTTTTTAAAATATAAATATAAAATATAAATTTCAAATATTTGTCCCTAACTCATCTCACCTGGTGTTTTGGGTTTGAATTGGTTGGAGATTTAAGGTGAAAACAAAAACCAGTAGGCCCTATGATTGTCCAGCACCAGGGTTGAGCACCACTGCCCTACAGGGTCGTGACCGGTTCAAACGAAACCCGCAGACTGCACCCTCAGGGGGGAATTAAGCTCAGCTCAGCTAGCTTTAAATCTGAACAGTTGAAACCGGGGGCAGCCAGTCCTCCTGAACAGATGGTTTTGAAGTTTACAAAACGGGTTTGACTAAGTAAATGTTCTTCCGAGTACATCTGTCATTTACGCAGTTAGTGGTCATATTGTAGATGACGCCGCAAAACCTCTTCTTTAAAAACTGGTTGTGGCAGGTTTCATCGCAGTCTCTTTGAACCCGTTTCAAGTATTTGTCCAGAGGGGAAATTGAGGAGCAGCTGGACTCTAATGGAGTTAAGCTCTTTCTATTGTCTAATTGATAGTGCTGGTGGGATTAATTTAAAGGTGTTCCTGTGAAACTTTGGGTCAGTGGACAGTGCCCTGCTGTCAAACAACACTCATCTTTAAGCTTGACTCGCACTTGAATGCAAGTTTTTTTTTCTTCACAAACGTTAGTTGAGCTATCACCAAAATTAACTCATAAAGAAATAACACTTGCATTTATTTCTAAGTCAAAGTTGGGGACAAATGTTTTATCCAGGCCAATGTGGGTAGAGGCTAAGCCAGCGTATGTACAGGTATTGTATTCCTAACTCCGCGTCAGTAGCGGTTACTGAGAACTGCTCAGACGTACGTGATGTTTTGGGACAAAAGGTGGCCTGGATTTTTGTCAGCAGGTCCCAGCTCTTTACGGCTGGCTGTGAGGCAGCAGTGTGGAGATTAAGTTAAGCGGATGAGTTTCAGCCCAGTTTTCACTCTCCGGTGTCAGTCACAGGCCCTGTGCTTAATCGTCCTTCACCGCATGTGCAAGTTAGACTAAAGTTGTGTGGCCGGCTTGCTCATTTGGCGAGCTTGCATGTCAGATAGCTGTATTCAAAGCCATTCAAATGTCTTCCTTTTCCTCAGGAAATGCTGGGCTTGATGAGGCCAGTAAACCAGGCGGTGCAAGGGCGTCCCCCCGCCACTGAGGCGCCTATATCCTGCAGGTAAAGCACAAGCTCCGCCCATCTCCGCTCAGTGTGCCTGACGTTCTGAAAACGCATCTCTAAAAGGGTCTTTACCTTTGCACTCAGCCAGTCAATGTTTTCAAAGGTTTATTTAGGTCCGTAAAAAACAACTATAATACGCTCTGGAGAAGTAGGAAGGGTTTGTTTGCATGTGCTATTTAAGAGCCACAAAAGGAAAGGCAACACTATTGTACACTGACGAAGGCTTAGAGCTGAAACGCCTGTCTCTTTTCCTCCCCTGGGTGAGATAAAGTGATCGATATATTAACACATTTTTGAGTCTAAGGAACCCGTTTGTGAGTGCGAACCATTCCTACTTCTCTAGAGCAGATTGCATTCTCCCCCCCCATAAATCCGTCAGAACATAACCAACAATTAAGAAACAATGTTGACAAACATGACAGCAATGTTTCCACATCTCCGCTGCCCCGGCGCTCTCCTTTACGCTGTCGTGCGTCTGCCTCTGCGCGCAGGTTCCTGCAGCCCGTGCACAAGGTGGACATGAACCTGACCGACCTGCTCGGGGAACTGCAGAGGGACCCGTGGCCCGTGCCCCAGGGCAAGAGGCCTCTCCGCTCCACTGGTATCGCCCTGTCCATCGCCGTGGGACTGCTGGAGGTGGGCCACTCTCCGCTCTCCGCTCTTTAGTACTCTTAACAAGAGTCTCTGTACTACACATTCATTACATTACATTACATTACAGGCATTTAGCGGACGCTCTTATCCAGAGCGACTTACACAGTTTACATTCCTTTACAATCCATTTATACAGCTGGATATTTTACTGAAGCAATTCAGGTTAAGTACCACTCTCCTTTAGTACTCTTAACAAGAGCCACTGTACCACACATTCATTACATTACAGGCATTTAGCAGACGCTCTTATCCAGAGCGACTTACACAGTTTACATTTCTTTACAATCCACTTATACAGCGGGTAGCTGAAGCAATTCAGGTTAAGTACCTTGCTCAAGGGTACAACGGCAGTGTCCCACCTGGGGATTGAACCTGCAACCTTTGCGTTACAAGCCCAGTTCCCTAACCATTATACCACACTGCCTGCTTGACAATATCAGGCTTACAGTTAACACATGGAAGGGAAACACGTTTTGATTCAGGCCCGGTCTAGCCGTCTGCATCCCCCGACCCCATTTTCGCTTCACGTCGCACCCGGCGGCTGATGTCGTTGCATAATCCTCCGAAGCGCTATCATTGCTCTTTGCTTCTTGAACCTGCGTCCGATTGGATAGAAGTCCAGTCGTGCTGATTTAGCTTGAAATCGAAATACCTCCTAGGGACTCCTATGGATTTTTTGCCTGAGTTGTAATGTTGATAAATGTGGTGCCATTGGTCAAGTGTTATGTAATGTACAGAACTGGTACAGCACTAGTTGTATGTTGTCAGATATCAGTCCTCCTGACCGGAGGCCTCCCTATCTCCAGGGCACCTACCCCAACACAGGGGCCCGCGTGATGCTCTTCACAGGGGGGCCCCCCACCCAGGGCCCCGGCATGGTGGTGGGGGACGAGCTGAAGATCCCCATCCGCTCCTGGCACGACATCTCGAAGGACAACGCCCGGCATCTGAAGAAGGCCACCAAGGTGAGGGGCTCCGTGTGGAGCACCGGGCTCACCAGCCGTCTGATTTAGCCGATAGCCATTAGCCATATTCATTTACACCCATGTGTTATCTGAGATTTGCAGAAGTACAGCGTTCAGTGGGAATAGGGAACAAATGCGGCTTCCAGCTGTGGTTTTGTCACATGCAGAAATCAAACTATGAGCAGAGGTTAAGAGCCAAAACCAACATGCACGTCAACCTCAGGATTTCTTGGGCGAGTCCTGAAAGGACTTTAATTCCTAAGATTCTTTGCTTTTCACGTATTACACATTTTGTTCCAGGGCGTTTGCTGCTTTTACCTGCCAACGTAATTGTTTGCGTGAGTGACATCGTCATTGTTCTCCGCAGTATTATGAAGCCTTGGCCAACCGCTCCGCTGTGAACGGACACTGCATCGATATTTACGCCTGCGCTCTGGACCAAACGGGCCTGCTGGAGATGAAGTGCTGCTCCAACCTCACCGGGTCAGAACCGTTTCAAAACTGGACTCCAAAATTAGTTATAATTCAGGGGATTAGTGAATTAGGCAGTGTGGTATAATGGTTAGGGAACTGGGCTTGTAACGTTAAGGTTGCAGGTTCAATCCCCAGGTGGGACACTGCCGTTGTACCCTTGAGCAAGGTACTTAACCTGAATTGCTTCAGTAAATATCCAGCTGTATAAATGGATTGTAAAGAAATCTAAACTGTAAGTCGCTCTGGATAAGAGCATCTGCTAAATGCCTATAATGTAATGTAAGGGGAGATGTGTATATATAGCTATATAGGAATTGAGTGCATTTTTAACTCAGTTATTATTATTATTAGTGCAGTGTTTAGCTGTGTTATTTGGTTTGAGAGTTCTGATGTTTGATGGTGCTTATGTGTCATTTTTGTGCCGGGCGCAGGGGGCACATTGTGATGGGAGACTCCTTCAACACCTCCCTGTTCAAGCAGACCTTCCAGCGGGTCTTCAGCAAGGACTACAACGGCGAGTTCCGCATGGCGTTCGGGGGCACCATGGAAGTGAAGGTACTGCAAACTTTCACCTGTTTCAACACACGCACACGCACACGCACACACGCTGTATTTCGGCCCACAGGGACTTTGCACTTTGCTTTTGTGCTCTTTATAATCTGTGTTTACTGTACTTTTTTCCCCCAGACTTCAAGGGAACTGAAGGTCTCTGGGGCCATCGGTCCATGTGTGTCTCTGAACGCCAAGGGGCCCTGCGTTTCAGAGAGCGTAAGTCCACCTGCCGTTGCACAGAAAATGTCTGCATTCCTCAGGATGAGAGAACTCCATATGACTGATTTGTTCTGATAAAGACCCACGGGTTGAAACATTAACCAACCTGCCTGGTTAAATAAAGCATTACACTCGGTTAGATTTTTCGGAGCGTCTGATAAGTGTGCGAGTGTCATTCTTTCAATATTGAAAGAATGTGAATCTGCCTATTAAAATAACTTTGATTAACAAATGATTACGTAAATGATTTTAGTACAGCTTGGAGCATGTCATCCACGTTTCAGTGCCTTTATATATGCTGTGTATTTGCACAGTGCATGGAGTCACTGACTTTGATCCCCCTCGCAGGAAATGGGTATCGGCGGCACCAGCCAATGGAAAGTGTGCGGCCTCAGCCCCTCCACCACACTGGCTATGTACTTTGAAGTCGTTAATCAGGTACGTACAGTTTAAGCAAAGAGGTTCAACGTAGCGTCCCGCCAAGTACAAACATGTTCCGTTTTTTTGGCGTTAAACATTGCCCGTGTGTGAGCCTCACGGTCACGCCTCACTTTGTGTTGCAGCACAATGCTCCCATTCCTCAGGGAGGCAGAGGGGCCATTCAATTCATCACCCATTACCAGCATTCCAACACACAGAGGAGGATCAGAGTCACCACCGTGGCCAGGAAGTGAGTCTCTCAGACCCCTCTCTCTCTCAGAATATATATCTCTTATCACCGCCGTGGCCAGGAAGTGAGTCTCTCAGACCCTCTCTCTCTCAGAATATATATCTCTCGTCACCACCGTGGCCAGGAAGTGACCCTCTCTCTCAGAATACGTATCTCTGGATGGGTATCAAACAGGAAGAGGGATAGTCATGGCTGAATAGCGATGAGCTTGAGGAGGTTGACTGCCAATGGTGTCTATAAAATGTGCTGGAGTTGGCCAAACTCAATGGCGCCCACTTAATGAGCAAATGCATTTCCTGGGTCTCGCCCCTTTTTACAGGTTAGCTTGTCATATATGCAAATGTGGAATTCAAATCCCTTAACGTGCTGAACAACTGCATGTACACTTGCTAGTGCAAACGCAGTGTTTGCTGGCTCGAGCGAGGATCTCTAGCCATGCTAATGTACTCTTGTAAAAGCATCTGCCAAATAGGTATATTTCAAGTTACCGTATTCAAATGTGATCTCGCGACCTGCCTCAACCCCTCCCACAATGCACCAGCGTGCCCCTGCCCCGCCCCACATTTTATGAACCGCTGGGTTAAGAACCACATTCCTGTTCGAGCTGCTCTGTGGTCATCCTCTGACTTTGTCCCTGTGTCTCTCCCCGTGTGGTGTCCAGCTGGGCCGACGCTCAGTCTCAGATCCAGCACATCGAGACGTCCTTCGACCAGGAGGCGTCGGCGGTGCTGATGGCGCGGCTGGGCGTGTTCCGGGCCGAGTCGGAGGAGGGGCCCGACGTTCTGCGCTGGCTGGACCGGCAGCTCATTCGCCTGGTGAGTCCCTGGGCACGCCTGCCCCATCTCACCTGGGGCGGGTTTTAACATCTTCTGTCTGGCCCAGCACTGCCCGTGTTCATAAAGCGTCTCAGAATGCTGACCTAGGATCAGGTTTCCCTCCTCCATCTCCTAACCATTATGTGTTAAAAAGCCCAAACTGATCCTGGAGCAGCACTCCTTCATAAAGTATCTCCAAATGCTGACCTAGGATCAGGTTTCCCTCCTCCATCTCCTAACCATTATATTATCTGCCAGTAGAGTTGAATTATTTTTGTCTTTAGGTTTATTACTGAAAATCAGGTCAATTTGGGTTGTTAAAAAGCCCAAACTGATCCTGGAACAGCACTCCTTCATAAAGCATCTCAGGTCCATATCCTAACCATTATGGGCTAAAAAGCCCAAACTGATCCTGGAACAGCACTCCTACTCTGAGACACTTCATAAAGCATCTCAGAATGCTGATCTAGGATCAAGTTTCCCAGGTCAATATCCTAACCATTGTGTGCTAAAAAGCCCAAACTGATCCTGGAACAGCACTTCTACTCTGAGATTTTATAAGTACAGGCCAAGCTCTTTGGAATATCCAAAACAGGGTTACCGGGTTAGGGCAGTCCACTGAAGTACAGCACGCTGAGTCTGTGTTGTTTCCTTGCTTACAGTGTCAGAAGTTTGGACAGTTCAATAAGGATGATCCCAGTTCCTTCCGGCTGTCTGAGTCCCTTTCGCTATACCCACAGGTGAGGCTCCTGCCCAAGAGACAATGCAATTATAATTGACCTGTTAAATTTGAGCTTTTGCAAACGCAGCAGGAGAGCCGTAACGCGCCCCAACGTCCATCTGCTTCCCGTTTCCGTTTCCAGTTCATGTTCCACTTGCGGAGGTCGCCGTTCCTCCAGGTGTTCAACAACAGCCCCGACGAGTCGTCCTACTACAGACACCACTTTGTGCGGCAGGACCTGACGCAGTCCCTCATCATGATCCAGCCCATCCTGTACTCCTACTCCTTCTACGGCCCTCCTGAGGTACGGCCCGTTGAGTTGTGGCGTTGGGAGTTGTTGTGGAATGGGAGTCGTTTCAGCGTTGGGAATGACTGTAAAGTGTTGTGTAGCAGGAATGCTCAGCGCTGTTCTCTCTCTCTGCTTTAGCCGGTGCTCCTGGACAGCAGCAGCATCCTCCCCGATCGCATCCTTCTGATGGACACCTTCTTCCAGCTGGTCATCTTCCACGGCGAGGTGAGAATCGCCGTACCACGACCCCTCTGTTTAAACGCAGAGCCGCTGCACCGCGGTTAAGGATTTCTCTATCGTTGTCGGCCGATGCGTCGGGAATAACAGTTTTGCTCACACGTTGCGTTTTCCGCGTCCGCAGACCATCGCCCAGTGGCGCAAGGCCGGGTACCAGGATATGGCGGAGTACGAGAACTTCAAGCAGCTGCTGCAGGCCCCTCTGGATGCGCAGGGAGATCCTGCAGACACGGCACCCCATGCCCCGGTACATCGACACCGAGCACGGGGGCTCGCAGGCCCGCTTCCTGCTGTCCAAAGTCAACCCGTCCCAGACCCACAACAACCTCTATTCCTGGGGCCAGGTCAGTAAGCAGCAGCGATCCTCCGAATATCCATTCATGCAGTGCGTTACATTACATTTAGCGGACGCTCTTATCCTGAGTGACTTGCATTGTGAGAGAACATACAGGTAACTAAAGGCAACACTTTGGTAACGAGAGTCCCAACTGGGCTAAGAGGGACTCGTTAGAAAAGGACTGGACCTACCTTCCAGTACTGGCCGTGATGCCCCCCCCGGCAGACACTTGTGGTACTGCACCCAGTTAAAGCATCCCTCATTTACATTGGCATTTACATTTACGGCATTTTGCAGACGCTCGTATCCAGAGCGACTTACACAGTTTACATTTCTTTACATACAGTCCATTTATACAGCTGGATATTTTACTGAAGCAATTCAGGTTAAGTACCTTGCTCAAGGGTACAACAGCGGTGCCCCACCTGGAAATTGAACCTGCAACCTCTGAGTTACAAGCTCAGCTCCCTAACCAATACGCTACACTGCCAGCCGTTATTTACTCAAGTGTTGCCTTTATTTCGGCAGTTACTTGTAAGTGAATCCACGTGAGTTTGTGAGCATATATAAATTCACTGTTCCGTTGAATGTGTTTAGTTTTATGAACAGCTTTGACCTGTCCAGAGTGTTTGCGATCTCTTGCGCGAACAATGAATGATTGACAGAAACGTCTGTTCAGATAAATTTCTCATGGAGTGTACTTTATGTATAATGTTTTTACTTATTTTATTTTCTGGTAGTCTAATCCATAACTCTCCTGTCAGAACGTTGTTAACGTCCGTGTCTCTCCCGTAATTCACAGGAGACCGGAGCCCCAATCCTCACAGACGACGTCAGTCTACAGGTGTTCATGGATCACCTTAAAAAGCTGGCGGTGTCCAGTGCAACCTAAATCCCAGACCAGGACCAAAATGAAGGACAAGAAGGGAGGAGGAGGAGGAGGAAGAAGAAGCTATCGCTTAACACGGGATCATTTTAACATTTCAAATCCAAAAAGATACTTTCCAATGGGTTACAAAGACTTTTCAACTGTGTGTGATCTGAAGCCTTTTTCCACGAAGCCACACAGTACCTTAATCGAGCCATTCGGCGAGTTTGACTTTCATCAGACTTTTCTTACATTCCCTCATGCCTACTAAAATTGTATTGTTCTATCTTGATTTCTTCGTTTGTTTGTCTAAAGAAGCAGTAAGCAGGTGAATACATTTTATGATGACACTTTAAATATATTTAGTTTTTGCTGGAGTCCTCTTTGTACTTATTTTGACAGAAAAGAATCATAATCGAAAATGTTCTGACGGCTGAAGGGCTTTTCTCTCCAGTTATACAAATGGTAAGAATAGAGAATAATTCAAAGCTGACAAGTCAATAAAGTACATTCGCGACACAGGCGATTATGTGGAACTATGACAGCAGCCTGGAACTGCATCGTGTTGTTAAGCTCTGTTGACCCCTCTGCATTTATATATTGTACATTCATTGCATTTCACTGTTCACTCCTGTTCTGTGTTTGTTAATACTGTAAAAAATCTGATGCAACATTAAATTTTAATTCTGCCTTAATCGAATGCAGTTCACAAAATGGCAAGCATTTGACATTACCAGTGTTTTTTTGGTGGGGGGGGTGCCTGGGTGTGTTCAATGGCATGGCAGCAGGTCAGGAGGAGTGTGGAGAACAAAGCACGCATTTATTTGCATCTCATACCATTTCCCGAGTAGGATCCAAGAATGCCTCACTCTTGTGTTGCTGGATTTCACCCCCGGTTCAGATTAATGGTCTTGTTTTATTTATCTAGTTTGTTATTTGTGTACAGACTAAAATATTCGAATTGTTTCACATGTTCATTTAAATTATATCATTTAAATTGGCTGTATCTTTCTTTTTCTTTTTGTCTGAGGTCGGGATAACCAATGAAACCAACGTTACGGGATGTGTTACCTTGTTAATCGCTGAAAGGGGAATTACCTTTCTATCGAAATTACCCCATGACGTTTGATGTGAGTTCGTATGTGTGTGATATGAAAAGTGATTAACGTTTATTTATCTACGTGCTTTCCATAGATATATCTGCAGACAAATAAATTAAGATAGCCGATTGACTGGGAATACATTGTACAGGTTATGAACTCTGCATTACAAGAGACACTGCAACGTGTGGTTGCACTTTTCAGGAATTTTTCAATAAAATCTCATAAAACTTCCGGATCCTCATATACGATGTCAGTCTACAGGTGTTGATGGTTCGCCTTAAAACGGTGGCGGTGTCCAGTACGGCTTAATTCCTAGCCCAAGACCAAAATGAAGGGCAAGAACAGAAGGGAAGAGTAAACAGACGCTATCGTTTAACACGGGGACATGTTGGGAGTCTCAAATCCAAAATATACTTTCCAATGGGTTACAAAGACTGACTGTGTGTAATCTGTAACCCTTTTCCTTAAATCGCACAGTACCTTAATATAGCCTTTTGGCGAGTTTGATTTTTATCAGCTCATAAAAATATGCATTGAAATATGGAAAGTTTCGTTCAAATAAAGACTATGGCATAGTACCTTGTATAAGTTCTAGCAGGAAGGTTTTCAAATGAGTGCTGTGTTTGAATTGCATTGGCCTAGACAGAATGCAGTAAAGTGAATAACTTAAGTAGATTAGTCTTCGCTGCTTCCGGCTCCGACATTGTAGACGGCTATTGTAGGGCGGCGGTGGTAAAGCGTGTTCTTATTGTTTGACTTGCCAGTCAAATGTAAAAAAAATCGTGACGCATGTGCGGTGTACGTAGGCAAACTTGACGCTGACGCATTGTTAACCAATGTCGATGGTATTTTTAAACTCAAAATGGCCGCGCCCTTGAATCAAGTCGGCCGGTAACTTTAGACAATAAGACACGAATAGGTTTGCTATGATAGATATGTAAATAACAGTGTTTAGTTATACAACGTTACAGCAAAACGTGGGTGTTGGCAGAATGAACTTGAAAGACATACTGAAATGGAATGTGCGCGTCTCACTGGTTTATGCCATAGGCATTTGGACAATGCTTGGCACATACGGATATTATCAGATCAACAACAAATGGCGAAAAAAGGGTGATCCAGAAGACAATGAAGGCACGGTTTCTTTCTGTCGTCATATTTATATCGCTAGTTAGCTTAGCTAATCGACTTCCGATCACCGAGCGTAGATAGGTTTTTTTATGAATGGTTGGGTTAATGCCATTGCAGCTAACTAGACATCATGTCTCTACCGCCAAGCACCAGTGATGGCTAACCTAGTTTATTCCTGGATAGTTAACTGGATATTAATCCAATGTTAGTTTAGCACACTTTGGATTAATACCTACTACTTTTTAGATAGCCAGGTTAACGATTCGTCTGTGGTCGGGATAACTGATGAACCAACGTTGTCATGTGTCACCTTGCTAATCGTTAATTCAATATTGGGGAAATTACCTGCGAATTACGTTCGCAGGTTTGAGATGTGTTCCTGTGTGTGATATGAAACGTGATTCACATTTGTTTATTTATTTACGTTGTTTCCACAGATATCTCTGTAGAGAAAGAAGAAATAACAGACGAATATGTGGCAAATCACGAGGGAGAGAAACCGAAAGGCTTCAACGTTCGTGCCGAGATCCGCTACAGGGATGATTTTGTACCTTATTCAGCAAGACTTTTCAATTACTTGAAAGCCTTAAATGGACGTTCTGAAAGTACAACAGAGAGCCAAGGGCCTGATAAGTGATGTTCAATGCCATATAATGAATTTGTCACATGTTTTTTTTGTGATTTTAAATTTCCTGGATGAATACAAATTCTATCAACAAAAAAAATGCAATTTTGCTTTTCAAATGGGTGTTTTCAAGAAATATACATGATGATGTAAGGTCTATATTAAAGAGAGGACATATGTGATTATCTACTTGTAGCATTCTTTGCAAAGTTGTCTGGATTGAACGGGTATTGCAAAACGTAAAAAGGAGGGAAGCAATAGAAGAGCATGTAACAATTAAGACATATATACACATACACACACACATTTGAATTTGTTTCTTTGGAGCCTATCAATTCTATTGATGACTCTAGTCTAGGCTTGCTTGTGTTTCTAAAGTGTGCACTTCCATGACCCTCCCAATTTTATTTTCAACCACAATGAAAAATCAGGCTGCTTGACTGCCCAGGAACTGCCATGTCCTCCACACAGATCGACTGTAGAAATGGATAAGTATTGAGCGCGTAATCCAGATATGGACAGATGGAAACCATCCCCTGCTCAGCGTCTGAAGGCAGCTATGTGTAGATGTGATTATTATTGAACCCTGTGGGTTGTTGGCTTGAATCCTGACTCGGACACTTCCCTTGTTGATGGTACTATGCTGTACACTATCCTAGGTTACTGCGTGAAAGCTCAGACTGTGTCACATGTCAACCAGAATGTTTCTGAAACTAAACTAATATATTACAAATATATACAAACTGAGAACAGTGAGATAACAATTGCTTCAAAAATAGTTGTATGGTTTGAAAATAAATGACTTGAGAGGGGTTATTTGAAGGTTATGTTTGAGAAAGTTAATTTCCAGTCTTATAATTACAGATACTGTCTGCACATGAAAGGAAGATAAACAGGTTTCTATTTCACAACAGGTGAAGAATGTTAGTGTATAAATCTGTTTCATTTAATTTAATCTATAAATAAAGTGAATAAACGTGATTTATAATGCACGTACATGTAATGTACTGGATGTGAATAAATACTTTCTTCTTTTTTTTTTAACTAAAAGTGAATTACATATTTTATCAGATGCAATCATAAGATTTTTCACAAAACTTGCTCCTATATGGAAATTGCATTGATATTTGTCTAATGTTTTATCTTTTATGGACATTGCAAACAACCAATTTTATTCATTCCCTGTGCATTGAGAGTTAGTGTTGGGTGGGAATAGTCTGTCTCAAACTAATAAAAAAATCTGTCTTTGAATTAATTTAATTTAATTTAATTTAGAGAATTTAATTGATACCACAGCATTCATTGGGATGGGGTACAGTAAGAACATTGAAATGCCTTGTATTTTAGAGTGATTTGGGGAACCTGAATTGACACAACTATATAGAATCCTCGGGTTATACTAAATCTTTAGTATAGTATAGTTTATACCTTTAAAGGCCTTTCTTTGGTTCCTATTTTCTATTGTGTTTTCTCTATAACATTATATTTTGTACAGGATTAATTACACTGTAGGGTACAAACCAGTGGTTTGAAACCACGGACACGTTTACAAAATCCAGAACATACTGTAATATTTCTCAATTTTGCCCAGGCAGCGTTTTTGGTACTGAAAAAGAGGGTGTATGGTAACCCTATCTAAACTGAGGTGTATCTCAAAATGCAAAGGTGACATGTTTGGTGGCTAAAAGACATGTTTGGTGGTTAAATAACATTAATTGTTATTCATGGATAACTGAGTGAAAATGTGTCATCAAACATGTGTCATCAAAAATGTGAGGGTGTAGTCCTAGGACATGCCGCGTTTGATAATAAGCTTAAGTCTGCCAATGACTTTCTTAAAGAATTTAAAAAATGTCTAGTAGTGCTTTGTTGTACAGCCACTCAGGTTAGTGATTCATGAATAATTGTAGATAGTTTGAACCTTTTGATGTTGTAGCCTGCGGGGCAGTAGTAGTCTTTTATTTAATTTCCACAAGGACAATTTGTTTGCAGCAACTAAAATCACGAAGTACACTACAACATGGTATACACAAAACATCATGCATACATACACACACACATTCATACACAAACACATAATGAATAAATAAATAATTGATTTATTTTTGCAGTCGGACCGGTTGAAACATTTTAGTGAGCTGCAAGAAGACCTGGGCTGTGTTCGAAACTGTTCCCTATTCCCTAAATAGTGCACTATATAGCTAGTGTGTTGAACAAATTGGCGAACACACTAGGCCTATATAGTGCACTATTTAGGGAATAGGGAACGGTTTCGAACACAGCCCTGGAAGTAACCAGGAAACTGATGTCCTCTGGTGAATCATCCCCCTGGGAAGATTATCACGGGATGATGAAATGAATATCTGATTTTGCTGCAATACCACTTTGGTAAGAAAGGGGGCGGTGGTAAAAGAAGACTGGCAGCCGGATTAGGTCTGTAATATCTGAACGTGCTTTATTTTACACTCTACTGCAGTGGAAGTGAAGGGAAGCGTGGAACAGTAACACCATGAAAGCAATCATCCAGAGAGTAACCACAGCAAGCGTGACAGGTTGGTAAACAAATAATGGTTTTGCAATCGGTTTTGGTGTACAGTTCGTCTGCTGGGTTGTCCCATTATTCGCTGGTCATCATGAAAGGCAGGCCTTGAAGTCAAATTGGCTTTGCCAGTTAGCTAGCTAGCTAGCTTATACTGTATACATGGCGCTTCGGTAATTAAATCCTACACACGTAACTGTAATGGATTTTGTCAAGCAGCTAGCTAACCAGCGACCAGTGTCGTTTTACTGGAGGTTTAAAGTTAGCTAACAGTATGCTAGCTCTAAACGCAGTTTCTTCTATCACACTAACGTTAGCTAGCTATGCAAATTAACCTGAAATTCCCTGTGCTAAACGAGATTTTTTTTTGTGCATAATTAAACGGTCTTTCTAAGCTTTGCTGCTCCAGCACGTTGAGCAGGATAGTTTATTTATTTTTAAATCCTCAACCTGAACCAAACATATGATAACGAGAAGTTTATCCCCAGAAAAGCCGGTCACCGCACTTCCGGCTTTCACCGGAGGTGGGCGTGTTCAGCCGGTTGCTAAACGCTTCCAGGGGTGTGACATTGGGCACTGGGCACGTTTCTTCGGAAGACCATACAGCGTCAGATTACTGCTGTCTGTACTATGTAGATGGCCGATGTAGTGGGCTCATGTTTTAAACATACGAGAACTGTGCTGCGTTTGTACTGCAGGAACAACGAATAAAGCTGTGTCCTACCAATGTGCGATTATACAGACCGTTAACTGCTAGCATACCTTAAATGGAAAGACTGCTTTACGAAAAATGTAACATTTTAATTTTATTTTCATGATTTTCAACGAGCAACATTACACATGCATACTCATACACATGTGAAGTCCAGCAGCCGGCAGCTTTTGGTGATTTCTAGATGTGATTTGACAGAGGTAGGTAGCTCTGCATTTGTCCGCTGGCCCTTCCGGTGGAGATCAGCCATGCTGGAGAAATCAAAGAGTGGCTTTCGGAGGCATCGCAGCACAAATTGTGTTGACGGAACACTGCAGGATTGGTTTGTTATAGCCTATGTGCATGGATTTAGAGGTGCATTGACACCCATGTCAATACCATGCCGATTTTTCTACCAAACCTAAACCTTTATCCTTTTTTAATTTTAGATTTCCTTGTCATATAACATTCAATTTCACATGGATAAAAGGAATGCGTAGTGTTGCTCAGAGCCTGGCTGCCTCTGTTCAATGGTTAATCCCCGGATTCATATAAATGATTGGAGTTCACGGGCACTTCTTATGTCAGTGCAGGTAGTGTGGATGCCCTTAGACCAGGGGTCGGCAACCCATAACACTCAAAGAGCCATTTGGACCCGGTTTCCACGGAAAAGAAAACACTGGGAGCCGCACGGGGGTGCAAATGAATCGGTCGCAGCGAAAAAAAGCTGCGACCAGTTCATTTATTTCGCGGGACCGGGGGGGTGCAACGCGAAAATAATTCTTGCGCCCAAAAAAATGCGCCCAATTTTGCGCCCGATTCAATTGGATACTTATTATTTATTTTCCCAAGCCACGCGGAGCCGCAACATAAGGCTGAAAGAGCCGCATGCGGCTCCGGAGCCGCAGGTTGCCGACCCCTGCCTTAGACAGTGTAGAAGGAACTGCCCCAGGAAGTGTGGATTAAGTCCATTGAACCTCCCCTGTTTGATTAGTCTGTTGGACATGCAGGCACATCCCAGGCCCTCCAATGCTACAGTGATTACATTACATTACAGGCATTTAGCAGACGCTCTTATCCAGAGCGACTTACACAGTTTACATTTCTTTACATACAATCCATTTATACAGCTGGATATTTTTACTGAAGCAATACAGGTTAAGTACCTTGCCCAAGGGTACAACAGCAGTGCCCCCACGTGGGATCGAACCTGCAACCTTTGCGTTACAAGCCCATTTCCTAACCGTTATGCTAACACTGCCGCCCGAGCTTCATCAGCAGTCTGTACAACTTCAAGTTCCCTTTCCTGTGGATGTTCAGCCAGCTGCTTCTCTCCAGTATCGTGTCTTGAATGCAGTTAACATCCCCCATTAGGTAGTGTTTGAACGCAGGTTCTGCACAATGCTCTGTGGGACCTGTGTTGGCTCTGGTTTTCCAGAATTGTTTTTCTCTTACACAAGAAAGCTCTGTGTGCCCCCGTAAGTCTTTGGATGTGTTGCACTTTTTTTATCCTCCACCTCAACGTCCCCTCGTGGCACTTTCACGAATAAAATGCTCTCAAAAAGGGAAACGCCAGATGTTTCTGCATATTTTTGTCTTTATAAATCAGGCCTTGACACATAGCCATTTAGCCTAGCTCGTGTAACCTGACAATGTTGTTTTTCAGTGCTGTGTTTGGCACATTCTGAAACAGAAAGGGAAAGTTGATTTCCAAGGAATGCAAGGGTTCTGTCATTTATCATGCACGTGTGTTTTCTACAGTGTGCATGTGTGTTGTGTACAGTGTGCACATGTGTTGTCTACAGTGTGCATGTGTGTTGTCTACAGTGTGCACGTGTGTTGTCTACAGTGTGCACGTGTGTTGTCTACAGTGTGCATGTGTGTTGTGTACTGTGTGCACATGTGTTCTCTACAGTGTGCACGTGTGTTGTCTACAGTGTGCATGTGTGTTCTCTACAGTGTGCATGTGTGTTGTCTACAGTGTGCATGTGTGTTCTCTACAGCATGCACGTGTGTTCTCTACAGTGTGCATGTGTGTTGTGTACAGTGTGCACGTGTGTTCTCTACAGTGTGCACATGTGTTCTGTACAGCGTGCACATGTGTTCTGTACAGCATGCACGTGTGTTCTCTACAGCATGTCTGTCTTGACTGTAATGGAGGGTTTGTTTGTCTTTCAGTGGCAGGGGAGCAGGTCAGTGCTATTGAAAGGGGCCTGTGTGTTCTGCTGGGGATATCTGTGGAGGATACGCAGAAGGATGTTGACTACATGTGAGTACTGAGCAACCTTTTTATTGACTCAGCAATTGCAGTGGCACACCTCTGAAAAGCAAACTGTATAATGAACATCTTTCTTTGCAATCGTAAGAAATCACATCAGGACATGCCATTGATTTGCCTTCACTGGAGCCAACAGCGATCCCATAACCACACTCCCTGTGTTAAACTGTTGTAAAATTTTGCTGTTAAAAATGTAGGAATATTTTTCAAGTAACAGGTTAATACCAGGTGGAGAAAAACAAATGGGTTTTGAACATTTCTATCACCAAGAGCATCGCTTTTGGCCTGAGATATGTGCTTGCTAGTCACCCACAACTGAATCTGTCTATGTCAAGAAACAATACCTTATGCAGCCAACCATATGATTGGAAGCCATGTCTTGTCTCTCCCTCATGCCTTGTCTTTTGTTTCCTATGGCTGTAGGGTACTAGTCCTTGTACGTGTGAAATATCTTGAGATGTCTATCATGTTGTAATGTCTTTTCTGTGGACCCCAGGAACACTAGCGGTCCTTAACCCATATCTGCCGAATTACAGGATTTTCTGTAGACCGCGCAACTACAGTCGTGAATGGGTGTGTTATGTGGCTAGGCACACACCGGGTTTATACAGAATAATGCATTAGGCGGATATGGGTTAAAGGCGTCAGCTAATGGGAATCCGTATTAACAATAAACTATTTACAGACCAGCATATTAAACACAAAGCATTGCTTTTTATACTGTCATTCTGGGTGATTCATTCTGAGTCCTTGTGTTAGCTCTTGTTAGTCCTTGTGCACTAGTGTCTTTGTCGATGTGTCCGTGCGCAGCGTACGGAAGATCCTAAACCTGCGCGTGTTTGAGGACGAGAACGGGCGTGCGTGGAGTCGGAGCGTGATGGACCGGGAGCTGGAGGTGCTCTGCATCAGCCAGTTCACGCTGCAGTGCATCCTGAAGGGCAACAAGCCCGACTACCACGCCGCCATGCCCGCCGAGCTGGCGGAGCCCTTCTACAACAACGTACTGGAGCACATGAGGACCGCCTACCGACCCGAGCTCATCAAGGGTGAGCGTCACCCGCCGCCAGTCCCCCATCTGCTTATACTGGAAACCCTGCTACCACGCACTGGCGATCGGTCCGTCTTATCATCAGGCATGGATACTGCACCTCTATGTACTGAGATCCAGCCAAACATGGCCCGCTACCCTGCTGAACCTCCAGTACAGTACAGAACTAGTACAGAAACTACAATGCTAAGTACTGAAGCTATTAATATACAGTATATATACACACACGCACACATACATGAATACACACACACGCACATATGAAGGCACATACACACACTCACGAGTAGTGGCCAAACAGGTGGAAACACCAATATGATGCCTCTGGTATCCTGCTCTGTAGAGTGCTCTACAGACCGTTCTTGTTAAAACTACCTGCTCGCTCCCTAGATTGAAATTTGCGTCAATTGATTTAGAGTTGCTCACCTGGTTAGCCTTGCAGCTCGAACCCTATGTACGGACATCACAATCCAGGAGTATGTGCTTCCGACCACGGTTGCCCTTGGTTGATGATGTCTTTCGTTCAATGTTTCATGCCAACATCACTTTAAACACTGTTCCTCATGGAAACATCAGTAAGTTGAGCCGTCTTCATCACTGAAGCTCCTCCTAAATGTGCCCCAACCCCTCTTTTGAAGTCACTGAAGTCTCATCTTCTAGCCTTGTTAGCCATAATTATGGGCAACCAGGCCTGTCCAGCCTTTTTGTGCATGACCTTGAGCATGCTGGCATGCTGGGGTGTTAATTGCTTAATTAACTCAGGAACAACACCTGTGTGGAAGCAGCTGCTTTCAATATAATTTGTGTCCCTCGTTTAGCCAGGTGTTTCCACCTTTTTGGCCACTACCTGTATATACACACACACCGTTACTATGACACATTTCTCAGGTTTTTTATGGAATTATTGATGTTGATTAGTGGATTAATTTGGTGAGGCACTGGCATTTATCCATGTGTTTGTCTCACAAACCCTGGTCGGGTCATCTCTGTTCACATGAACGTAACCGCTTTCCCGTTAGGGAGCTTACTTTGGTGCAGAGTACTGTGGCGACAGCAGCAGCTGGTAAACAGGCCAAGGATCACTTTATCCCCTCCTCTGGGGGCTTCAGCAAAACAGAACACTTTTCGAGAGGAATAAACAAACCCAAAACAAAAGTAATTACTTAAAGGCGGTTCTCCTGCAGGGGCTGGCAGGATGCTGCGCACAGTCCAAAAATGGAGGGAGCTGGAGAGCCAGAACACACAGAGGCTGCTTCTGGAAGGACTCTCTCCAAAGGGATAGGAGACTGTGCGTTTATACAAGGGCTGGGAAAAAGGCAACAAGCAACACACATAATAACATAACACAACACAACACAACATAACATAACATTTTGGCAGATGCTTTTATCCAAAGCGACTTACAGTTAGTGAATGCATATATTTTTCAGTATATATGGTCCCAGTGGGAATCGAACCCACAACCTAAGCATTGCCAGCTCTACTTACTGAGCTACACAGAACCACACCTTGTCCCCAGTCTATCAGTGTAAGACTGTGATAGGCCGTGTGTCAATGTGGGGTGTGGCAGGTTACTTTAGATACACTGGGTTACTATTTGACACACCAGGATGCCACGTTAAGCACCAGGACTCTGCGGGAAGCGCCGCTACGGCATCCCAGACGGGACACACTGGATTATGGTGGGGGTGAGTGGGAGTGGGAGTGGGAGTGGGAGTGGGAGTGGGAGTGGGGAGTGGGGAGTGGGAGTGGGAGTGGGTAAGTGGGTCAGCCCACCAGAGAAAGGCTACAGAGTGTTCAGTAGTACAGTGACTGATTGGAGGCCAGCCTAATTAGCCACTGCAACTCTTTCTGCCAGGAAGGGAAATGTGATGATCCTGCACTCTCACTCCTGCAGCTCTACAATGTGGCATGCGCTGGGAAATGGGACAGACGCCCAAAAGAAAAATGGAAAATGTTTTAAAGTCAAATTTTTATCTCCGGCCGCCACTGTATCATATCACTGTATCACTGTCTCCTTGGGGGTTTTGGTCTTTCCTAAGATGGAGACATCTAGAGAGTAATCACCCAACTGTGGCTTGTCATAAAAATCGCTCTCTGGTTCAGTTCAGAGTTGAATGTGTTCATTGTCTTCCTGGAAGAGACCACTCCCATCAGGATAGAAATGCTTCAGCATAGGATGAAGGTGATCACTCAGAATGGCTTTGTATTTATTGGCGTTTACATTTCCCTCTAAGGAGTTGAGTGGACCTAAACAATGCCAGGAAAATGCACCCCAGAGCATGACAGAGCCTCTCAGATCCCTTCATTTACTCAAGTGTTTTGTTTATTTTTGCAGTTATCTGTAGATGCAACACAAAACAATGTTATGATGCTGGGCCCAAAAATGTCTAAATTCTGTACTCTATTGAAAGGACGTTAATATTCTAGCCTCTATTTTTGGTGACTAATAGCTATAACTGGATAATTGTCCAGTTGTTGTACTATAACACTGTGTCTCCTCTCTCACAGACGGACAGTTTGGGGCCTATATGCAAGTCAATATTCAGAACGACGGGCCGGTCACCATCGAGCTGGATTCTCCCACTGGACCCACGGACCCCAGACAGGTACTGTGTCACGCTGAGCGGAGTGGCTGATATTAGTGTGGGGGTGGTTAAGAAGATTTGACAGTTTGAAATAAGGAGTTTGGAGTTGAACTTGTTCTGGTTCTATTAGTTTCGTATTGTTTTACCATGCATAAAGTCAAACAGGAAAAAAAATACTTTTGGGAAAATAAAAACATGAAATATGCTTTCATGCAAACTGATGAGAAGCACACTTCCAAGTGTTTCACAGGCGTTGGGCAAAAAATAGAAACACAGACTACGCTAAATGTCTGCACACTTTTTAAATGCTCCCACAAAGTGTTTTATTAGAACAACATTTCGAACACAGGCAACCTGAAGAAGAACAACCTGTGGCTAACACTTTGTGGCAGCATTTAAACAGTGAGCGAACATTTAGCTTATCCTTCCAGGCAAACTAATATATCTGCTTTCCCGGTCGAAGATACAGTTGTACTGCAAATCGCATCAATTTCAGACACCGGCAAAGCAGTGTAATGGCGTTCACAGTGACTCGTGTAGGGCTCCAATTGTCCAATAGGTGGTGCTGTCGTCATTTCCTTCATTGCAGATGTACCACTGACGCAGACCACGTCCGAGGATGCGACTTCAGCGAGACGACAAGCGAAGCGCGGAAATCCTCAAAATGACCATTAAAGTAACTTTAGTATCATATTTAACATTTTCTCCATGGACTTAGCTCCTTAATGTAAAAAAAATGCACCATTGGTTCCTAGCCCTAATCGTGCCTTAATCGTGAGGCTGGCCAGGCTAGTTCTGCAGAACTAAAAGCCAGCTGTCTGTAAAGGGCTCTTCTCATCTGTAAAGGGCTCATTGAGTGCCTGAAGCAGACTGTGATTTAATGAGGCCATTGTTCAGGCTACCTAGGTTGTTAGTGATGGAGGTTTTGGCCTTTTGATGCTTCAGTGTTTCCCGAACTGGTTCGGGACCCCTTGACGGGTTGTCAGAGGGGTTGAGATGGGTCACAAGATACACGAAATAACTTAAAATAACTGGGTGTATGCCATATTCACACCGGCCATGTAGTCAAATTTGACACTGCAACCGTCACATGCATCTCGCTAGTGTACATACACGCGTTTCGACAGTTTATTCAGGAAATTCATTGAAAGTCAGTTAATTAACTTGAAAATCATCTTGGAACATTAAGGGCATCTTTCAGTTCATGAACCGGCATGGGTTCGGAAAGGGAAAGTCTGGGAGCCACTTCTCTAGGTGTTCTGGACAGAGATGGAAGCCCTGGCCTTTTGCCTCTTGGTGCAGGGGGTCCTTTGCCTGCCCACCCATTCAGGCAGAAAAGTCCAGAGTGCCCAGAACTCTTTGAGTGATGGAAACGAGTGGGCGGCTCTTGATTGGCGCAACAGAACCGAGGCTCATTGCCACAGCGTGAGTGCCCCTGTCACCCCGCAGGTATCGCGGCAACCAGTGGGCACCGGCTCACACACCCACTCTGTTTCCATGGAGACGGCGCTGTAGTAGGAGGCTGCCCATTGTATCGGGGAACATAAATTATACTTTTATTTTAACGTCTGTCTGTAATAGCGCCAGAGTATATTTTTTTTTTTAAACATTTTTATATGAGTCATCGGATTGACGTTCACCTACAGTTTTCTCCGCCCTTAATGTTCCGTCGCATTTTCTCCGCCAAGGCGAAAGTTATTATTTGGGTCAGGATTCTGAATGTGTTAGGTTTGTTGAAATGTTTTTAAGCAGCGCACATACATATGCATAGCGTCCTCGGGGGAGGTAGTGTGTTGACTGGCTACACACAGATTAATGCCCGACAGTCTGAAATCACAGTGTTGTGTAACGAGAGGGCGTGGGGGCATGATTATATAGCTGTCAACCTAGGAGGATGGGTAAATTACGCCACACACACACGCCCCCAGAGCACAAAAGCCATCTCCTTTTATTTTATTCATCAGGACGATTGGAGCTTTTCATTTATTCATTTATTTTCCTCCTGACTGCCACGCCAGTCACTTCGGTGAAGTTCCGCGGGGCCGATGCCGCTGTTTAACCGCTCGCAGATCGGCTCACGAGCCGGATGCATGCGCGCGGTCCTTGGAATTTTAATCTTGTCAGTTTTGGCATGGTGTTCCGATGAGCCGCTCTGTAGCCAAACCAGTACACTAGGGCCTGTAAGCCTGCAAGTTTACCGAGGAATCGACGGACAGACCTTCTTTTTCATTTGTTTTTGTTAATAAACTTTGGCTCGGGACTACAACCAAGCTGGAGATTTCAGCGAATGGTCTACAACATTGTGTGTACAGTGTTTCACAGTCTTAAGTTTGACTTATGGAGTGTTTGTCTTAGCGTTTCTCTAAGTTTGTTCCATGGCGTTTGGGGATGGGTGGGGGGTGAGGGGGGCGGTGGTGGCAAACCACAGTCATGTTTACATCTGAGCTTAAGCCTGAGTGTTGTCTAATTCGCACATCTACAGGGGAGGTGTCTCTCCCCCCGCTCTCTTTAACACAGTTTCTGCTTCTCAGCACTACGCAGTCTTAGTTTCGCACAGAAGGCGCCCCCAACTTCGCCTAAACGAAGCTGACTTGTAGGCCAGCTCAGCACAAAACCTGACGTTGCCGCAAATTGTCAGTACCTGTAATGGAGTTTCAAAAAATAATAAATAAAAAGAAATCGTCTCCCATGAATACCTCCTCCTTTTTTATTATTGATGAAGCGCTTGTATTTATAACCACCATGCGAGGCCACCACACCGAGAGCTTTGAACAAAAAAGGCAGAAATAAATCATGGCTTTGCTGGTCCTGAAATGCTGATGCAGCCAAATATGGCCAAGTCTATAAGACAGGTTTTTTTTCTCTCAAAATCAATGGCGCACTCGCTTGTGTGTATAGCATACAACCCTCTTGTGTGTGTATGCAATATTATAGAAAGGACATTTTTATAGGGGCTTTCTATTTTTTACGTTTGTCCATTAGTGCATTCTTCCCGGAATCATCGCTGTTCTTGTGTTGTATTTATTGCACTTGTCATGCTACTTGTGCTGATGCAGAGGAGCAAATGGCTACAGTCAGGATCTTCCCCCCTATTGTTTCAGATCAATTTTTACCCAGTCCTTCTGTATACCACAGTCTCTTAATAAGCTTGATAAGATAACAATCATATCTGTCCCCCCCAATAATTGGTTGATATAAAGCATTCCCTTTTATTATTTTTAATATGTGGTTACGCTCTTGTAATAAGCATATCCAATGTTAATGTAATCTAGACCCGTTTTACGATATCTAGATCCATTCCCCTCATTACATTTACGACTTTAGGGGTATGAATAATGTAAAGGCATTTCTTTCTTTTTTTTTTTGCAAAGGGATGTTATGGTTTTAATGTGACATTTAAGTCATAAATATTTCCTCTGGCGTTCATAAAAGTTTTAGGGGAGCCTATCGGAGCGCTGTAGCTCGTGCTCCGCTCTCGCGTGCTCCTTCACGGCCACTGAACACCGGCATCGGAACTTCCGGTGATTTCCGAGCCAGATTAATAAGATTGGTAACACCTGTCTCTTGGGGGGAGGGTTTTGTTTTGGGGTTTTTTCCTTGAGAAACGTCGCCAAAATCATCTCAAAGTTGCCATGACAACAAATGCTCTGTACCTGGGTCGTCCCGGAGCCAAAGGCGTTTGAAAGCAGCGTGGAGGTAACCAGGTGATTAAATCGATTATTTTCACAGTGTTGGCGGAAGGAGTCTCTTGCCGCCTTCTGCCGGCTCGTGAAGAATCACCTCTTCAGACCGCACAACCTTGCTCATCCCGTTTGGATCAACCCCGGTCTTACAGTTTGACTGTGACTTGGCGCTGCTGTTTATTGGTTTAGATGCTTTAGGTAGCCAACACCACCTATGCGTATGATTTGTAGTGCTGTTAAGTCTATGTGTTGCACGTTTGTGCTCAGCACCTTTTGTAATGCTCTCTGTGATTTATTCTATATCATATAACTCATCTTTTATCCAAACACGTTGATTCAGTGTGACAGTCCCTAACATCGGTGAGGACTGCAGTCCACATGTGCTACTGTTCCACATCAGGCAAATGTATGGAGTCAGATTAAGTGGTTGGTCTTTTGTCTGGCTGTTAATTATTTAAAATTGCCTCCCTGTATGTGTGCCTGCACACAATTGGCCATGTCCCTTGGTCTCATCAGAGGGCTGAAGAGAGACCAATTAACTGGGTTAATGTTCCCTCACCTACCACTGCTGGTCTGAACATTAGTAAGCTTCAGTACCTGCTGACTCTTCAGTACCTGCTGACTCTTCAGGGATCAGTTCTTGGGATTGTAGAGTTTTCAATTGTAGCGCGTCTTTGGGGCTTGATTTAAGATGCATCCATAATTTAAGTGCTCTTTTTTGGATATTTATTGCCAATGGAAACCAGCCTAATTCTGCCCTACGTGCATCATTAGGCGCTTCCCTCTGTATTGGTAAAATGTTTCTGTAAAATTCAGTATGTAAGGTTTCAATTGGATGCTTGTCCCATGCACCGTAGCTTTGCTGTCTCTTCACCTGGGTGACATCATCTCTCAGCAGCTGAATGGAGCTGGTCTCAGACAGACTGGCCAGGGCGTGTTCTGTGAACTCAAATTCCATCAGGGCCAGGCTCTCTGTGATGTGCTGAGATTGGGGGCGGAGTGGGGGGGGGGGGGGGGGGTCAGGGACTGGCAGGTGGACTGTGGGTTTGGAAAGCTCTTTGTCTTATGTCCGATTCCTCGCTGTCGATTGCTGTGGCCTTCTCACTCTCTGCCTCAGTTTTCAACTGTGCCAGTGTCTTCTCAAAGGCCTGGAAGCCTCCTCACTCCCTTGGATCAGTACAGTGCCATTGTTATACAGCCCATATACAGTATATTAACTGTCTGAATGGGGCTGTTGACGTCTGCATCCTTGTGGATGGTGATTTTACTGCCATGAGAGATCCCTCTTCTTTTAAGGAAGCCTTCCACACACGTCTGCGATGGATGTGGAAGACTAGTCTTGAAGTGTGGTCTTGTCTACAAAAAGGCACTCAGGATTGTCAATTAGCAGAGTGAGTTTAGAGGTCTTTTGTGTACTTTTGACCTCAGCAGGGTAATTAATCACAATGGCAACCATTCAAATCTAACAGTTTTTGTTATTGTTTTAAACAATAAATAGCTGTATAGTTGTTTTACAAGATTGAACCTCTTTATTAGCAATTCATTCCAAAGACTATAATTTAGCTTTTAATGAAAGTACTTTTTGCCTACCTTTAGTTCTGGCTCTGTTCTAGGACCTATCATTTATTGATCCTATTCTGTGTTACCTCTTCTTCTGTCCTTCAGATATCTTACACTGTTGTGCTTTCCTTTTCTTTTCCTTTTCCAGCCGGTTTCCTGTTTATGTTCCTCTTTTTTGTGCTGTTGTGGTTCTGTTCCTCTGAAACTGGGTATTATTGCTGTGTTTTTAGTTGAGTCCTTCTCTCAACTCATTACTATACAAATGAGGAACTAATTTTCCTTGTTTATACCCAGTTCAGAGGTCTCACTTCTTTTTGGTTGAACCACAGTTCAATCACGGTTCATTATTACTTGTAGATTTGTGTTAAATCAGCATTTAACTCTACTTAGGATTAATGCATGTTTTGTTTTAGCAGGAGCACATTGCTGCTGCTGTTGCTCCTAACTACTCTCTCTCCCTCTCTCTCTCTCTCTGTCTCTCTCTGTCTCACTTGCGTACACACACACACATACCGCTCAGCCCAGAATCTGCAAGCCCCAGTTATAAGCCTATTCACATAGCCTAGTTTCTATTCTGCTTTTCATTTGGATAGGATGACGTCCATTTTCACATTTCTGTTTCCTGGCCTAGGTGGGGGTGCCAACATATGATAATCAGTTATTTTGTTGGCCTTTCAGAATGTGTGTGTACGAGAAAGCCCCTCTGGTCAAATATTGGATGAATAGTCAGCGCTTATCTGCCTCCGCACAAGCGCTGTGAGCTGGGCACAACCCTCCCGTGGTGGAGGTTAACACGACTCCTACTGTCAAAATCCATCTGGATCAGCCTGCCGCCTGCTCCGCGGTAATAACCTTGGCCTCATCAGTGAATTCCGAATCGAGAGTCAATACGGAGACGGTGATATCCACGGCCGCCGTTAATCCGCGGCTCTTTGCACAGGCCTGGGGCCGCGCGCGGCTTTCCGGAGACATCCGCCGCTCGAGCAGCGGGAATAGTTTGGTATTGTTGTTGTTTCATATTGTGGGGCCCTTCGCGCCCCTCTCCCCTCTCCCAGTGTGAGCTGCGTGCGACTTGGCTTGTCTCGAGCCTATCGCATGCGCCGTGAGGCTTTAACCAGCATTAACTGGTGCTGTAGTCCAGGCAGCAAGCCATCGCTGGCCTACTACACAGATGTAGCGTGATGATAGGAAACCAAGCACTCCTTGCAGTGTAGCCAGCCCCTTTGTGGCCACAGCTGATAACCTCTTGCTTTCACAGATTTTCTGAAGCGCAGTGTGGTTGGCTCAAACATAGGTGGCGCTGTTCATGCCAGGGAAGGTCGTACGGGTCAGCACCCAGCCAGTGGTGTACTCAAAGTCAAAGTGTTTTATTTATCAAGTGTACAGTATAACACAAGGTCATTCTGAACAATGAAATTCTTGGGACATGGCAAGCAACAACTAAGTATTAAGCAGAATTATACATAAGTATACAAAACAGAAAAACAGTAAACATTAAACATTTGTAGCAGGAATTAAGAATACTCTTGCCAAACAGGGGCATATCAAACTGCTGCGTGTGAGCCACATAGATGCTACATGCATGCCATGACCGATTTTCTTACTGCCAGGCTGATTAACTTGGTGACTGGAGTAGCAGTAACGGAGCTGCCCGGGCGCCCCACGTAGCAGGATGCAGTGATGGCAGGTTCTGGAATATAATGGCAAATTCTCAGGGGAGAGCGCACTGTCAGAACGTATATAAAGTCACGGTGAACCCTGGGGGAAGGCAGCCCAGACAGTGTACCAGCCGAGGAGTATGTATGGAGGTGTTTTAGTCACTCACCAGTACTAAGGCAGCATCGCTTGATTGGCTTGACGTGGCGGAGCTCAACTTGGAGGCGCAAGTCTGCTGCCGTGCTGAATTCGATGAAAGAAAGGAAACCGTGGCTTGTGAGGTTATAGGCTTTAGCTGGATCGGTGCATGGAGGAGATGGACTAACATTCCAGCTTATAACAAGTCGAGCCCATTTTTTGCTTGTCTACAATGTGGGATCACTGGTTGTGCCTCTCGATTCACCGTTATGAGCACCTCTGCAGTTTAATTGTGTTGTACACCAGCCCTATGCCAAATAATTATGTGAAATACTTTCAGCCCTTAGACCCCAGTAACATTCCTGCAGATTACTGACAATTTGAGAAGAAACACCTCATTTCCTCCATTATTCAGAACAAAATTCTTCTTTATGATTATACGTCTTGGTTTCATTGAAAATTCAGGGATCTGCATGAGTGTTTTCAAGTTTTTACTGGAAGTATTTCGAATGCATTTTTTTTTTTGCTCAGTCTTTTTATTTCACAAATAACATAAAAATAACAACATCATTCTTCTTTACAATATTTTCACCCTACCCCCCCTCGTTCTCCAACAGAGCCCCACCCGCATTGCACTGGTACTTCATATTCAGTAAATAGTAGAATAAAACCAGATACATACACATACACATATAATTTTTTTTTTTTTTTTTAAACATAAATGAAATCGAATGCATATTTGACCCAGGTGTGCTGTACACACAACACTACGAGTATCACCCGGCGGTGTGGTCCTGCTCCCAGTAGACCCGCTCACAGGTGTGCCGACAGATGTCCAAGCAGGAGAAGCAGCAGCAGCGCAAGGAGAAGACGCGCTCCAAGGTGCCCTCCGAGGCGGCCAGGGAGAAGGCGGCCTCGCGGCCCAGAGTGGACCCCAGCGCCAGCAGCGGGGCGGAGGGAGACGTCTCGTCCGAGAGGGAGCCCTAAGCTGCCAAACCCGTGAGCTCGCCGTCTGATGCGCCAAACCGTTACCGAGACAACAGACGCCCGTTCCACCACGTCCGATTCGTCGCACGTTTACCATGACAACAGACGCCCGTCGCACCACTTCTGATTCGTCATACCTTTACCATGACAACAGACACCTGTCGCACCACTTCTGATTCATCATACCTTTACCATGACAACAGACACCTGTCGCACCACTTCTGATTCGTCATACCTTTACCATGACAACAGACACCTGTCGCACCTCTTTGAATATGTCACACCTTTACCACGAGCGTCACACAGACAACTGAGCCTACTGTTCCACCACACTAGGCCTCTTCTCATTGGCCGCACAGCGATCCTCAGAGGCCAGCTTGCGTACTCTGGGTTCCAGGCGGAGTTATGACGACGTGACGGGTAGATTAAGATAGGAAATAGAACGGGGCTGGCCAACTCCGGTCCTAGAGGGCTGCAGGGTCTGCTGGTTTTTGTTGTTGCTCGACAATTTATTGATCAATCAAAGCAGCTGATTACACAATGAAGTCATCTCACCTGGTTTCTTGGGCGTACATTTGTTGCAATTCTCAACTCTCCAGGACCAGGGCTAGTCAGCCCTGAAAAGAATATAGGAGAAAAGAATATAGGAGAAAAGAATATAGGAGAAAAGAATATAGGAGAAAAGAATATAGGAGAAAGAATATAGGAGAAAAGAAAAGAATATATAAGAAAAGAATATAGAATAGGCTACACTTAATTGATCCCCAAGTAGTGAAATTAATCTTCCCACAAACAGCAGACATTTATACAACATTGGTTTTACATAGAATACAAAAAACAAGTCAAAAGGACCAGAAACAGCCCCTTATATAATAGTTCATACAACTTCAGCACAGATTTGCGATGCCTAACTTGGTTTTGGATCATTTTTCAAACACACGCTATTTGTTGCAGTTTCCGTTGCCGCGGACGGCAGTGCTGCGTTTACCTGGCCCGCCCCTCTCCGCACAGAGGTTGGCGGTCAGTGGGCGTCTGAGCTGACGTGTCTTATCTCTTTCATAACCCTCGTCTCTGGCTTCACACTCCCTCCTGCTCAAACAGCAGCGGCTGCAGCCCTCTCGTCAGGAGAGCCAGAGTCTTAGTCAATAAGTTCCAAGACATTGGGATTCAGAGGGAGTTACATAAGGCCACTTTGTCATGAAGTGAGATTGTGTGTGTGTGTGTGTGTCTGTCTGAGCGTGAGCGTTTGTGTATGTGCATAAGGTGTGGATGCGTGTGTTCGCGACCGTGTGTGTGTATATGTGTGTGACGATCTGGACAAGGACCCAAACGCAGACCCAGGATATGGCAGAAAGAGAACGTTATTTAATCAGTCCAAGTTCAAAGCCAGTAATCAGAATCCAAGAAAGTGCAAAAACAAAATCCAAAAGAGTAGTCGAGGGGCAGTGGATTGTTGGATAACAAGGAACACAGACAGACGGGGGAACTAACGTGAAAAATAAACGAACACGGAGAAAATAATCAAATACAAAAACAAGCAGAACACATAAATACAGAACATAACAATGTGTGAGTTTGCGTGCATACGTCTGTGTATGTGCATGCCTGTGTGTGTGCATGTGTGTCTGTGTGTTTGTCTGTGTGTGCATGTACTTGTATACTTGTGTGTGTGTGTGTGTGCGTGCGTGTGTTTGTGCACATGTTTGTGTGCTTGTATGTGTTTCTAGATTTCTTGTGAGGCCGTTCTGACTCTTTCATTGTCTCGCAACACTTGAGTCAGGCAGTGTGAAGATGCCACGTGATGCGTGTTCGTAAGCCTGAATCAGAGAGGAAATTAATTGGAGGCAACAATTTTCTTGCACAGTTCCCCAAAAACATGAAGCGTATGAGTCTATTCTTCAAGCATAACCATGTATTTTTTTGATTGCAAGTGTCAATATTAATGGCTGTAGAGGGACCGGTAATGACAGCGATCTGTCTTTGTTTCTCTTCAGTTTGCGGAGGTGCCGTCGTTGGGACTTAATGAACTACCCAGAATCCCCGGGAGAGTTGACATCTTCTGCGACCTCGACACATTGTTCAGGATGCGGCTCTCCAGGGGACCGGCGATCATCGCAGGGAAGGCAGTGGATCTCAACCAAAATATTGTTGAACAATGGCAGGGGAAAGAGAAAGAAAAAAAACAACACATTTGTATCCTGGCAAGATTTTCCTCATTGGTCGTCATTTTTACATTAATTCTTGCCTATTGACATCTTGAGTGTAATATATATTCATATAATCTTTTTGTGTGTCTGTGGGTTTGAACGTAAACTTGGGTGTGTTCTTTTGAAAAAGAAAAAACAAAGCAAAGCTGTCCTTTCCTAGGAGCTCAGTTCTCATATTGTACTCTTTTCATTTTGTTATGTTTGCATGATCTTTGTAAATAAGTTATGTGGTGTGTCCTGTCTACTCCCAGTGTGTGTGTGTGTGTGTGTGTGTGTGTGTGTGTGTGTGTGTGTGTGTGTGTGTGTGTGTGTGTGTGTGTGTGTGTTTGTGTGTGTGTGTGTGTATGCATGTGTGTGTGTTTTGTGTGTGTATGTGGGTGTGCACGTGTGTGTGTGTGTGTATGTATGTACATGTGTGTGCATGTATATGTGTGTATACATGTGTGTGCGTGTGTGTGTATGTGGGTGTGCACGTGTGTGTGTGTGTGTGTGTGTGTGTGTGTGTATGTATGTATACGTGTGTGTGCATGTATATGTGTGTATACATGTGTGTGCGTGTGTGTATGTGGGTATGCATGTGTGTGTGTGTGTGTGTGTGTGTGTGTGTGTGTGTGTGTGTGTGTGTGTGTGTGTGTGTGTGTGTTTGTATGTATGTATGTATGTACGTGTGTGTGCGTGTGTGTGTGTGGATAAATCAGAAAAGGTAAAGGTAGCACATCTCGGGTGCTGTTTTTCCATGTGGGCAAAACTAGATGCAAAATAAGTAAAGATTGAAAGCAAAAAGCAAATTCTGGTGTCTTTATTCCAAAACAAAATGTTTGGACAACGGTGTCGCCCTTTCGGCCTCAAGTGGCCTTTGTCAAGACAGAGTAAAGGTTGCTTGGTTATGGAATAAAGAGACCAAAATTAGCCTTTTGTTTTCCATCTTTATTTACTGTGTATGTGGATATGTGCGTGCGTGCGTGCGTGTGTGTATGACCTTTCCAAGCTGCACTTCCCTGAGCCTTACACTGGTTGAGTGGGCAGGACTTGCACATTATGAATGTATACTGGAAACCATTAAAGGAGACATGACGTTCATTTCCACGCTGCCTCTCAGAGGTGTGAGCGATGCCTCGTTTAAACGTGACCCCGCTTGAAAGGCGTTGCCGCATGCTTATCGTGACTACCTTGCCTGCTGCTACTCTGCTGCTGCACAGTGAACAGTGTAGCCTGTGTGTGCTGAGCCCTGCGTGTGAGCCGCGCTGGCCAAACATCACCGCCACCCCAAGGCTCCCATCCACTAATCCCGCCCACTAATGCAGCCTGGCAATATTCCCCAAATAAGAGATTACATATTCTGTGCAGCCTCTGACCAGATCAGCAATGCCAGGAGAGTCGAGAGATTTTCCGCAATTCTAAAATGTTGTGTTTGGGGCCGTTTTGTGAACGCCATTAAAACGTCTTAAATAGTTGGGGGATGTGAATTTCTTGTGAAGTGAACGTTGTCCACGTGAACAGCCTGGAAGCTTCTTCCTGCCATGTGAGGAAAGGACACGCCGCCCTTGTGTGTAAGTTGACACCAAACGTCGTGTCTCACTCGCTCCTTTAGTGTGTTCTCTGTGCGTGTCACTTCCTGTCACACTTGTGCCGCCTCCTCCTCCGCCCAAAAGGATCCTTGGCCTGCTGTCAGAGGGAGAGAATGGTGGAGAGAGATTATTCATGTCCTTTTAATCCCACTGATTTGCATTCTGGTCCATTCTGTACATTTTAGAGAAGGAAGAAAAAAACACCTAACCGTCTGACCCCCAAGAATCAAAGCATCCCTTTACGGGATGGTGTAGTGTTTCAAATAATATTATCTGGATCATGGCAATGAATCCCAGGTGGGACTCATACTTTGGAGCAAAGGTGCTTTACCTCGGTTGCGCCACTGCAAATGCGTTTTTGAAAATATGTTACAGGATGCATGAAGTTGCATGCATTGTCAGTTGTGTACGATGCATACTGTAAGTGTTAACCAACTAGTAACTCTATTGTTTCTGTGGTGGTGGATTATTTCAGCGAGACCATATGACGATTTCCTCGGATCCCCACCAGGTGAGGTTATGTTTCGCCGACGCGCCGGTGTGACACCGCCTCCATAGGGTTCGGGCTCATTTGCATGCACCCCGCAGGGAAACAGACGCAGCCCCAAATCTATCCGTTAAATCTCGCTTCGTGTATCGTTCGACGCAGGGATGCACTACGGGAGGCGGGATGGTACAGTTCCCTTGGTCGCCGATCCCCTTCGCTGTGATGTCCCGCCGTCCCTGCCGCTAGCTCGTCTCCCGCAGAGACGCGTGCAAATCAAATCTGCCTCTGGATTTACGAGCCGAGCCCACTCCCTTCCGGACGCCAGTAAGGGACTAAAAGACGAGCTGAGATGATTGCCATGTCTTCCCGCATCCATCTCTGGCCGCGTGTCCTTGACGCGTCATTCCACCATCTCCCGCTTGGGAGAGACCTGAAGACAATGGAGCGCTCTAAGAATAGAACGGGGAGCGTTCCAGGTTTTCCCGCGGACTGCGCTGAACGTCGGCGTTGTGTGACAGCGACATACGCTTGTTTGTGCTCATTGACAAGAGCGTATTGATCGAGCTAATAGCGAGGGCTCTTCCTCCAACTTTCACTCCTCCTCCACTTTACGTTGAAGTCAGTGCTCTTACGATGGGCGCACGGGCAATGAATTGGATTTGTTTTGTTTTGTGGAGCCTGTCTCTTAGCTAGGATTTCATAATTTATTAATAATTCATAATTCTAGCCTTTTGGTAAACTATTATGAGTGTTACTGTTGAAGTCTTACATTACATTACATTACATTACAGGCATTTAGCAGACGCTCTTATCCAGAGCGACTTACAGTTCTTTACAATCCATTTATACAGCTGGATATTAACTGAAGCAATTCAGGTTAAGTACCTTGCTCAAGGGTACAACGACAGTGTCCCACCTGGGGATTGAACCTGCAACCTTAACGTTACAAGCCCAGTTCCCTAACCATTATACCACACTGTCTGCCAGTCTTGGCACTGGCACTAAGATAACATATCATACGCACAGTAATATTGATAACTGTAATTGTAAATTGTCAAACCACAGTATGCTACATTATTTTTTCTTTGACATGGTTTCAAATGAAAAGTGCCTGTGTCCTTTGCTCATGCTCTTATTACTTCAGAGATTGCTATTGCTATCAAGATCGCCAGAGAAACGGGTAGACCAATCACAGCTCACTCCTCCCATGGCATTGACAAGGCCACTTCAGTGTGTTGCCTGGCGATATTTCAAGAAGCGGAGCACGTCAGACGTGATGAATCACGGGCGACCCTTGTCCCCCTGATGGGATGGCATAAGTAGAGTTCTCTGAGCCTCTCAGCCAAGCATAACAGGAAGTAAGGTAGAGCCAGGCAATGTTTTACTCCGCTCCATGCTTTTCCTGACCACTTTGGCACGGACCGCATTGCTTTCTTCTGGAGATGTGAGAACGTTTCGAGTGCACGCACACACGGCCGGTGTGTTTGGCCACCCTACCGATGCAGAGCACGGTGTTTGAAAGTGTATCAGTGACGGGGGGGTTAGGAGTTCTGTGTGTATTTAGATGCTGATTCAGACTGCCGTAGGCTTGCAAGGTGCTGTATCCAATGGTAGATTCCAAGGGCATAACCACATGTTAAATATTGGGGGGTGTGGGGGGCATAATGAAAGGGAATGTTTTATATCTACAAATGATTGGGGGGAACAGATATGACTGTTTTGAATATTGGGGGAGGACATGTTCCCCCACTCACTCGCCTATGTTAGGTTCATACAACAAAACTGAACAAACAGCTGGCAGTTTATTTCATGTGTAAAATAAAAGATCATTTTCACCTTCACACCACGGTAGAAGAAAACAGAGGCAACAAAAGAGATTTTAGGCTCTATGTCGGATTTTGATATCTGCTGTTTGTGCTTCACTGCACTGTGCAATGCAATACACCCTGTTGCAGCTGGGTTGAGATATTCTGTGAAGGAGTCCTGCAGAGATAGTCTCGGGTCAAGACCACAGATGGGAACGAACAAAAAATCTGACCCTGGCAAAATCCTACGCCTCTGTGACCTGACACAAATCAGAAAGCTACAACACGCTTGTGCCAATACAACTACAGGGGAGGATTTACACAATCAGAAGCGCCTGCGGTGTATTATATTAATCAAGTCAACTGTCAGTCAGTGATGTGAAATACAACCATCAGTCACTGACCCATGCGCTGGCACTGTCCAGCATGGGGAAAGAGCGCTCACTGACAGGGCAAAAGCTAAGTTGAACTGCATGAAATAATGAAAAAACTGCTCATCAAGAAAAGTAAAATACCTAATTACACTGGGGGCTGAGATGGGTTCAATAGTATGAATCAACCCTCTAATGAACTCAAAATTCCAGAATTATTAGTGTCCTTTTTACTAATTAGAGGGCAAGTGCAACAGAGTTGGTTCTGCCTGCAGCAAGTTTCGAACCGAGGATCCAAATGCCACAAGAGACAGGATTAGCTTGCTGAGCTAAAGACCGGGGCCCAAGCCAAGGGAACTAATCGTACTCTTATCAACGCAGTGGACGCTCACATCTTCTGAGCTCCGCTACACTCTCCCCCTCGAAACTCCTGCAGCAGCAACCACAGCCCGACTGATGGACATCAGTCGTATGATCCGGGTCACAGCGCCAATGTAACGGAGTTGGTTCTGACTGCAGCGAGTTTCGAACCGAGGATCCCAATGCCCCAGAGACACGATTAGCCCGCTGAGCTAAAGACCCGAGTCCCCAGCCAAGGGAAGTAATCGTACTCTTATCGATGTCACTTTCTGCAGCAGACGCTCACGTGCTTAACTCATGTCTTCCGAGCTCTGTTGCACAAGAATCCACCCAAAAAATCTCTAACCACCAGTTTCCTTTGGGCTTCTTGTTTTGTTATTGGTTTTACTGCCATGAAATCAAACCTTGCCAGAATTTCCACGTGTTCATGTTTATGTAGGCTCGTGAAGACTTTCAAGATGGGGAATTATGGGATTTTTTCCCCCCTCCTGTGCAATTCAGCATTCTTCAGTGTCATAACATTAGTGTGCCAGATTGGCATTAAGAGGATGTACAGAGAAGGAAGGCATCAAGCAGGGACATCAGGAAATGACACTGTGAAATGCGAGGTGTGGCGTAATTCTGACACCCCAAATTAGGATAACTTCATTATTTTGCACTGCTGGAAAAGATCACAGAGCTACTGAAAAGCAAAACTTGCAATAATAGTTAACCCAAAATGAATGAATCATTTTTTTACCTATGCAAAGAATAGCTTTTACATTTTAAGCATTTAGCAGATGCTCTTATCCAGAGCGACTTACAAGATGTGCATTAATCTTTAGCAAATTTACAGATCTATATGAAAAAGCAAATCCGCCAACAGCTAACATCATTAGCATCGATGTCCCAAAACAATGGTAGCCTATGTACCCGCAGGTAACATGCCTGAAATTTCATATTAATATAATATGTTCACCTCCCAAGTAAACCACATGGCTGAGTGACGTGGTTAGAAGATGCATGGGAGGTAAATCTGGCGTGCCTAACTGCAGGAAATGTACCATCGTTTTCAGTTATTGATGCTAACGATGCTAGCCATTGGCAGATTCTCTTTTTCTGGTAGACGGCGAGTTCGCTGAAAACTCTTTGGATGCATAGTAGCCTACATCGTATTGAAATGACAACAAATTAGACTTCATCAATTTTGGGTGAACCATCATTTTAAGTATTTGGACTTGTCACTCTATGAATGTAACTCAAACAAAAAGAGGCAAGTTTAGCCTAGTTGAGGACACTGACAAATTAGTGACAAATGTATCGGTTTGTTTTTCATCTCGGCTCCAGGCCCTTCGGTTCCAGTCGGGATACGGATCAGATTTTACAGAGGTGGGTTCACGGGGCTTATAACCCTCAATGTTGTTACTGTGGTTACGGGTTTTTTTAAACATTTTTTTCTTTGTGAGAACACAGGGCCACCAGCTTAGATGTCCACGTGGAAAGAATGCAGCGGTTTTCCATGGAAAAATTATTCAAAAAGCACCACAGTGATGAAACACAGCTGACGACCTCAAGCGCCAATTAGCGCAGTGGAATGCAGTAGCCTCGCTGTGGCATGTTGACTTCTGGAATGTTCCGCACAATTCCCAGCCCCCCCTTCTCCATCTTGGAGGGTTAATCCTTCTGAGCCAAACTTCAGCAAAAAACGCTAAACACCACGAGAAAGGGCCATGGCAGCCAATCAGCTTTTGTCCTTGCATTGGGTGAGGCAGGTAAAGGGTTTGGAGGAAATTACAGAAAATCAGGAAATATTTACATAATCCCACTGGTCTGGAAGGATTAAGCAGCTAGCAAAACTAGGTTTTTTCCAGACAAATTTCAATATGTGTATGTGTTAGCAGGGGGGGGGTGTACTCAATAGCTCCCGTGTGGACCTGCCAAACAATGGGATTGTTTTTGGTCCATAGCCATTGTCTAAAGGAGTCATTAAATCTCCCATCTCCCATTATTGTGAATATGTGTGTGTGTGTGTGTGTGTTTGCCTGTTTGCCTCCAGTGCAATTGAGAGTAAACAATATGAATAGAGGGTGACTCAGCATTCGTCAAAATTCGCATCAGTATCGATCTGTCAGTAAAACAGTTTTAAACAGATCGGGCCAACCTGGCCTTCTCTTTTCAGTCTGTTTGATTTGCGTTTTCTCCACTGTCCCCTCGCGTGGAGATAAAACTGTTTCTCTGTGTATCTCCACATCGTCTCTTGTAACCCACAGGAAGAAGCTCACAGGAAACTTTTTCCCCCGTTGTTCCGAAACCACATGTTCAAAGAGGCGAGACAGACCTCTGCGGCAGATGCGCAAGCTTCTCACAGTTGTGCTGAAAACTCGGGCTTGCGGTCATAACAGTGTTTAGGTATCTTATGTGTGCGCGATATCAGCGGATGCAATCCTCGGGTTATTTTAGCCGCGATGGCGCAATTGTTTAATCGCGGATTCAGGACAGTCGGACCCAAACAAACTCCCCGCAACGCCTGACAAAAGATTCTGCTCTCTGGGTCGCATCGCGAAATAATGACATGCGAACGCAAAAGAGCGTTAATTTCGTAGCCAGCGTCCGAGGCAAAGATTAGAGGGGAATATACAGATTACTGCTTCTCGTGTCGCAAGAGGTGAGCCACTGCAGGAATTAGAGTGTCAGCATGAGGCTGCTCGTTACAGTATATTTCTCCACTGAAGCCGTTTGCCCACATCCTGTACTCAGGGGCCCGATTCCTGCAGACAGCGCGTGCGATACAGAGAGGTTTCCTCGCACATTGCTGCCAAGACAAAAATCCCTCACTGCAAAACAAGAGAAGGAATAACAAGAGAATGAATACCTCATCTTGGTTTATCACTGCATTGAGGTTATTTCATATTTTGCACACGTAGGCCGACAGAACGATACGTGCAGCAGAGAAATATAATTGAATCGTAGAAGGTTATTCTGGTTAACGTTTGCGAGTAAGGAAAGCGCACAGAACGCGCGGGTCGGGAAGAATAACGCTGACGTGAAAAAGGTGAGGGAGAGGAGCGAGGCGGTGCCGTTATCGCTTCGCCTTTCGGTGGAAGGCGGGCCCGTACCGGCGCGGCTAAGCGTGAGCGCAGTGAGGTTAATTAATCTGGGGGAGAGCGGATGTGTGAGGGCCGGCAGGGGCACAGGTGTGGCTAAGTAGGCCATTTCCATACAAAACCCTGGCTCTGTCCTAATTTAACCTGTGTCCCTGTGTGCCGTGGGCGAGAGCGAGAGGCACTTGTTGGAGGGGGGCTGCGTTTGCTCTCTGCTGAACAAAAAGTGCTGAAACTGGACTTCTCAGGAGAGGGAATGTCTGAGGGAAAACGCCATTTGTTTGGTCTTTCCTGACCCCCCCCCCCTTTTTTTTATTGTGCCATTTCCCTTTTTGATTTGAGATGTGCTCAGAAATTGCTCAGAAACTCAAACTCTCACCTCCACAACCTTGCTCTGTGAATGATTGAGTGTTTATTTATTTCCCCAATGTATTATTCTTTCTCCCAAGGCCTGTACTGCAACAGGACTCTGTCACTCCAAAACTTGATATTTACACAACAATGTAGTCTTCAGAGCTGGGGAGTGATGGTGGAGGGAAAAAAGTGATTGACTGAGTGTGTCTGGTCTGGCTGTGGCAAGTATTTTTGCGGTGCATTCTTTGGGAGTTCTCTCTTTTATGAAGGGTTTTTCTCTTCCTTTTTGTTGCCTGTCTTCCAAAGCCCAAACGTGTTCTTATTCGTCCTGTCCCACAACAGGTTTGGAATGCGTAGCTGAAAATCTGCGAGAGGAGTTGTTATTCAACTTTTGTGTAGGAAACCATTAAATATAAGTATAACTATCCTGACAGATTTCAATAGTCTGACCATGTTTCACATTCAAAGAATATTTATTTTAGTATTTCAATTAAATCAAATGAATGTTTTAGTCCAAAATGGGCAATACACTTTTTAGATTAAAATGCTGTTTTTGCATACACAATATTTTGACAGTGGTTGAACAAATCATATGCTTCCTTCTGTATCGACTTCTGGAATAAACCAGGCTTAAAAATTAGGCGAGCAACCTGTATTAAGTGACTCAGAATTTCATGTTTTTCTGTTAAAAAAAAAGGCAATACATACAGCTAACTTCCAAAATAAGGCAACACTTGAGTAATGAGGGATCCCTTAAATGGGTGCAGTAATGAGTGGCCAAGGCCATTTCCGGCAGATAGGCCTGGCCCCCCCTTTTCCAATGAGCCCCGCCCCCCTGCCCAGCTGGGACTCTCCTAGCCTGGGTCAGGGCCGTTTCTACCGCCCCCAAGGTTACCAAAGAGTTGCCTTCATTTTGGCAGTTACCTGTACTTAAAACGGAACCCTGGGAAAAGCATTTATTTGGACATACCCAGCACCCACTGAATAAATGTCCCCTTGCTTTGATAAATGGCTGGTTTGTCCAAACGAAGACAATCCCAGGCGCCCCCGGGTAACAGTACTCAGTCAGTCACAGCTGGACACCACAAGAGAAGCGAGAAGATTCCTCCCCACAGTGTGTCCCAGCTGGGGGCTCTCGGGAGAACACGGAAGGAGGGCATGACCCAAATACGGATGTACACTCCTTTAGGAAACACCGCACTGCATTGTGCTAGAGCCAGAGTCCAGAGTGTTGCTCTGTATATCCGCCCGTTGGAAATGGTCCTGTTTGGTCCACTCACATGGTTTCCCTAATGATGATAAACCAGCATTGACCCCCTAAAGCGCAGGAGATAAGGTGGACTCAATCATAGAAGCTAATCTAATTCAGTTAAAAAACGCAAATGGAAATCCCGGCACACAAACTCGTCAGAGTTGCTGAAGAGGCTGGAGCACAAAGCGGAGCGATGAATCATTTATTTGAAAGGGGAATATTATTTATTTATTTTGTATTATTGTTCTTTTTTCCTTTTTAAAGAGAGTCCACTCGCACCACCTGTTTACCTTCAGGGGAATCGGAGCTGTACGATCTCCCATTTCCCAGTTACACTCTGGATATAATCTGCCCCCCCTCAGCGACGGTCAAACTCATAACCTCTGGGTTATTACTCTAGCGAGGGGTGGTGAGCAGAGAGCCACAGATGGGATTCTGGAGTTAATATCGTTTTTCAGACTCCTTGGGTTTGCATTGAAGAGCCAGGGCAGGAGCAGGAGGAGGAGGAGTTGGAGGGGGGAGGGGGTGTTAAAATAAAAATATCAGAAGCCCTCCCTTATCTCCCCCTGTAATGAGGGGGGTGTCTGTGCATTTGGCCGTGGCACAGGGTGGGGAAACATGGGAAAGTGGGTTACATTCCAGAGATTCTGTCTCACTTCACCCCCATACCGTCTTCTCTCCAGTGCTATCTCGCATCTCGTGCGCGCCTCCCCCCACCAGGCCCGCTGGCTATGGAAAAACAATTTAGCTGGACTTAATTTGTTTTGTTTTGTTCTCCCTTCTCCGCCTCTCCCCTCTCTTTTCTTTTGTGCGCCTTCGAGACTTAAGCAGTTGGGAATCTGTTTCATTTCGTGGGCTACATGCTGCGTACAGACTTAAATAGTTTAGGGAAGCTGTTTGTGGACTAGCTCACTACCTGGTTTGCTCATGCTTGTAGGGCAAATGTGTTTCTCCTGTCGTGTCTCAGAAGACAACGAAAATGTCGAATGAGCGAAGTGGTGAAGGGACGAAAACAATCGCAGATGTTATATATCAGCGGGCATCTGTCAGTCCATGACTTAGTCAGAGGCATGATATTTTCATTGTAGCTCTCCTTTAAAAACACAATTGCCAGTTATGACCATAATAGTTGGAAGCTGACTGGCAGTTAACATTTGTACTCCGTTCGTTTGTGGGGAATGTTCCGGTTATTTCAGGTGCTGAATAGATTATTCGCTTTTTCGATTGATTAAATGTTTTGTAGACGTAAAGACTGCGAGATGGAAGAAATAAATGACGACTGAAACTGATGACACATGTCAGGCTGTACTGTAGGTCTCAGGTAGCGTGCTCGATAGGGAACCAAAGAGCACCAGGGTGCCCCCTTGTCGTTTAGTTATTACTAATACTAACACTCATGGAAAAACTTGCACCATCGACCACTTCCTTTCCTCCCTGTCTCCTTCCACAGTCAGATACCACAAAAGGAAACAAATCTCTCATGTTCCGTTTGTTTTTAGAGAAGCATCTTTGAAATGTACCTGCTCAGTGTCGAGCTAACTTAAAAGTACAGGCAAAGAATCCATTCTCCACAATGAGTGTTGTTTTTTATACCCACCTTCCCTTTCTCTCTCTCTCTCTCTCTCTCTCTCCCTCTCTCTCTCTCTCTCTCTCTCTCTCCTCTCTCTCCCCTTCTCGGGTCCTTCCCTGAAAGGGTTAAGGCCTAAATGAAAGCTAGTTGCCTAGAGCCTAACCACTTTTTCCATTCTTGCTGGAAAATTTCCAGTGCTATTTATAAGAATACTTAGGTCTGGCGATCGACAGTGTCTCTCAACCTGGCAAAAAAAAATGCAACAAATGATATGAAAAAAGCAATATCCAGTTGTCAGTGAACTGCTCTGAATGGGCTCTGGGACTCTGCGTGTTTTACATGAGAACACTGGCCTTGTTCTCATGGCTAGATATGCAATGGAATGTGCTTGGTTTTTCTTACCCGCAGACATTATGATTGCAGCAATTAGCAATCTCAGTGTTTGGGGGGTTGTCAAACGATGTCCTGTTTCTAGAACTGAGAATGAGAGACTGATAGTCTTCCTCTGATAAAATATGTCCAGTCCTTTGTCCTTTTCATCAGTAGAGTTTGAACAAAGTTTCTCCTCCCCTGGTCAGCTGCATCCAGAGTCTCAATGACCCCCCCTCTCTCTCTTTCTCTCTCTCTCCTACACACACACACACACACACACACGCTTGACACCAAGAGCCTCTTCTCAGGCTCTGCAGCAACCCCCAGCAGATCCTGAATGCTGGGCTCAGAATGACCCATTTCCATTAGATTGCATCTGAACTGGGTCTGGCGCGGTTAACATGCCCCTTTGTCTCGTCCGCTTTCGTTGTTGAACCGGGAAATCTGTGACCAACTTCCGAGGCCAGCGAATGCTCTGCTCTCCCTCTGAGTCGTATTTTTCATTATTTTTGTTTCGCTGCGAACGTTCAGTTCACCCGAGTATACAGTAAAACAATGCATTACAGGCACTTTTGTCCAGAGCGACTTACACAGTTGACATTTCTTTACATACTATCAATTTATACGGCTGGATATTATACTGAAGCGGTTCAGGTAGCCTAAAGTATCTTGGTCCCCAGAGCAGTGTCCCACCTGGGAAGCAAACCTGCAACCTTTACTTTGCAAGCCCAGTTTCCTAACCGCTATACTACACTGCTACCCTCATAACAGACCTGGTCGAGAGTACAAGAGAATTATAAATGTCAATAAAACACGACACAAACGATGCACGGCTCCTGTATGTTTTCCCCGAACCGCTCACCGTTGATTCGCTGCTGGATGAACAGTGCGTACCTTGCCTCGCTTGTAAAAAACACACACTTAAAGCGACCATTTGGAAAAACAGAGACGGTTCGCCAACATGCTGCGAACACTAATGGAGTGCATCATAATATAGTAAGTCCTGGACATGCAGGATAGTAGGCTACCCATTACAAAGACCGCTAAAGCTATTATGTGAGCTGTTCTGTTCTTGCGATTATTACATTATTGTTCGTGTGATTGCAACGTTGCAAGATTGTTTCTGTGAAATGGGAGTTTTCCTTCCATGTGGAGTAAATGTGCACAATAACCCCTCCCAAAAAGTGGGAAGCTGCCCTGATGTGACAATCCAGTTGATTTGATTTTCGAGGTTCTGAATCGGTGATTTGCTCTGCGCTAAACAGAGATTAAACCCAATCCGTCAGCATGTGCTATGGGCCCCCGCGGCCATCTCTAATCTGGTGAGCCGATTCGCTAAACCACACTTTCCTCCATCCGAGCTGCGTTGTTGTCCCAGATATGCTCGTCGCGATGGAATTGTCACGGCGGAATTAAGTGCCTTTGTCACAAGAACAATGGGGGGATGTTTAGAACGTCTAGAAGTGGTTCTGGCGTTTTCAAAGACCTTCGAGGACAGCGCATTATGATAACGCACTGTGGATGTACGTGAACAATCGAAGAGTAATGTTTTCAGGGACGGCAAGTGGAAGGCAGATTAAAAAGGGAAAGAAATGCAGAAATTAAAAATGATGTTATGCATTTGCATGTGAGAAATGATTGTTTTTTTCTTCTTTGTTATGCACTCTACCCTCATCATAACTGCCAATAATTCACGGGCTGATTCGCTGCACTCATCCCCTGGAGAGGGAGGTCCGAGGTCATGGCCTTTGAACTCAATCAGCCACAGTCAGGGACGGCCCTATGACACTGCACACTGAGCCTGTCATTAGAGGGCCGGACCCAGTGTGCCAGAATCGCCAAGAGAAAACACAAATCCTGCCTCCCCCGCTCTTCTCCCAACCAAAGCTTATCTTTTTGATTTCCTATCACATTCCTGTCAGAACCGGGGTGAATTGTGATGATGAAGGCACTAAATTCATCGACGGAGAGATGCACTCCGGAAAAAATATACAAATTGCTTTTGCGGTAAAACTAAAAAAAAACACTTGAAGCACTGCAGATGAAACGAAGAATAATTCATTTTCTCCACATGTGCACCCGTTCTCTGATTTCTAGTGTTTACGTTGAATTTGGTGCAGTTCTTTTCCACATCGATATTTTTTGGTCAGGTTGCTACTATGACTATTTCTTTAAATAATTCCAGAATCCACCATTCAAACATGCAATCAGTCAATCAGCAAATCAAGTGTGAAATCCAAATACTACTAATAATAATCAAATTTGTACTATTGATTCAAATCGAATAAGCAAATACACAATCCCACATTACAAATGAAAAAAGTTAAATTAGCTCTTAAAACATGGTGTGGATTACCAGCGGTATTCTGGAGCTCACTACGGAATTACAATTACACAATTTTACAAGCGGCATTGCCCTGGTGGTTATTATATTCTCATAAAAGAGGCAGTTCTTGTGTGTGGAAGGGAACGTTTCAAAGACGCCATCTGTCTTACGTTTTATGCCTCGTTATATTTGGAATAGCACACTGCAATCTGTTTACTAATATTAGCAGGATATCTGCAATATTTTCCAGTGCCCTCGCACACAGTATAGAAAGTCACCCAAAGACAGCAGATTTTTAGCTAACATAAGTGCGTAGCTTTCTTTCAAATGTGCGTATGCTTTATGTAATCCGACTGATCAAGGTATTGGGTGATCGATCATGTAAAGAAAACCCCGCTGTATTTTGTAGGGGAGCCACATTTGCAACATCTGGATTTTCGGGGTGTTTTTATTTTCCTTTATGGCTTTATTGCAAGTAGTTCTAAACATATTAATTGTTTGCTGTTTTTATGGCATATATTCCATATAATGGAATGTTAAATGAGGTAAAGCATAAGAAGAAAGGCCAAATCAAATTCGGCATTCATAATTATTTCATAATCAAATAATTCCGCTATGTTCTGCAGAGGTCTGCTCCCTACTTTGTGTTATGTTTCCAGAAGAGGGCAGTGATAGGCGTATATTTCCGCGTTTCAAAATGATTCTCCTCTCTCCTCGCTCTCTCTCGCTCTCTCGCTCTCAAGAGCTATCAAACAGCTGCACTGTATCAATTTGTATACGTCTTTCACTTCCTCTCCCCGACTCTCTCTCTCTTTTCCCTCTCTCTCTCTCACACTCTCTCTCTCTCTCTCTCTGTTTCTCAGTCCAGCACCCAGACCCTCACAGTAAACCGTGCCGCGCTGCCGAGTTGCCACCAACCTGACGCATCCATGGAGCTATCCTTCCGCCCACCTCGTTATTGCACAATATTAAAATTTAAAATGATGTAGGGGAGACACCTACCCCAACAAACGGAAGCAACCCGATAGCTGGCGTATTTACGCCGACGACATTCCACCTATTCCGCTATAAAACTTTTCCCTTTCCCTGTTGTAGCTACCCTCCACTCAACAATTCCTCTGTTCGCTTTCTCGCTGCCCATTTTTTTTCTGCAAAGATTTTTTTATTGCGCGCTAGCATCTATATGGATGGGGCAGTCGCCGGCAGGATGTCTCCCGCTGTCCGAGCTTGGAGCCGGCCACTGCAAGTGACGCTGACCCAGAGGAAGATCAAAGTGAGGAGGAAAAAGCGAAAGGAGTTGCTGCTGGTCCAGGTGTGCTTCACGGGGTTTTTGCTCTTGCTCGTGTCCGGGCTTTCCTTTCTGGCTCAAAATGCAGGTGAGCTTTTCACTTAGGGCGAGTCACGGCTCTCCGTGCCCAGGAGGGTCGGGCGTTTAGGAGTCCGACGGGTAGTTAAAGTTGTTTCACGTTGAATGTTTTATGGCTACAATTGTGGAAATGTCCCAACCGTTTTAATATACAATATGCATACTGTCCCCTATACATATGTTTGTGTGTGTGTATTATCTTGCTGTTTTCGCGCGCATTTCTGCGTACTGTTTACTATGTTTTACGTTTCTGTATTTAGTAGCGCCGATTCTGCCCCCTGAAGTTACGACATTCATCAGCCAGTGTTATGTATTTTGATTTCATGGTGCAAACGTGCGTGTGATATCACCCATTTCTATGAGCCTATTTTGCAGAATATACTTGTTTTGTGGAAACATTGAACACGAATGGTTTATTTCCTATTCAATATTACAAAAATGCCTCTCTTGTTGTAATCTTGATTATTATTCATGTACGTTCATTCTAGTATAAAATGTTGCATGATAGTGCTAGGGTCAAGTTATTTTTATTTTTAAATAAAAACGCATATCACTTATAGTGTACAGGTTACCGGTTGACCGGGTTGCAACCGCGGTTTGGTTGGTGCCTTGATCAGCGGAATCACGGGAGTTACAGCGTAAATGGTCTAAAAAGTCGTTGACCAGTAATTCAATAGTCATTACAATAATAAGGCTGCAAACTTTATAGCTAAGACTTCATCCTGTACGTTTGGTATTTGAGTTTGGAGTTTTTATCAGCAGTTGCAGTGCATGGTTATTCATCTTGTAAGTCGCTCTGGATAAGAGCGTCTGCTAAATGCTTAAAATGTAAAAGTGTAAAATGCATGGTGCATGGTTGGGGATGTAGCGCACTGTGATCTGTGCGATCACGATACAGCCTGTGACGACCTCCTCGCTCCTATTGAAGGTATGAGTTGTCGAGGGACTGTTTGGCTGACGGTCCTGCCACCGCTCTCGTAATACATTTCCGTCCATTAAGAAATCCTCTTTCTTGCAATATCGGTACTATTTACGGGACCATTATGTTTGAGTCGAGCTGGCGCATGCTGCAAGTGCTTTGAACAGCACCCCTCTGCTGTCGTAAGCAGCACGCCTATTAATAATAGAAAGGGTTCCCATATATATAGGCACTGTATCAGATGGAAACACAAACAGGTAGGTAGGTAAAGCAGGCATAGCTCAAGTCAAATGCCTTGAGCCATGTGCTGTCCTATTGGAGTGATTTAACCCTGTTGGGTGGGTAGTTAATTGAGAGACAGAAGATGGATGGTTGAGCTCATGGAACTGGTTTGAGAACATTTACATTTACATTTAAGGCATTTAGCAGACACTCTTATCCAGAGTGACTTACAAGGTTTTATTTATACAGCTGGATATTTTACTGAAGCAATTCAGGTTAAGTACCTTGCTCATGGGTACAACAGCAGTGCCCCACCTGGGAATTGAACCTGCAACCTCTGAGTTACAAGCCCAGCTCCCTAACCATTACACTACACTGCCATTACACTACACTGCCAGTGGGACACAAAAAGGGCACGATGGCGGAAGACTGCTCAAACGCCGGTCGAAACCAAAGAAGGGCCCAGTTTCCACGTGGAGCCCCTCAGTTAGCAGGACAGGTGTTGAGGAGGTACAAGTTCAGGTGCAGACCTTCCTGCCACTTGCTTCTTGTCTGAATGAAATCTAGCACTGATCCCAATGTTCCTAAGGAATCCTATTGTTGCCACCTGTGCTGATGGTGGAACTCTGGGTGAACTTTCCTCATTCACACCATTCCAATGTGCTCAGGGTCATCCCCAATCCCTCTGTTTGCATGCCTTGCCCCACCTCCAAGCCCCGGCTGCCACAATCAGCAAAATAGATTCAGGGATTTCAAAGAGGAGGGGAAGCACAAGAACATTGGGTGATACTCTATAATTACCCCCCGAGGATAGACTTTTTGTGTCCATGGTGCCAGATGCACGGTTGGTGAAAGTTCTTTAAAGGACTGGCCGATCAATAAAGGTGTGATTTCCCAGGCTCTGACCTGGTGAAGGCAAAAACAAAACAAAAAAATGTATCTGGTGTTGAGAAGACCCCTGCTGAGTAACCAGTCATGTGGAATTGAAGGGGTTAGTGCTAAAAGTAGTTAAGTCACAAAATGTCCATTTCGAGAAAATTAAGTTTGAAAATATCTTCTTGTGTACCAGGATATACAAAACTGCCGTTTTCATTGTGGGGAAAAGGGTCTTAGGCACCTTTTCTGTTAACGATATTCACGGGGTGGACTTAGCTATACAGATAGAACATTTCTCTATGCTCAACTCAATTTGTCTAGAAATGTGACTTGACTACTTTTAGCAGCAGGCCCTTCAATTGCCCTGGGGTACATACATTGATACATACTTCCCTCTCCCCTCCCCCTGGGGCGGACAGCCAATCGCCACCCCCGAGCGGGACTCCCAGCCAGAGCTGGGCTGGCACAGCCGGGGATAGAAGCCCAGCTGCAGTGGGAAACCTGCACTCCGGGCAAGTGCCTTTACCGGTTGCGCCACCTGGGGGGCTCTGAATTGCACCATTTTTGTCTAGATTAATTTACAGGGAAGGAAGGTTGATCTTGACTATTCATCTTGACTTAGCCCCATACCGACCACATTGTAGCTCAGCCAGTCGGCATGTTGATCAGAGTTTGTTTTGCGCTTGGCACATGCGTTGCACATTTTTGCTTCATTTTGTCAGAGCATATGTACCTGCTCCCGTGGGACACTGTCCCGGTATGCAGTGCTCGGCTCCGATTGGTTAAACCGTCTCAATGTTGGCGAGGGACGGAAGCTCTGCCGTGTGGCTCTCTCTCTCTCTCTCTCTCTCTCTCTCAGTGAGACATCTGTTCCTCTCAGATCTCTCCACAAACGGAGTGTTTATGCTTTTGGGTTTGGTTCAGCATCAGTCAAATGTGCAATACCATTCCCTATAGTAAAGAGAGCATTTAAAAAAATTAATTGTTCACATACCAGCATAAGTGAATTAAAGGCCATTTGTCCAGTAGCCAGTGAAGGGATGGGAGGTGCTGTCCAGTAATGTTTTGAACAAGTGCCTAGACTTGTGCTCCCCCCTCACGTCACATCTCCCTTCACCTGATACTGTTCCCGTTCTGCCAATGTGGCAGCAATTAGAGGGCTGTTGATTCTGCTCTCTGGAAATCCAAGACGATTATTAATTTAACCACAGGTATGAATAGTAGATACGCATGCTAATGTAGATACCTGTGGTATCTACACAGTGAACAAACACGTCCACTTCGAAAACAAAATAGAGAGATGGTGCATGCACCCCTTTATTAGTACAAAGGTTGACATTTTAATATGTTTGCAGATAGTATTCGCTGTTGTTATTGCCTCCCTACAGAAGCAGGGCTAGAGGAGAGGCAGTTAGCGCTGCTTCTCGGGGGATAATGGCTGGTGAGGATCCCCTGTCCTGTCCGTCGCAGCGAAATACGCTTTTCTGGAGATTTCTGGACAAACAAACAGTTCCCCTTCACCTCGCGCTGTGTCAGGCCTCTCTTGTAAATTCCAGTTCAAGCACAAGTGTTCCAGGGCCTCCCGTGCAGCGTTGGGTTAACCCCGCGGGCTGCGACGAGCTCCCTGGCACTCGCTGTTCAGTATCACGGTCATGTCAAGCATCTCCTCTCTCCTGCCCGCACTCGTCAAATGTTCCAGGCGACACAGAGTCACGCAGAGGCCGTTCTGTGGCTGCGAGTCATGTCAAGTCCTCTTCTTTTTTCTTCTTCGTATTTCTGCATCACAGAGAAGGCGGAGTCAACAGAGCCGGGTCGGATAAAGTTCAAACCACCTGCCCATTGCCCATCGATTCCTTGGCTGGGTCTGACGACCACGGAAAGTTCACCGGAGGCTTTTGGCCCAGCTGCCTTCCCTGCGTCGCAGGCGTGTCTTCCGTTGCTCGAGTTGATTTAGCTCCAAGACATAACTGGCCACTGCAGAGGCCTGAGACACAGCGTGCTCCAGCAGCACTGTGGTGGTTCTCTGTGGCTCAGTAGGTAGAGCACGGCGTTGGCAACGCTAGGTTGTGGGTTCAATTCCCATTGGGACCACGTATATGGAAAAATGTATGCATTCACTACTGTAAGTCGCTTTGGATAAAAGCATCTGCTAAATGGCACATATTATATTATTATATTATTATATTACAGCACTGTGGCGCAGCGCTCCTGCCCCCGCTCCTCACACACGTACCTTATAGATCTCTGCGCTACCTCGGGTCTCCGCAGCAGCATAAATCACACCTGTAACGCGACCGTTTGACGTTTTCTATATTTAGCCGAGAATGTATGTAGGACAGCCCTCTCCCCTTGTCTCCCCCAAGCTCCTCCCTTCCTCCCCGCCTGCAAGACATAGAATAATGACCCCCTCCCCCCCATCTCCAGTGCAAGGCCAGAGAAACGCAGAGCACCTCAGGAGCACGTACGAAAACCCGAAGGTAGAGAATCCCTCCCTCGTCACGGCGAGCGCCTGAGGGAACCGCCCGCCCCGAACTCGGAGCGGTCGCGCGCCGTAAGAGATCTCTCACGTTTAATTGAGTGCAATCCAGAAGGAGGACACTGCGGGGAAACGGCGTGCGTTAATTACAGAGGGCCGTAACACGGCTGCGCTGAGCAACTGACCCATTGTCAGGCTAAATTTACCCACCAATTAAACGCTGAACATCTGTACATGTGTAATGCACAAATACAGGATTTTGTGCTATAATTATTTTTTTAATCTCAGTACAAACGTTCTCGCCTCTGGAGAGTGCAGATCAGCGTAAGCGTTTATATCTGTGTGGATAGAGCCGCCTCGCACCAAAATCCAAACCCTGCCGCGAAAAAAGAGAGAAAATACCCAAAGCCCTCTAACAGGTAATTAGGCAGGCCCCTTCCTTAAACAATCCTGAGCGTAATTCCCCAGCAATCAGCCCAGACTCTGAGGCAGAGGGAAGAGCGCGCGGACTCGCTTAATTGCTCGTTGAGATTAATTGTGACCTCGGCGTGCGAGGGAGTGCTGAAGCATCACTTTGAGTCTGGCGCTGGTGGGAGGCTGAGCGAGGTTTCCTCGTTTCAAGTCGCGGTTTCGGCTCGACTCTGAACACAGAGAGGGCTTTCCGCCACGTAAATGAAATGTAAATTAAATCCACAATAAAAGAAAAAATAAACCTCTAACCTCGGCTCTTGTCAGAATTGGAGCGTTCTATCCGAGAAATTATATTAAAGGTTATTTTTAGAGTTGCATATTAAGCAAGGCGATCTGATGTTTATTACATTTCAATGCATGTCTTGCTATTATCAGTTTGCTTTTCTTATTAAGAGTATAAAATATTTCAGACTTGAAAACCTGGAGGGCCATATTGCCCAAAATCACCACCCACCCATCCAGTGTTGACCCCAGATCTGCCTTTCCAATTAGTTCGAATAGTTTGTCAGCACCTGGTTTGCAGGTTTGCTGATCCTGGATCAGTGCTGAGGTGCTACCCACAGTCAAGGGCACGGGGTGGGTACTGATTCCACCTTGTGCTTTGACTGCTTAATTGAAGACATAAGTCAGACGTAATCAAAGCGCCCTTTCATTCAGCATTTGTAATAGCTCTTAATTAAAAGTCACCCGTGTGCATAATCTTCCCAAAACCGCACGCCTCTCCATGTCAGCAATGTTGCCTGCTACTAATGAAGGTAGCACTATGCTCCTCAAAACGGCTATTTAGCAAGTGCTCATCTTAAAAAAAAAAAAGAAATGTAGGCATTTATCAGACGCTCTTATCCAGAGCGACTTACACAGTTTACATTTCTTTACATACAATCCATTTATACAGCTGGATATTTTACTGAAGCAATTCAGGTTAAGTACCTTGCTCAAGGGTACAACAGCAGTGCCCCACCTGGGAATTGAACTTGCAACCTCTCAGTTACAAGCCCAGCTCCCTAACCATTACACTACACTACACTTTGAATAAACATACCAGTGTGTCAGAACTATGATCACAGATCATCACAATTAACTTCCCCATTAGCTCTTGTGACCCGCAAATCGGGCCCCTCTTCATTCTCACATAACTTCACACAGCTTTGTTAAGCGCTTTACCCAGCATGCACTGAAGCTGAGGAGCCGTCTGGATTGGTGGAGAAGACACATCGACCGCGTAATGGGCAGACGGGTTGGGTCGCCTCTGGAACTGTGTCCGGGTCACACGAAGCCGTCGTCCCTTCATTTGTAACGTCACACCACTGGCTGCAGCAGGCGCGATTGAACAAGGGCCAATGTTTTCTTCTCCCCCTAAGATATCAGAGATGTCATGAGATGAAAACTTGGTTTTCAGGTTTTCGGGCTAGCCAGTAAACCTGAACCTAGCGACGGGTGAATGGGGGATCATGAGACCAAGAATGGGCGGCGCTACCTGTAAATCAGTCACTTGAACCAATCATTGTCTTTTGTTGTGAAGAGAAAAACCTTTTGATTGGCTCAAACAAGTCAATGATTGACATCTAATTGTAGCTCCACCCATTTTTGGTGTCATGTTACCTCATTCTTCCATCGCCACCTGACACGCCATTTGCTGCTTTTGTTACAATCACAGCATTGGCACAGCCGTGTAACATGGCACCCTAGCCTCGCCCTTTTTTGGCAGAGCAAACTCAGCAGGAAGCAGACTTCACATAACCAGGCCCAGGGATTCCCGCCGCTGCCAAGTAATCCACCTTTTCAAAGGCTGACGACCCTCAGCTGGAGTGTTGCCAAGGAGCTTTGCAGACGCTCTGCTAATTAGCTCATTTATAGACTGTCAAGCTTCTAAAAGGCCACTTATTTCATCACATATATGTGTGAATATATACTGTGTATGTGTATATGTATGTACATATATATATATATATATATATACAGTAGGTATAAAAAGTATTCACCCCCTTTGGCATTTTCACATATTATTTTCTTTAGAAAAAGCTTTAGAGTTGTTCATATTTTATTATTATGGAATATTTTGTGTTGATCAGTCGCAAGAAATCCCAATTAAATTCATTTTGATTCCCCCAAGGGGATGAATAATTTTTATACCCACTGTATATATATATATATATATATATATGTGATATATACAGTATATATCAATGAATAAAATGTATTTCTGTGCATCAGAAGCCCAGTACTGCTGTCTGTGACGTGGGTGCCATTTTAATCCTACTGTCCAGTTGAACGTATGGAGCTCCAGGGTCAGGAACAGATATTTTAACCACAGGGCCTCAGAGGCAGCACGACACTGTAATACCATCACTACAAACTGTCAGAAAAAAAAGATGTGTTTTTCTTCAAGGAGATCTGTCAAAAAACATATTTCATGCTGTGTGTGTCAAATTCTTGCATGCCTGATTGAGCCTCTCCTATCACATAAGCCTAGACCCTGATCCTCCTCTGTGATTCTTATAAATGACCAGAGAGCTTTCCATATAAAGATTGGCTTTTTAACAGGGTTCCTCCGTTCCCTCCAGTGCAAAGCTCTATGAGGGGGTAAAGGCCTTCTTGTGTCATCAAATGGGGGAGGAATTTTGGGCTCTGTGTTGACAGGGCGCTCGCACAAATCGTATCAAATGTTAGTTTTTTTAACTTGAGTTTTCATTTAGTTCCAACCGGTGCAGCTAACATTTCCACCAGCTGTTTAAGTGGGAACCTCCACAAACAGAGGGCTGGGGGGGCTTTCAATCCACGCTCTCCTCCTGGTGCAAATCCCCCAATACCACTATGAGGCCTTGCTGACCTCACACCTGCGGTGTTAATGAAGATAAACTGTGTAATTAAGCCTGGCAGGAACAAATGCAGCCCCTAATTATAACACAGCCCTGACATTATGGGGTCAGGCTTCCTGATAGGGTGGACGCGCAGGAGTTTCCCCGGACCCCCCGATTACCCGGGGCGGTCCCGTGCACTGTGGTCGCATGGCGGTCGCACGGCCAGCCCATGACCATATGCCCATCCCTTCTATTCTCACCTCCCAAAGTCACGCGCCACGGGCCGCTAGGCAACTCACCGGCCAATCGCCTCGCGGTAGGCAGACGTCTCGCCCGGGCGGCGTAACCGTCCGTGGCACGTGCCGGGGGTTTGGCGAAGCGGGACGGGATATTAGCCCGAGTGCGGGAGCCCGCTAATCCTGTCAAGGCCTAATCGAAAGTTAATTTTCCTGCGCGGAGGGGCCTGTCAGAGGCCTGTCACACTTGCGCCGAGCGTGTGCAGCCGCGCGTGGTGGAGTTCGCTCTCTTGCTCTGCCCTCGAAGAAGGTGCCGTGCGTGTGCCAGGAACCACGCTGGGCCTTGTTGAAGCAGTCCGTTTCACACGGGTTCCTCCTCCAGACTCTCTCGTGCTCTGGCACAAAGCGCTTGGTTTTCTTATCCCCCCGCATGAAAAATATGCAGGATATGTTCAACATCAGGGTAAACACAGAGTTTTTTTAATCTGTCTTAACGTACCCGGTGTGCCCCAAGCCTTTCCCAGGGCAGGCAGTATTTTGGGAAGCTGTGTGGAGTAGGTTAGTGTTATGTGTTTGGAGACAGAGGCCTATATTTAAACCGATAGTCCTCTGTCTCAGAATACATAACAGTAACCTATTACACACACACAGCTGCCCTGATGCTGTACCCTTGTGTACTTTATACCAATATACTTTGCCCCCAGTGGGTCCCTTTAAAGCCCAGGTTTGTATATTTTTTAATAATAATAATAATAATAATAATGTAATAATAATAATAACGTATTACATGAATCCATTGATATTTTAGTTATGGCTACTACTACTATTAATAACAATAATAATAATAGTAATAATAGTAGTAATAGCCATAACTAGGTTGTAGTGAAACGTAAAAAATGTAAATGGATTTATGTAATACGTTACATAATAAGTAATAAGTGTGAGGGGGATACATTTTGTTTTCCTCCTCATTTATGTACAAACGTTTCTAGATGTTTTAAAAGATAAACTCTTACGTAATAACACCTTAACAATAAGCTGGAGTGCACTCAATTAGAGTGCTGTCTGCATCTTTTTTTAACCAACTACATTTCACGTGGCAGCGATTGGGCCGTCAGAGGGAGGTCACATGCGTTAATGCTGTTTTGCTACAGGTCATAATCGCCTTTGTGTCCTGGTCCGATGTGACCATGCTGGCCAATGCACTGCCCATAAAAAAACTGAGAAGGAGCCTCTTTACAAAAATACAAACTATTTATTTAAAAAAGAATCCCAAAACAGCACAAAAGCACTCTATACACTGTCCATACACATACTGTGTCAAGGCTCATATGGATTCCCCCTCAGTAGCCACACACCTGCACTTAAATGGCCTAAATTGGCTCAGGTGTAACTCGTGAGGCAATCACTGGTTCTGGCATTCACACAATCACGCTCAATTACAAACACAGTCAAATGAAATGTTTGGTGTAAATCAACTTGGGATTTGCAAATTGAACTATGAAAAAGATCCTGGACATTTGACAAACCTACAGTTATTCAGTTAACATCCATTCCAATTTAAATGGTTTGACAAATTTAAACATTTGGCACTTAGCATTCCTAGTTAACAATGTGGACTTTAAAAGATAGGTGAAGGCTCATCCTTCACATCCGGGCCGGAGCGGGGCAGAGCGGGGTGGGGTGGGGTGGGGTGGGGTGGCAGGGCAGGGCAGGGCAGGGCAGGGAGGAGCAGGGCATGGCAGGGCGGGGAGGAGCAGGGCAGGGCTAGACAGAGTGGCGTGCGATGTCCGCCACTGAGGTCCTGCTCCTGCAGTGTGCATGTTGTGTCCCTGCCTCCCCTGGTCTCCACGGTTGCGCCACATCTCCATAGTAACTTATTTCCCCGTGTTCAATTCCGACTCATTGAGCAGGTAATGACATTACCGCGAAACGCGTCAGGGATCCAGGAGACCACTACAATAGGCTGGCGTCGGTCTAATTGACGCGGGGTCAGTTAATCTGAGGAGCGCTGTGTTCGCTCATGAAAAATGGGTTTTAATTTCTCCCGGGTTTTAATTTCTTGCACGTGGGGCACCTGCTCAGTGTGCCGGAGCCGGCACGTGCCTCCTAAACGTGGGGCGGCGGAGACAGGGTCCGCTCTGGTTCTGGTCACGGCTGAGCTCACCCAGCCTTGAAGGCTTCCTCTTCCCTCCGGGGATGAAGAGGAAGTGTGAAGGTGGCAAAATGTCACCCTAGTCTTCACGCAATTGCTTTGACATTGGTGAACTTTCGGTCTTTGCGCTATTATAAATCTTTAAGGTCACGGGCTGACGTAATGCCTGTTTAATACTTTGAGATGAATACAAATGGCTTATCTGGTTGTATCTGACCCTCTGTCAATTAGGACTATGCATACAATAAAAATACATTCAAAAACAGAAGAAAAACTGTTTTTAAATAAGATTCAGCCCCGTGAGGTCGGATGACAGCATTCATAAAATGAATAGGCAGAGAGGAACAAAGAAGGAAGAGTTCTGGAGTGGTGGCAGTGGCAGCCCAGACGGAGGATGGGGAGAATCGATAAGGCCCCGCCGGGCTTGTTGTGGCAGGTTTTGTTTGTGGAAAAAAAAAAAAACAGATGGATTGCGGTCATTCCTGTGTGGTAAACAGACGGAACTATTGTTTGAGCGGGGGGGGGGGGTGCAAGGGGGTGGACTGAAGCTCAGGCACTTTATACTCGGGCACCCGTGCGTCACCGTAGAGGTGAAGTAAGGGGGCGGAGGGGGAGCCTGGACCTGGTGACAGCGCTGACAGAATGATCACGCTTTACCGAGAGGGAGCGTGCCGCTAAAGTGCTCGCGGTGATGTCACATGCACTACGCCTCACCTCTCCCCCACGGAAAATAGGCATGTTCCGCCGAACGGGCAGCGGCCAGCGATCGGCGCATCGCCGTGCTGTAGCCCGGTAACTGAAATGCGACGGAGTGCGTCTTCGTGTTGAAGAAGGCAGCGCCGCTCCACCTGATGTGAAACATTCCACTGTGCGCCCACTGACTCCTAGCAGGCCTGACAGTGTGTCGGTTAAGTGTTGATTATTTATGGCGCTTGTTACGGAGTGCACTCAGCGAAGCTCGGCGCTCTCGGTCTCGCTTTGTGAAGCTTGCGAAATATCGCAGTTGCCAGATTGCTCTGCTTTGAAGTAGTTCGACTGGTTAGTCAGGACTGAGGGCTTGTACGTGCTAACCCTTGTCGGATGGAATATCCTCACGCAGTTTAAGTGAAGTTTTCTTTTTGCTGAGGAGCAGAAGCCCCTAAAATCCCTCATGTCCTCCAGTTCTTGTTGTTGTGCTTTATTATGCTCTTATGAAAGATGACAATGTGCTTCTGTGTGTGGCTCACTAGGTAGAGCATGGCGTTGGCAACACTTAGGTTGTGGGTTCGATTCCCACTGGGACCACATATACTGAAAAATGTATGCATTCACTACTGTAAGTCGCTTTGGATAAAAGCGTCTGCTAAGTGGCATATATTATATTATATTACAACGTGGTGTCTTGTAAGGTAAGATAGGGAGCAGTGACATTCCATCTTATCACCGATTGGCTGGTGACCACCTGTCAATCACCCACACTCTCAGAAAAAAGGTAGCATGTCGCACCTATTAAAATACAAATGCTTGTCACTGTGGCAGTACCCCTGTACCCTACTGAATTGTACCTTTAGGCAGAAGAACACAGTTGCAAGAAAAGGAATGTTGCTTGCAGTACAAGACTCATTTTCATTCCAATATGGCTGCCAGTATGAATATATTACCCTACCTGGGTACATATTTGTACCTGTCCTCAATTTGTACCCTTTTCACTGGAAAAAGTATAAATCTGTATCTTATGTGCATCTTTGAAGGTACAATGAACTGCAAGGAACACATTTGCATCCTGAGGAACAAAGGCATACCCTAATTGTACCTTTATTTTTGAGAGTGCAAATACCGCCGGTTATATATATATATATATGATCTCAACTGAATTGAATGAGCTTCAGTGTGTGCCTTAATGTTCCCACGCCGGTCTTGTTTTGCAGGTTATGACATACCCAGCCACACGACTGAGGACCGTGACCGGTGGGGGGCCCGGAGACTTCTTCAGGAGTCCCTCAGCAACGACACGGAGGAGAGAGAGACCTCCAAAAACTGCACCAAACCAGGTAGGGGATCGGCTCCGCAAAGCGCCTCTTTCCCAAAGGAGTGCAGGGCCATTCTTTTCGCAATACCGCAATCAGCTGGATTCTGTTCAGCATTGAGCACAATTAGCTCAGAGGATTAAACATGAGATATTTCTCGTGAGACACGTGAGACATCCCCCAATATTCAAAGCTGTCATATTGGTCCCCCCCGATAATTTGTAGATATAAAACATTCCCTTTCATTATGTCCTCCCCACCCCAATATTTAATATGTGGTTACGCCCTTGGTTGAAAACAACGGCATTTCAGGGTGAACGCCCTGTCGTGCTGTTAATTTCAGCAACCAACTTGTTCACATCGCATTGTCCGTCGCTCATCCCGCCAGACGACCGATAAAGCTTCAGCGCGCGAGACGCAGTCCTCGCCGTCACCGTCCGCCCGCCGACGCCGCGTGTCGGGGAGTTCAAAGTCAACACAAATGAGATGTGGATTTTAATTAGCGCTGTTTATCCTGCGCGGAGATCTCGGCGGGCGGAAGCGACGGCGTCTCGGCGATTGTGGACGACCGCTTTTATGCAGAAGCCGGGTTTTTAAAAGGATCGTTTCTTCTGTTTTTGTGTGTTTTTCCTGGAATCGGACCGACTTCGCCGTACCCGCTGCGCGCGCATGCCGACGGGCTAATTAACAGAGTCTTGCTGCGAGGAATGGCAGCGGGGGAGACAGGAGACTTAGTCAATGCCGGGGCGGATAGCTGATAAACCGCCGCGGGCTGCTTCACTGGCACTCATCGTTACTCTGCTGTGCCACTCCGGCACCCTTACAATGAGTTAAATAAACTATCATTTATATACATATGTACCAGTTACACGGTACCGAACACACTAAGTATAAAGACGTTATGCAGTGTCTGGTGTACACATCGTTTGTCTGGTGAGTTAACGTTGACTGCGCTGCGCACGGGCGACCTGGGCTAGACGATCGATTTGACGACGTGGCTGTGAGGTCTAATGGGGCGTGCGGCGGAAGAGATGGGGCGTGCGCCCGCTGAGATAAAACCTTGCAGGTCAGGGCCTGTGTTCACAAAAGCGCCTCAGAGCAGGAGCGCCGATCCAGGATCAGGTTTCCCCTTTCCATATCCAAACCTTATCCATTGCGAGCAAAAAGGTCAAAACTGATCGTAGATCAGCTCTCCTACTCTGAGTGCGGGCCCTGGTCCTTATGGAACGCTGATCAGCCTGGACATTAATGGGCATGAGCGTGCGTTCATAGTAGGCCAGGTTAGGTTAGGTTAGATTAGGCTAGTCACATTGGCCTGGACATGTACAGTAATACACACAATACAAAAAGCATAATAGACAAGTGTTTTACGTTGTAGCATTGCACATTTGTTCCTGCTACAATTGCAAATTGGTCTGTGCTTAAATCACCTGTGGTACATTGTTTGACTCCGATAGAGTACACTGTATCCATTTTGGACTCGTGCAAACTCGTGTTTAATGAACACCGACCGTTTCACTGTGAATGCGTGCACCGTAAAAGGGGTGAGAAACAAGAGGCTCCCCCCCCAAAGAAAAACAAACAATCAAGTAAAGTGTGCCAGCGCGCCCGGGGCTTCGCGTGTAGCCAGCTTCACTTCCTGCCAGTGGGGCGTTCGGCGAGAGCCCGGCACCGGGCGGGTGTGTCTGAGCGCGCTCGCGTGCGTGTGCGCCTTTCAGCTGGACCCCGCTGCTTTTATGGGAATGTTTTTGCCGCGAGTCTGCGTGATTACGCTGTAAACACGAGCACTTCCACCCCCATGCCTTGTTTCCAGTGGCCTCTCTCGGATACGACACCCCCGTGTCCAAGCATGGGGGTGTGGCTGGGGGGCTCTCATGGAACGGGGGGGGCGGGGGTAGGGCAGGACTTCTTTAGGTTTTTAAGTTTTATGTGGGGGGGGGGGCAGGGGTAAAATGTTCAATGTGAATTCAACTCTAAATGGTTTGCCCTCTTTGGCTGTTCTCGAACCCGAGGCCGGTGTTGACAACCTTGTTCTGGAGGATTAACTGGACTCCTCTCGAAAGGGGCTTCGTTGTACTCAGTCTATAAGTGTGGACGTGTACTGTGCTGGCTTTCCCAGACCCGGTTCCTGGGTTTTGAGTGTGGGTTTCCTAATTCTGCTGTGGGAGGGAGCCAGGATGGTAATGCATCTCTGCCAGAGTGTTCCTCATCCCAGCCCTAATGCTTTGTATTTGATTCATGCTGATGCGATACAAGCTATATTTAGAAAGAAATGCTTAATGTCTCATTTCTGCTTAATTATGCCTTCCCTGCTGAAATGCCTTAATTATTTTAATTGGGATTATTTGTGCTTTTTTGCACAGCAGAGCGCCTCACAATACTCTCTCTCTTGCTCACGCTCTCTCTCTCTGTCTCCCTCTCTCTCTTCTTTCTCTCTCTCTCTCTCTGTTTCCCTCTTTCCTTCTCTCTGTCTCGCTCTCGCTCTCTCCCCTCTCCCCTCTCTCTCTCTCTCCCTTCCCCCCCCACCCTCTCTCTCTCTCTCTCTCCTCCCTCCCTCTTCCCCCCCTCTCTCTCTCTCTCTCTCTCTCTGCTTGTGCCTCTTACCCTTTCCATGTTTGAATCCTCCCATTTGAGTGGAAAGCTCTGCTTGACCATTTTTTAATCATTCTGTTAAATGTGGTGGTGTCCGAGATAACGAACACAGATAAAGATGTTTCACAGAACTGAATACCAGGTCTCCCTCCACCAATCACAGGGCACATGATTCTGGTATTTAATCAGGTATCCCTCCACCAATCACAGGGCTCATGATACTGGTCTTTAATCAGGTATCCCTCCACCAATCACAGGGCTCATGATACTGGTCTTTAATCAGGTATCCCTCCACCAATCACAGGGCTCATGATACTGGTCTTTAATCAGGTATCCCTCCACCAATCACAGGGCTCATGATACTGGTATTTAATCAGGTATCCCTCCACCAATCACAGGGCTCATGATACTGGTATTTAATCAGGTATCCCTCCACCAATCACAGGGCTCGTGATACTGGTCTTTAATCAGGTCTTCCTTCAGCAGGCACAGCGCTCTCGCTGGGAGTCAGTCAGACTCTATCGCTGCTATCTCAGCTAACACATTATGTGGAAATTATAATACAGATGGACAAGTGCACTGACAAACTGTGTTAATGCTATTATGTATCAACTCTTATATGTGTTTATATATATGTAAATATATATATATATGCAGGTAACTGCCAAAAAAAGGAAACAACAACATAACCTGTCTTAATAGTGTGTTGGGTCACCACAACCTGCCAGAACAGTTTCACTGAGTGTGTCTGGAACTCTGTTGGAGGGGAGCAACATCATTCTTCCACGACAGATTCCATCGTTTGGTGTTTTGTTGATGGTGGTGGACCGGGCGCCGCTCCAGAATCTTCCATAAGTGTTCAGTTGGGTTGAGATCTGGTGACTGAGGCGGTAATGTCCTGTGGATGGGGGCATTGTCATCCTGGAGGAGGCCACTCCCATCAGGATAGAAAGTCTTCACCACAGGATGAAGGTGATCACTCTTTGAAGGCTCTGTATTTATTGATATTTACCTTGCCCTTTAAATGGTAGAGTGGACCTAATCCATACCAGGAAAATGCACCCCACACCATAACAGAGCCACCAGAACCCTTAATTTACAGTGTTTCCTTCATTTTGGCAGTTGTGTATATATATATATATATAAGAAGCTAGGAATACATTATATATATATATATATATATATATATATATACTTATATATATATATCATGTATTCCTTGAGCTTCCAATTTATATTTGATATACAATTCTGCTCCGTTTTGACTTTTGCTGAAAATATTATCGATGTTTGGCTTTTCCAAAATGAGCGGACCCTTGATAGCTGTCCTTCCGTGACCTCATTAATTGAACCGACCGTCATCAATCTTTCCCGCTGTCCACTCCCTAACCACCAAGGTCAAGCTTATCAACCACAAATAGAGCGGCGGGTCAGGGTCCTAGCAGCACATCTATCATCTGACCCCGGCCTCCCGCCCCTGCATGTGCACTCCCTCCCTCTGCCCTGCGTAAAAGATCTGGATCAGCGAGGATTCTGGGATAGCTCTTCACCGACCGTCTTGAGTAATCACCCATTCACTCGAGCGCGCCACCACTGAAAAAGAACAAAACAATCTCGCCACTCGAGTGTTTCTGCGTCCGCTCTCGGTAAAGACATCATCGCCGGTGAGTCATGCTGTATGTGACCTTTGAGAAAAGCACTTGCTGTGTGCTCTAACAGGGAGTGGGGGTGGGGTGGGGGGGTGGGTGGGTGGAGATGATGATGATGGTGTGCAGCAGTCTCACCAGACTGATACGCGGGCAGAGAGCGGTGTTTTTGTTTTTTTCCGGTGAGGCGCGGAGGCTGTTGACTGTTCAGTCACAGTGCCACGGATGTAGGCCCCTGAGAGAGACTTCATTTAGCAAATTTTCCTTTGAGCGCTCCTGGAACGAGCGCCCCCCCCCCAACCCCATCCTCCCCTCCCCTCCCATCCGGCACTCTCACGCTACATAAAATGAAACGCTTGTGTTTCCCCTATTATCATTCGCTCTTGATTTTAATTGTGCCCCCCCCCCCTGTGTGTGTTGATTTTCACACCTTGTTTTTCCGCGGAAGGAGAGAACCGTTTTGTGCCACGCTCTGGAGCAAAAACCGGAAACCGCCAAAAAAGCAGGGCACGCCGCAGAGGACCCTCGTGGTGTCGAAGAGAGACGGCGGCCCTTTTCGGGGACGAAGGTTCGAGAAGAAGCTCGTGACGACAGACTCTCGCCCTCTTTCCTGCACCCTGGGGTTTTTGGTATTGCCCAGGGATTTGGTGATTTTCCTCAAAGCAACTTTCTTCAAAGGACATTGTCCCCAGAGGACACTGATATCTTGGGGATTCTATCAGCGCTCAAAGTACACATCAAACAGTACAAGGTGATCATACCATAAACACAAAGAGTTGATAAGCACAAGTCCATAAAACTGATAAGCACAAATCTTTGGGTTTATGGTATGATCATGTTGTTTATGTGGTGGGTTGTAACACGCGCTGTACTAAACTCTACATGAACTCTACTGTCGTCCCATTCTCTTGTTTGGAATGTACGGAGGAAACACCAAACAACATATGAATGTTTATTTATTAATACGGATTTGGGCTGCCCTTTGGCTTCTGAATAGCTTCAATCCTTTGTGGAGTGCTATAATACACATTTTTACCTGTTTCTAGTGGAATACTGGACCATTCTTCAAGAAGGACAGTCTCCTTGGAATTAATTCTCCCATATAGAGTAATAATCGGACCCAGTGAGATGGCTGCCCATACCATAATAGATTCACCACCATGTTTAACTTTTGGGAACAAACAATGTGGGTTGAAGGCTTCCTTTGGCTTTCTCCAAACATAAAGCTATCCAGATAGTAGGAAAAAGAGTAAAAGACGACTCATCAGACCATATTCCAAGTCCTGTTTTATGCCCATTACAGCAGGTTATGCACTGTTGCGCATTGGCCTTGGTTACAACTGGTTTCCAAATGGCAGCCCTACCATAAATATCAGCTTTGTGAGGCTCACAATGTACAGTTTTTCTGGATTCTGCATCACGGAAGTGTAGATTCAGTTCTGTGGTCATTTTTGAGGCCATTATTTTGTGGTTTTCTGGTTTTAACTATCCTGTTAAATGTCCGTCTATCCCTGTCGGTGAGCTTCGATTTGCGACCACCGTTCCTCATTCCTGATGTACTTTTTCCTTGTTTGGCTGTCAAGGTTTTCAACACTATTCCCCTTGACACATTAAACAATTTTGCCTTTTCTGTGACTGATGCACCTGCAATTCAGGCAGCAACCATTTTACCTCTCTCAAGATCTGTTAGGTCTTTCATAACAGAAACATATCCGTAATTAGTATTAATATGAAACACGTGCAGACTTTAATTGCCTATTTAAAAAAGTCATATTTCATTTGATGTTTCCATTGTTTTGTCTACACTATGTATGTACAAGTCCGAATCTTTAACCTGCAACTGCTGTGCATGTTTCATAATGTTATGGCATATGAGAGAGATCACAGCAAATAATAGTTTTGAAATAGTTTCTTCAATGATTTCATGGACGTTTTTTTCATTTTTATTAAAACAAATATACAAGCAGTATGGCTTGGAAGGTATGCTCCGCTCCCTGAAAGGAAACTCCCCCCCCCTTCCCCAGTTCAACCGAGGCGGGCACTGATTGTCCTTTATCTCCACCGCTGGTAGGAAAGGGGGAAATGAGTGAAGAGGGGATCAAAAGGAGGTGTGCAGCAAAGACGAACTGGGAGAAGAAGAAGAAAAAAACCCGCAGCCGGCTGTGAATTTGCTCAAGGGCACAACGGCAGTGCCCCACCTGTGAATCGAACCTGCAACCTTTGCGTCACAAGCCCAGATCCCTAGCCATTATGCTACACTGCCGCTCGCCAGGTTGGTGTGTGAGCCAGATCTGACGTGGGTTCCGTTCCTGGTCAGCCGGCTCGGCGCTGAAAGCGAACAGATCGCGCTAACGGGCCTCGACAAAGAGGACCATTCAACGGTTAACCGGCGTCAAGCACCGCTTGTCCCTCTCAATAGCCTGTCTTGTTTTTTGTTCCTTTTTTGTCTCTCTTTTTTTCCACTGGTGTCAGCCGTATCCCTGTTTGACAGGGTGAATTGAAACTGCCGGCCCTCCTTCCTGTTTTGCGTTTGTCCCTGTCGGACTCTAATAACTGCGCTCATGTGTCATGTCCACGGACGTCTGTCCGACTGGCATAAAGGCACAAGTAATCCACAGTGCGGGTTAACGGTGAAGCACCATTCCGAAGGGATTGACTGTGGTGATTCCCCACTCGGTTCTCCCGTTCACTGAATTCCCTGTTACTCGAGAGAACAAGTTGTCAGATGATCAGAACAGACCGGGAAATCATTGTTTCACTTCTGTCTTTATTCCGCGCAGTAAGCAAATTCGTTCCCGAGTGGTTTTGTTCGTCTGTCAACATTCAAGCAGCCGGGCTTTTGATCTTCCCCGATTTGAAACCACACACATTTTGCTGAGAGGACTTTCTGATATCATCATATATCTTTTATTTTTTTACTCACAGCAGAATAGACGGACGCAATCTTCTTTTAAATAAAAAACAATGCCTTCCAGTGATTAGCTCAACAAAATTCTCAGCGGCTTAATCCACGGCACACAGCTGCTTGCCCGTCCTCGTTCCCGAGCGGAAACGCTCGCTACGCTCAGTGGAACAACAGCTAGCTGCTGGATTTTAGATGAGTTCATGGTATGGAATTCTCTGTGCTCTCCGTTACTTTCTATAAAGATTACATGTGTTGCTGAAATGAAAATAAAGCAGACATGTTGTCTTCCTCGCCACACGAACGTCGTGCGGTATTATGTTGCCTTTGAAGCCACAATAAGTTTAGATCCTCTCATATTTGTCGTGGGTAACAACCGCACATTTCTCAGGTGCCCCCAAACCCAATTATATGGCTCGCCAGGAGGCCAAGAGTGAGAGAATATAATTACAAGCGGTTTCTGGTGGGGATTCTGCTGGCCTGATGTGTCCTGCTTCGTTACAGCCATGGTTATCGTGTAAAGTCTTTGTGCTCACCTTAATTAGCTCACCTGCTCTCTGCAGGTAGCAGTGCAGACATGCTTTTTCAGCCCCTGAATGGAACACTAGCCTACTTGCTCAACACTTTTTGTATATGCGTCCCTATTTTAAAGCAGATGTACATGGCTTCTCTGTCTATGTTAACACAACCTCACTTATATCAAGCCCCCCTTTCCACTCTCCAACACATACGCACACACACAACAACAATTAGCAAATTGCTTGTGACCGTATTTGTTCAGGTACATAATTTGACTCGATAGATGAAGGTGCTCACTATGAGTCAGGCTGGTCTGTGTAATAAATTCTCAAACTGACTCTCTACATCTTGGAAACCAACCCCCCTTACAGTTGACTGGCTCCTTGGCCCTTTGCATTCTCCATCCACCTTGTCTCCCCAGGTCATAAAAGACAGTAGATTTTACAACTGAACTTCCTGGTTAAACAAAGCTCACTAGCATCTAACTTCAGATGTTAGAAGGAATGTGTCAACCTCAGGTCATCTTCCCATCTCTCTTTATCCCTCCTACAGATACACCTGACCATGTTTGGAGATTTTGAGGATGAGGGACATAGGGTAATAGAATTGGGGGTTTATATTTGGTAATAACTGTGACCCCCCCACACAGACTTACATGGTTCATTTCACATTTAATTACACTGCTTTATTGTCCTAATTCTTTCCACTGTTTTAACAGAAAAGGGCGGATAGGTCAGTCAACTGTACAGTCAGTAGGTCCAAAATGTAAATGTAAATGTAATGTCCAGGAGCAAACCACCTGCATACATGTTCAAAAATGAAAACTTTTCATTTTTTAAAAGGGGGGAAATATTTTACTCATGCTGAGGCAATGTTAAACTTTTAAATTGACTGTCACACTTGTGATGGTGCTGTCACACTTGTGATGTAAAGAAAACACAAACACGCCATCTTTCCTTATCATATAATACACTCATAATGATACACTTGGTTAACGATAAAACCTGTTAGGCTGAGTTCTAAGCTACTCATGGGGGGGGAAGGTCTCTGATACTGGGCCTGCTACAGGTCTATTTTATTATGTTTTTCCTTTTGGTCAGTGAGAAATAATTAGGTCACCTAACCTCATGCAGTGAGGAGGCACCGTGGTGTAACACAAGGCTGTTTCACAACTGGAGACCTCTGATGCCTTTGGAGTTTCTCACCAGTTAAAAAAAAAGGAGAAGGAATTTAATTTCGTCTTTAATCCTGTGTGGGTGCACAGCTTCTACATGCGAGTTAACCTTGTCTACGTCTTGTAACGTTTCTCTTTCTGGCGAGGTTACTCCGTGGCGCGTTCCCCGGTCGGTGTCTCGGAGGTGGTGGCAATTAAAGCCTCTTGTTTTCCTTCACACCCCTCCCACCTCCACCACCTGGCTTTCACATCCTGCTGCTCGCTCGTTTGAAGCGAGGACTCTTGAGCGTTTGAAGAGAGATTGCGGACCGAAGGGAACCTGTGAATCAGAGCCAGATCTGGAGGGGAGGGGGGCGAGCGGCTGGGCGGTGGAACCGATCAGAGCCTACGCTGTGGAGTTGCGGTGGAGTGTCGCCGCTTTCCCCACATCTGAAACAACATTCCCCCTCGGGCTAAAATGCAGCCTCCATGAAACAAACAAGCCCCGTTTCTCCGTAAACTGTTGTGAAAGAGCGGTTAGCGTCGAGGAGGTGAAGTGCTGGAGGGGACCGCGTCTCCCTGGCAGCTCGGATCGCATTCTCCCTCCAGGAGCGATGGCTGCTGGTGCCCTCGATGGTCAGTGGGAGGAAAAGCTTTCCTAAATACTTTTACACATTCTTTCTTTACAAATGACCCTATTGGTGGAGTTTCCTTGCTCCTTGGCCCCTTAAATACAATTCAATTTGTGACAGTAAGCCAGGTGGAATATTAATGGGAGATTTAGTGCATACTCTATTACTGCAAGCATTTTTTGATTGTGTGACGAAGCTGGCTGATACCTCAGACAACCAACTTTTTTTTTTTTACATTTATTTCAGATTTTTCCCCTGTTTTTCTCCAAATTCTTTGGCCAATTATACCCTCTATTTCTTCAGTTCTCCCTCCCCCAATTATGTGCCGGGCTGGCACAGTCAGGGATCGAACCCCAGCTGCAGTGGGAAACCTGCATTCCGGGCAAATTATTTTACCGTGACACCACCTGAGGCCCCTAAAAAAGTTGTAAAAAAATTAGAAAATAATCATTAAAGCCCCAAAAATATCAAAACTATAACTTATTTATTCCAACAAGCTAACATACAACAACTCAGGCAAGACTAAAGACTTGTATCAGATTATAACTGGTATCAAACAATGCTTCTAACTGCCTTGTTACCCAAAGAAAAATGTTTTTCCTTCTGTCAGCACACCTGGGATTAAATAGGCCTGCAATTATTAGCTTCACCTAGGAGCATTCCTGTCAATCAATCAAATAGCTTGCCTGCACAGCATTACATTCTCATGAAGCTGGTAACAGTTAGTTTATATAATTGCTGAATAAAGTTCTTTACCAGTAGACTGGCATCCTAAACATGAAATTGCACACATACAATTGACAACCGCATATGCAAAGTCCAGCCCATTCCACAGTGAAGGCTACACCTTCACAGATTGCTTATTGATATTTTCATTAAAGAAAGCATCCTGACACATTTACTTAATTTTATAAAAGTATGTACAGCTGTCTATGCTAAACTAAAACTCAGTTCAAAGCTTAATCAATTTGGTGTCGGCCTGTATGTATGCCAGTGACAGGTTATACTATATGAACCCAAAGAAGGAGTAACAACAACATTACGGGCAGAAAGAAAGAGTAGAAAAGCTATAGATTCAAGGCTTCGAAATGAAATCACGAAAAGATTTCAAATTGACCCATGTCCTTAGTTATCCAGCGAAATGAACTTTTGAGTTCATTTCAACTTTTGGATGCCAACTATTGGCAAGTCAATGGTTAAAATATAGTACAACTTTAGGCTTTCTGTGAAAGTTACCCTTTGAAAGGAAATTGCCATTGTTTCTTTCTCGAAACAGAGACGGGTCTCCATCAGAATGTGCAGTTTTGCTTTTATCATTTGAAAAACGTCCTTGAGCTGAGGACACAAAGGCAAACTCGTTTCACAAACCCCTGTGGTTTCGCCTGGTTGGATATGGAAGAGCTCCTGTCACACCGATGGGGAAATCACAGAGGAGGGCCGTTTCCCTCAATTCTCCAGATCAGTGCCTCACCGCCGCTCAGTGCAGTGCAGGTTCAGACGATGCCAATTTTAGCACGCAGAGCCACCAGTATAGCAGCATAAAACGTCTTTTTGTACACTCAGAAGAAAAAGGTCCCATGTTGTAGGCCTACCTATTAAAGTACAAATGCTTGTCACTGTGGCAGTACCCCTGTAGGGTATTGAATTGTACCTTTTAGTCAGAAGAACATAATTGTACCCTTGCAAGAAAAACAATGATGCTTGCAGTACAAGCCTCATTTTCATTCCAACATGGCTGCCAGTGTGAATAAGGATTCATTACTCTACCTGGGTACATACTTTCCTCAATTTGTACTCTTTTCACTGGGAAAAGGTACAAAAGCATATCATGAAGGATCCTATGTGTGCCCTTTGAAGGTACAGTGAACACCTTTGTACCATGAGGAATGAAAGTGTACCCTAAAATTGAACCCTTATTTTTGAGTGTATTTCACACTGTACGTTTTCTTTTTGCCTGTCTGGCTCAGCCCTTGTGCTTTGCGCTGAAATGTTAAAATGTTATCTTTGTTCGGTCTGACACTGGACCTGTTCTGACGACCTTGAGCTTAATGCATGAAGTTACACTGTTATATTAAGATCTGAAGGAGAGAGACCCTTAACCAAGAAAACTCCCGAAAAATACTTATGGGAACGCAGAAGAGCAGGTAAAAACTGACCTTTAATCTTTATTAAACCCTCTTAGGGTGTAAAAAACACATACACTACATGTTATTTCACAGAAAAACAAAGATGGTACGATAAAAGCAGACAGAGTAGAACAAAACATTAGGCTTTTTCTTTTGTGTACGTACATGTATGACAGGCCTATCCGATTCCAGGCCTCGGGGGCCGCAGTGAGTGCAGGTATTTGCTCCAACCACGCACTGGAGTCCCAGTCGCTGTGGGTAAAATGGGTGGGACCTCCCATCTCCTGTGTCCTGGCCAATGACACGTAAGAGCTCTCTCAGCATCATAATGACAAAAAATAGAAAAATAAATATATATATGTATATATATTTTTTTTCCGTCAGGATTTATTCAATCGTTTGCATCTGTTTACCATACGTTATGCATAATGCATACATTTGTAGAAACTGTTCCATTTACTAGTGTTGTTACTAGACAAATCTGCTTGTGCAAACTGTCCCCAGGCAAGTGTTGCCCGCTGAACTGTGGATGTTGGGAGATAGAAACTGACAAGGTATTTAGCGAGTGACGCAAGACCCAAGATCCTGCACTTGACCATGAAGCCCATTGAGGGAACAGAGTAGTGTTCTCTATCTTTGCATTATGAGTTTTGTATTTGTTCAATAATTCAGTTCAAGTAAAAGGAAACCACTACATATATACATTATACATTTCACATGTATTTTGTGGCATTTTTTCCACAAAGTGTTCACCTTAAAGCACTGTAACTGTTAATAGTCTTCGTTAAAAAAATTTTTTTAAAAGTTTTAACTGTGCTTATGTTATGCACTGCTTTGATATCTGTTGCTTTGGTTGGACTGCGTTTGTGTGTTTTGGCCCACGTCACCTGACACGATCCAAGTTTCTGATTGAGTGAGAAACCTTGGCTATCGCCCAGTTCCTGTTCTCCAGGCTCATATTTTTTTTCACATTCACAAAAGGGAGTCATTAGAAATTCTTATGCACCGAGAAAGGACGTGTGAGCGTGTGACAGTTATGTATGCATGAATATGAATCCACGGAATAAATATGAATAAATATGAGCCCGCACAACATGCACCACTGTTATTCGCTCGTGTTGTCACACAGAGAAGAGCAGTGGCTTTCAATCAAACTCAAGCTATGGCCTCTGAGGTTATTGTTCTTGTTGAAAAATTAGTCATGACCTGGGCCTCAATGTAAATTGTGTCCATATTTCATCGAGACCTGGTGTCTGCTGGCGATCGTTATTGGCTTTCCTCCGGGTTATTATGCGTTCATAACAAATATCCCGTGGAGCCTAGAATGCATTTGTTTTGAATTGTTTATGTCGGCGGGGGCGCGGGGGGCCTTGCGCGTGAGTAAGAAGTCACTTCGCTAATTCAGTGTGGATAGGATTCTCCTTTTTTTCCGCTAGGCTTTTGTTATTTTGTGCTGGCAAAGGAAGTTTGAAACGGGATCCTGGCTGTGTGCAGAGAGAGAGAGAGAGAGAGAGAAAGAAACCTTAAATGCCATATTCCTCAGCACGGTCTCTCTGCCTGCTACACGCGATGTGTCACAGTGGATCAGTGTTCCGGGCGTGCGTGTAGACAGGCCCCCCGTGCACGGGAAAGACGTTGATTTTCCGCCGTGCTCCGTCGGGAGCCTAGCTGAAAACGAGTAGTACAAGCGAAACTGTTTCTGTCTGAAATATTCAAACGTAGGCCCGGAGAGGTCTTTTTTTTAAAACTCTCATGAAGATATCACCCAATGAAAGAAACTGCAAGCCTGCATGATGTTTTTTTGTTGAAGTTGTTGTTTGTTGTGATGCTGCCTCGCCTTATTAGTGTTTTATGTGAATAAGATCCCCTGCTGAGGAACCTGTAGTTTTCCTCATTACACCTGTATGAGGTCCCTAGCATGCCTCTGGCTCAGCTCTGGTTCAATAGTGACTGGTTCATTACAGGAGGAGTGCTAGTGTGGGCTTATATTGACTATATAGAAAAAAATATATAATGTTGTTTTTAATTTTTTAATTTTGTTTTCAGATTTTGTCCCATTTTTGTCCCAAATTTGGTAGCCAATTACACCCACTATTTTCAGGTCAATCCCTCCCTCATAGTTCGATGCCGTAGCCCTGTGACCGGCAGTGACAAAGGCAAAGTGTCGTGTCCTCCGAGAGGAGGAAACCTTAGGAGGAGCAAGACTCCAAGAGGGGGAGCCCATCCTGCTCTGGTCGGCTCACGGTCTGGGTTTGTTATGACCAACAGTGGTCAATGAGTCCATATGCAGCACAATTAGGGACTCAGTTCAATTCAAAGCAATATATGGAGACGTGAGTTGTGACGCACATGTTGAATGCTGTGGTGGCAACACTACTGATGGCATATGGCAGGGGTGGGCAATCCCGGTCCTGGAGGGCCGGTGTGTATCCAGGTCTTTGTTTCTACCAAGTACCCTGGCTCAATCAGCTAATTAGTTGGATACGCCAATGCAGGTTCACGTGTAGATTAGACCACAGTAACATGTTTCTATGGGAATACAACAGTGATTCATGAAATTTAGCTAAAATGTTAGATTACGGATTGGGCTAATTAAATAATTAAGAGCAGAAGTTGGCATGAAATCCAGAAACGGATACGGCCCTCCTTGCCCACCCCTGGCATATGGGGTCCAATGTGTCCATGGGGAAAAGAAAAGTGAAGAAAGGTTTGACATTTTTAGAAAATCACCTTATCAACTGTGAAAAATCAGATGATCATTTTTCTCCCTGGCTGCTGAAGCTAAAATAGCTCGCGTACTGTCTTATAGAGGGTTATTGATCATTTATAAATGAGCGATAGTGTAATAAATGCTTAATAATTCATTTATATGACTCTCGAAAGTTTTAGCACAAATTTTTAGAAACTCTTGTCCTTTCGGAGTTTACATTTTAAGTTTTAAGCATTTTGCAGACGCTCTTATCCAGAGCAACTTACAAGATGTGCATAAATACATGGTAGGAACAATCATAGTTTGCGCAAGAGATCAGTGCAGTAATACAACGATAGACATCATTGCAGGCAGCTGCGTACCATACCTTTGAGCTTAGTTACGTGATCGTACTGGATACACCCAAGCTGCTTCAACCCAAACTAGCCAGATGACACGGCGAAAATGACATTAGTGAAAGCATTTTACATGGAGCTGGATTGCAGGCGTACAGTTCAGGTTCGAATCCCAAATGGGATACTGCTTGCCGTGCTCTTGAGGTAACTCGTGCCAGTTAATAGTTGAGCAAACTGCAGGCTGTGTCTACAGAACATATGTAAATATGTGAAATATGTGCGCCGTAATCCACTAAGCAGATAAATGGATGCGATAAATAATGGCTGGCTCTGGTGTGACTAAAAGTGCCAAACTTGCCCAAAATCACATCCCCAGCAGCACCGCGCCGTCTCCGTCACAGCGGGACCCATCGCCACACGGTGAGCGCGGCCATATGGCGAGGTGTTAAATGACTCTATTTTTAGACTAAATGTATGTCATGTGTGCTTAACAGCGTGTTACAGCCAAGGGCTTCCAAAGTTGGCTTTTTTACATCCATATGTGTTGGGGCTGTACTCTGGCGGTTACGCGACTACACTGGGTGCGTTGCGCGGCCTGGCCGATCAAGCAGACCAGGGGTCACCTTGAGCGAGGCGTTTCTGATGTGCGCGCTCTTTAACAGATCACTTCTTACGGCGGGAATGTGGCACCACGTGACACCGCGTCACCTGCGGATCAGGGGAAAGGGTCGCGGTTTGCACAGTCCCCCCCACCCCCCCCCCCCGAGGCTTGGCTACCGATCGCTGCTTTCTGGATGTTTCGGAACAGCAAAACGAAGGGAAGCGAGCTTAACCAAAAAGCACTTCACTTAAATCTCTGCTTAAAGGGTGCTTAAGCCAGAATTACGTTGCCAAAAAGAAAGGAGAAAAGGCAAGCACTCACGCATCCAAAATAGGAGCTTTTAATAATAAAATGCATGTCACTGTGTCCTGTTGCTTTTATTTAGTAACAGTGAAAATCAATTCTGTTCATGTCTTAGTTTTTAGAATGTTGACCTTCGTAAAATAATGAAGCCGCCCAATGCTGCTGATGGAAGGAAAGCATCTTGTCCAGAGTAATCAAACTCACCACTCAAATGGGTGTTGTTGCGTATATGTCTGACGGTACCTCTTAAAGAGTCTTGACCAAACTTTGTGGCAGATGTGACGTTCCCGTGCAGTCTAATTAAAATCAAACGGGAAGCATCTGTGATGTGTCTGTGGGATCCTCTGCGTTGTTTTGTGTACATTCCGTTACTTACAATAAAAAACTCTCCCACTGAGCATAATTATTCTCGCGAAAGGAGGCGCAGAAATCCTGCACGCTGGCATCCCTAATTGCTTGAACAGCCTTCAGCCAATAGTGGACAAGAGGGGGACGTTATAGGCAAATCTATATCGCTAGATGTTTCCTGATCTACTTAGTGGGGAATTAATTACAGCGGGGTATATATATATATAGAATATTACTGTAATTCATCATGTCCAGAGAGTTTCCCAAGTGTCTACTGATGGCTTTGTGAAGTCTCTGCTGCGTCGTGAATACGGCTGTACATTAGAGGCAGAAACCCTTTCCTCGAGTTTCCTCCTGGCCCTCTAGGGAGATGGCGATTGTACGAGTTTCCCCGTGAGAATCTCCCTCCGTCTCTTTTTTTCCTCTCTCATTTTCGCTCTTGTGCTGTCTTGCCACAGCGCTGCGATATCGGTACCGCGGAGTTGTGTCTTTGGCCACGCCATAATGAACTGGCGAACAATACAGCCGCAGATTCGCAGGACCGGTTGGAGCAGGCTGCAAACGGCCGCCTGTGGATCTGTCGAGCGGTTGTGCCCGTGGACGGCTATTTTTTTCTCTCCACACGAGCAGAAATGGTTCATCTTGTGTGCTGGTCCTGTCGCAGGATTGGTCTCTGTATCTCATAAATGGAGGGGATTGGGGAATATTTGAGAGATGAACTCAGGTCGGGTCAGGTTGGGTGCTTTGAATTCACCTGAAAGTCACAGAACCAGAAGACTACCTATGAAACCCCAGGAAGCAGCTGACCCATGAGAACAAGGTATCCCTCACGCTCTGTGGAAGGTTAACTAGCCCAAACGCATCTACTAACTGTTTTTCTCTAAATACATGTTGATAATAAAGGCTTTTGTCCATATGAGCCACTATTTTTGGATGTGATGCCTCTTCCACAGTTCACTTACAAGAGGTGGGGGGAATCTAACAAGATATCCCCTTACTTTATCAGTGTAGGGGTTGGCTAGAACGCTCTGCATGGGAAATGTTTGTGATCCTGTTGAGGTTTACATACCCTATGGTTGTTCTACCCCGATAAAAAAAGCTCCTTTTTTACACTGTGGCAACATTGACACTCTGAAACAATGGGCATTACTGAGGTGTAGTTAAAATAAACCAAAATGAAAAGCCCATTGTGACGCATCTCAGACAGATGGCACGCTCAGTCTGCTGGATGTTCTCTCTCCGCCGACAGCCACCCTCCCAGCGCTGGCAGTCTGTGTGTGATGACAAGTTTCTCTGCCCAACTAAATGGCCGATGTTTAGTTTTTAAATTTTCAAAAAATGACCCGGATAGAGTTTGCCTCCAATTACACAGTTACTCCAACTCCCTCATTATCAAATCAAATCAAATCAAGTTTATTTGTATAGCGCTTTTCACAATAGAATTGTCACAAAACGCTTAACAGAGGGGGAACCCAGGCCTAGACCCCCCCAAAAGCAAGCCTAAAGGCAACAGTGGCAAGGAAAAACTCCCTTGGTTGGGAGGAACCAGACTAAAAGGGGGGAGCCCATCCTCTTCTGGCCGGCACAGGGTATGTCCAAAAAAGACCATGTCACGGTCAGTCCAAGGCATTAGCATGCTGACCTGCACTGACCCAGGTTTCCAGCTGAGGGCCACAGGGTAAGGCGGAGGACACAGTTTCTGGCCCAAGAGCTCTGCTCCCACTCCCCGAAATCATTGTTTGCTGGATGGCAGGCCCGTTCAGAATCACGGGTGAGCACGTGAGCAGACTGTGACATCACCCCTGGAGAAGTGGTAAGAGTAGGGCTATGATTGGCTGAGGACCTTGGTCTTTAGCTCAGCGGGATGATCGTACCTCTTGTTACGTGGAGCCGCATGATAGGGACGTGGTTCGAATCTCACAGCAGACCTACCCCGTTACATGATCACCGTTACCGTTTCTGTTCTTTACTACGCTGCGACTGCACCTTCAGCACCTGATCCTCTGAGACTACGATTGGCTGAGACTTGTGACACATGGCAACAGCCCCGTACGAACAATCTCTCTGCATTCTCAAAACAAACGGTACCATGTTGTACTTATATAAGGTACAAATGTTGTATAATGCTTGTCACTGTTGTACCTTTAGTCAGAAGAACATAATTGAACATAATTGAACAAAGAATGGCGCTTGCAGTACAAGCCTCATTTTCATTCCAATATGGCTGCCAGTGTGAAAAATGATTAATTACCCTACCTTGGGACATATCTGTACCTTTCCTCAATTTGTACCACTGGGAAAAGGTACAAAACCGTATCGTGAAGGATCCCAATTGTCCCTTTATTTTTGAGAGTGTGTATTTCTCCTCGGGGATGTGTCCCACCTGGAGGGGAACACAGCACTGCTTTTCATCCCTCCCTCAGTTTTTACCCATTCACTTTAACATTCCTCTCTCCCCTTTTATTTTTTTACCGCTTCGACGATCCGCACATGCGATGACATGCCCAGTCATCGTTCCCGCGCTGATTCACTCTCTCTTCTCTTTCCCCCCCCCTCACACAACCTGACTTACGTAGCACCGCGGGTTGCCTAGACAACCCGGGCTCAGCGTGAGATCGTCGCCGTGGTGCCTGAGCCCCAGAAAGGGGGGGGGGGGGGGCTGCAGCTACGCGGTTACGTAACGCTCCGGGGCTCAGGCCGTGTGAGTGATGTCATCACTCGGAGGAGAGAGCGCAGTTTAGGAAACGCCGAATAAAGGCCTGTAATCCCAGGGGGAGGGGGCGCGCTTGTCTTTCACGGAAAAGCAGCAACGCTGGATGTGCTGTCTGTTTACCGGACTGCTCTTTCATGTAATCTCTCCTTATCTGTCCCTGTTCGAGTTTGTGTTTAAAGACGACTCATAAAACATGGCCTTGGGCCTGTTAGTGTGTGTGAGTCTGAGTGTGTGTGTGTGTGTGTGTGTGTGTGTGTGTGTGTGTGTGTGTGTGTGTGTGTGTGTGTGTGTGTGTGTGTGTGTGTGTGTGTGTGTGTATGCGCGGCGTGTGTGTGTGTGTTCACATATGCATGTGTGTGTGTGTGTGTGTGTGTGTGTGTGTGTGTGTGTGTGTGTGTGTGTGTGTGTGTGTATGCGTGTGTGTGTGTGTGTTCATATGCAATTTCTATACTGTACTATACTATATCTTATGTTGCTAAATATAGGATACTGTATATTACTGAAAGCTTATAAAATGTAATGGGTGGTATGGTAAGTAGCAGCAGAGAGAAAGAGGATCAGTGTCTGCATTATGCATTATGATGTACTTATGCGTTATGTATTATGATGTGCGCGCTGTCAGAATTAGTGTGGACTACAGTGGACTAACCCCTGGATTCAATGTACTGCATTTGACCATAGCTTCCACATAGCTTTCAATTGAAATGTTGCTCTTTTTACAGAACGGACACTTGATTCAATTTGATTTGTGAAGATAAAAATGTGTGTGATTTTAATCGTGGTTGCTTTGATTTTTGAATGCGTTTTTCTCATCACTGCCGTCATTCTGCTCGCTGTACAGTCGCTGCGAATGACCGCGTGGCTATCGTTGGTGCTGTTGTAATACTCGCCGTGGTCTTAATCTGTGACGAAACCCTCCTGACAGCTCCTCCGGTTGCTTAGCTCAGCGTTTTAGACTTACGTAACATAATATGAGAGATAACTTCTCGTTCCTTCTGGAGAATTGCCACGAGAGAGCCGTGCGTGCTCCTGAGGGGGGGTAGGGACAAATTTTTTATCATTTATAACGTTAAATAATAACCAGGGGCTAGCTACTGAATGAACAAACGTAAGCACTTATTTTGCCTGTCGTAATTCGTGCAGCGGGCAGCCGCACGCTGTATGCGGTGTGTTCGCTGCTGCCGGCAGATCGAGGTAGCTGGAGTCTTCCGCTCTCCTGGACCTGTGCGAGTGCCGTGGGTCGCGCGTAAGTGCACCTGGAGCGGGAGGGAGCCGCGGGGGCACGGCGAGGCCGGGAGGTCGAGGGCCGTGGCCGTTTCGCCGCGTCAGCGTGACCAGAGGTGACGTGAGAGCGACTGTGACAGCTCCGTTTTAAAGGGCAAAGGACCTCGGGGGGAGATACGCTCCCACCCCGTCGTTAGTGAAAGTACTTACAGCCATTAACTCCCAGACTGACGGGCAGGGCGCGGGGGGGGTTTGGAAAAACGAGCCCTGATGAACGGATGAAATATGCAGAAGGTATTCGGTTCTTTTTTGGGGTCCCGCATTGAGAGAGAGAGAGAGAGGGAGGGAGGGAGAGGGAAAGAGAGAGAGAGAGGGGAGGGAGGGAGAGAGAGGAGAGGAGAGAGAGGGAGAGAGAGAGAGAGAGAGGAGAGAGGGAGGGAGAGAGAGAGAGAGAGAGAGAGAGAGAGAGAGAGGGGGCTACTTTGCACTCTGCCAGCGAGGGAGACTAATGAGGGGAGAGCACTATATTTAAACAGCGGAGACTGCAGATGGATGGATGAGGCTCCTCTTTCTCTCTCTCTCTTCTCTCTCTCTCTCCCCAAAGACGAGGTTTTCTCTACCTTTCATCCTCCGCCACCGTTAAGAATAAATCAGCGTGCTGTATTCCTCAGGGATGCGGGCCCATAAGAGAGCCGTAATGCACAGCGCCAGCCCCGACGCCCGCACGCCCCGCACGCCCGCACACACGCACTCTCAGAGCGGGGAACGCGCGGGATGAGTAATGCCAGTAGTGCATTGCCAGCAGCCAAAACAATGCGAGCATCGATATCTGACCATCTGCTGACTGAGGCTTTTATAATGTGTGCGTAAGGAGGCCCCGGGGCCATTCCCTCTCCCGGGCGCGTGGCCCCCAAGTCGGCTGGGAGAGAGCGGGCGGCAGGCGGCGGTGGCGGTGGCGTAGGAAACATCCTTCCAGTCCTCCCGCCATTTTACCCTCACTCGTCACGCATGAGACAGAGACAGCGTGAACGCCACTGGAGAAACAGCGCTTTTGATGTCATAAAGATTTTATAGATTTCAAATAAAGGTAAGAAAGAAAAAAGGAGAGGGAAAAGAAAGAGAGAGAAGAAAATGCTGACAAAGAAAAAGGGAAAAGTACGTGTATATTATATATATATATATATATACACACCATAGGTGGGTTATATCGGAGGTGGTTCATGTAGTTGTTACTGCAGGAGCCACAGTTCTCTCAGGATCTCCTCCTCTCTGATGGAGTCACAGTGCTAACAGACTGGGCCTCACCGTGCCGAAGCAGCAGCCATGCCGTATGGGGTGGACCGTGCAGAATGTGGTGTGCCTGCTCCCGTGCTCTCTGACTCATGGGTGGTTGGGGTGGGGGGTGGGTGCATTTGTGAAACGTGCGGTGGTGAGAAGCATGTTCGCGCGCTGCGTTTGTTCGGAAGAGCATCCAGCCGAGAGGGGAATCTCCTTCGCACAACACCGCTCTAAGAACAAGGGAATGTCTTTCGCTCTGTTTGTTTTTCGCCCATTCTCTCTCTCTCTCTCCCGCCCCCGGCTCGCTGCAGCTGTGAACGGGTATTAAAAGTTGATGAAAACACCTTGGGAGTCAGATGCTACCGAGGACGCAATCTAAACAGGAAATGCACAGGACTGAGCAGAGCAAATGGGCCTGCTCTGTTTTTGAACGATTCGCTTGCCAAACCTGGCACCCCATTTCGGTGTCTGCCCTCTGTTCTACATCCCCAGCCCCCTGCCCCCCAGCCCCCACACACACACACCTCACACCCCAACAGCGTACGAACCAACGCGCCAGCGTGTTTATCCTACGCTCTCCCCCTCCTTTGTTTTTTTCCCGTGCGCGGAAACCCTTCTCTTTACAAGCTCATTCCATTCCGACGGGCCAAAATGTGTTCGCAATTAAGCGCGGGGGCCCCGTCATGTGACCACACGTGTCGGAACGGCGAATAAAGCAGGAGGCTCCAAGGTCTTCCCACGCCCATCGTCTGGTGTCCACTGCCCGGCGGAATTACCCAGCAGCATCCACGTGAAATTATTACATTATTAAAGGCGTTAATGCTGAACGTCTGCCATTACCTTAGACTGACAAGACACATTCTTTCGATTTGAATTCGTACTTGTGAGATCTCCAAGGCGTACGAGAGTTAAAACCCTTTTTCCGTCCTGTTGATGTTGAGATCTTTGTGCCAGTGGATATATGGTATATGTTGAGTCAAAACATTTTTATTTTTTTTTGCATATTAGCATAACAATGTCCACCGTTTCTTTCCGAAACGAGGTGAGCCGCACAGATTACGAGCGGGCCGTTCCCGTGCGCTTGACGCTTGACGTCCTTTGCTCTCGGTTCCGCTGTGGCTGCTTTGTCGGGCCATTGAGCGCGGTGAATGTGCTCATCAAGCGCTCAAAGCCCCTGAATGTGGGGAGGCGACTCTGCGAGCCACTCAGCCTCTGTGAATGGAGCTGTGTTTTGATGAACGCATTTCCTCTGCATAAATTCAGCAGCATCTGCATTTTTCTAAAAAACTGGTCCGATTTGTTTCCCGGCGTGACTGCGGCGCTGACCCAGTTCTGCCGGGGGGTTCGGGGGCGAGTGGGAGAATGGACAAACTGCATATGGTCTCCGCTGTCCGCTATGTGTCGCATGTTGTTATGTGGGGTAGGTCCTCGGAGACCTCGTCGAACAGTTTGCCTCCTGAAGGGAACTGAGCCTTAACGAGTCATTCGCAGGTCGTGTGGATTCCCGCGCGTCGATTGGCGCAGGCGCTCCTCAGAGAACGCTGCTCCTAAAGTGGGACATGGGTTCTAGATGCTTCCGACCCCGGCAGCTCCTCCTTGAAGTTTGCCGTGATGGCAGTGTTTCTTGCGTTTCTCGGGGAACACCAGCGTTATCCGTTGAATGAAATGACAAGCGTTGTAGAGACGGTGGCTTGATTTTTGGGGGTCCCACGACTTCACAGACACCCCTGACCTCTCGCGCTGCCACCAGTCAAAGCGTACTTCCAGGGAAAAGAAAGAAACCACCTACATTGTGACCACTTGTCACTGACCGCTAACTAAAATTCATTTTTTTCTCCTCAAGCTCTTCTCCATTCCAAGCAAATGCCAACATTACCATGTAACCTATATTTCGTTTCCTAACTCTGCGTTTCTTACATAGCAGACCCCCCCCCTCCACTCCCACCTCTCCACCTCATCCAACTGCCTTCCACTCCCCATCTCACAGCCTCATCTCTCCTTGTCATGCCCCGCCCTCATCTCTCGCATCGTGATTTATGATTCGCTCCCGCGTGCGGTGTCAGGAATGTGAGTCTTTTTCAGGGAGTATGACGTCTCCAGGGACCCAGCTTCCTCTGAGCTGGGTAGGCGGGGGGCATCACTCAAGGCCCTCTGTGGGCTGGCTGGGAATCTTCCGCAGCCCCTCCACCGGCGCACTGATTGAGAGATCAGTCTCTCCAGATTAATAAGGGGGAAAAACTCACGATTTGCCCTCCCCCGTGCCCCGACGTGCCAATTTAGACGTCGCTTCCTTTTTATTCAAGCAGACAAATAGTGAAAAGGAGCAAAGCGAGGAGGGAGAGAGCGGCGTCGCTTTGATGCCGCCGTCATTCTTGGAAGGTTTTGAGTGTCGGGAAAGCGCGCAGATTAATTTCTGATGCTATTGTGGAGCTCCCGTCGCTGAACGCCCCGGGCCCGGTTTGTAGTCACATTCTAAAGCCGACTGGAATTAGATTAGCGCACGTCGTTACGAGGACCGTGATAAACATTTATAAAATCATTAAGGCTCTTTAACTGATGGGGAGAAGAAACTGATGCAACGAGGGGAACAATATTTGTCTAAAGGAATAATTGCTGGGGAGACATTTAATTATGTGTTTTCTTGCATTGGAGGATTTCATTTGAGCGATCATTGTGTGTGTCTATTATTGTAAGCATAGTCATTTATCTCTTAATGATGCGAATGGATTCATACTCTCTGACAAATGCAAACACAAACCCTGACTCTCACACACACAGACACACACACACACACACACACAGACTACTACAAAATGTTAGGAAGACATGGGGATTTGTTTGTGATTTGCCATGAGGAGCCACCTTTTCTTAAAAGAGCCACTGCTCCGTGCTGATATTTTTTAACATAGGGTGGTATGGGTTAGCATGACTTTCTGCAAGGCACTTAGGGTATAGGGATACTAATATTTTATTGATTATTGTTACTGTTGTGAAAACGCTATAACACTCAGAAGGCCATCACAGGAGCTGCTGCACTGTGATTCCGTTAATTTGTTCAGTCTACCTGCCTGGCTTTCACGCAAAGCTCCACACACATGCCTTAATGAACAATTTTAAGAGTATGCTGTGCATAGAAAGAAAAAGAACAGTAATAATTATTATTATTATTTTGATGCCGTAGTAATAGTAATAATAATAATTATTATTATTATATATTATTATTATTATTATAAAAATAAACAAGCAAAACCAATAAAGACGATACACAGCCCATGCGTGAAAGAACAGATAAACGAGCGCTGGAACCGGACCAAGTGTTGAGTCCCGGAGCATTCTGACGGAGCGGTGGTCTGGCGTCAGGCGTCCGCTCTGTGGAACCATGATCGATCGTACAGAGTGAAAACCGGCCGTTCAGCAGGGCTGCGTATTTCCCGGCTTTCCCACTGCAAAAAAGATATAAAGCACATTCTCTTCTGTTGAAGAGCTTTTACCAGAACCCTCTCTCCCGAGTCACAAGGCCAATCGAGGGCATGCTCCTCACAGAGCAAGGCCATTCGCTTTACGAAACGCCCATTTCGTTTGTCTCCCCGTCATGGCCCGTGGGCTCCTGTTCGTGTCTTTAATGGCCGCCCTTCTCTCGCTGTGCCTTCAAGCAGCGTTGGCGCGTCGTCAGCGTTGCCCCCAATCCTGACCATGCTAGTGCTGACGGTGGCTGGGAGTCACAGTGCACGTGGCCATATTGTCACCTGAGGGGGGTGTTTCATTCGGTAGGATATCCCCTGCCTCATCGTGCAATATGCGATGGGTCATATGATACGTTGGTCAATCGGATGCGATGATCTCCCAGTGTCTGCTGAACCAGTTGTTGCACGGTGGATTGTGGAGTGAGAAGACGTGGAGGGTCCTCCAGGGGAGTTTTGGGGGAGCGTGCACGCTAGTGTTAGTCATTCTGAACTGATGGAGGCCGTTGCAAATGGGACAGGCCTACAATCACAACAGCTGCATTGTGTGAAATGAAAAGAAGTGCCATTATAGATTGCGGACCCTCAAACACTATTGTAGCTGCTTTGAGGATCTGATGAACTATCATGCCACTCCGAGCGCTTTCATTGTGGCTACTCTCCAAAGTGGACATGGATTTTATTTGTGGGTTATAGTCATCTTTTTGAAACAGTGTCATCAATTTCCAATATCAAAGTCCTGGATCCTCTGTGTTTATTGTTCTGTGCAATTAGGGCTTGCTGTCACTATTCTAAAACTGATACATTGATCGAATGTTTGATTGATTGTTTGATTGAACAATTGATTCATTGATTGGTTGACTCTGATGGATACCCAGAGGACGGGGTGGAAAGTCGGACGGTTTGTGCAGTAATTAAAAAGCTCTTTATTCACTTGTCTTCTCTTCGCCGGCTGTTGCTTGAGGCAGACGGAGGACGGTGCAGGCTGAGGGTGAGGGGATTGGCAAAGCCGACTGTGTCTGACTGGAGTTTGCACAGTGGCCTGGGGAGGTGTGTGATTGCAGAGGCAGTAGGTGAGAGGGCGGGGGGCTTGGGGAACGGGCGGTTGGGGGATATGCGGCGGGGGGGAGATCACAGCGGCTGCCGAGAGCCCACTTTCCCCCCTAGATATAACGATGCTAATTGCAGTTTGTGCTCCTGGTTGGAGATCCACAGATCCACTGAAGAGCAGTTTTTACAGAATTGTGCAGCCAGTCTCTCTCTCTCCCTTTCCCTCTCGCTCCCTCTCTCTCCCCTCTCCCTCTCCCTCTCCCTCTCTCTCTCCCCCTCTCCCTCTCCCTCTCGCTCCCTCTCTCTCCCCCTCTCTCTGCCTTTTGTTTTCTCTCAGACATTTGTATCATTGTACAGGATGGATTATGGACTCCTTAAATTTGTACAGCACCCCGCCCATTAAAATCACGATTGGACTGAGGCTTAGTGAAACCAGCAGCAGTCTGAAATCTTTTGCCCACTGAAAATTGGAAAATGAGAGTCCCCCTATTTGTGCACCCCGTGTGGGTACAGTATGTGTGCATGCTCGTGCAAACCCAAGCTTATGTGTGAAATGTGCTTCCATACATGCATGTCAAATCACCTTTGCATCGCTTTCCGTGCATATGGATGTTCATTCATGTGTAGTATGCTCTTGGTTTAGTAAAAACACATTTTGTTTTAGATTCTGTTACTGTATTTTTATTTTTTTCTTCTTCTTCTTCTTCTTATTAGTTTTTCATTTTTATTATTAGTGTTTGCACACATACAAACACACACACACACATACAAACAAGCAAAAACACACACACACACACACACATGCGCGCGCACACACACACATACACACACACACACACACACACACACACACACACACACACACACACACACACACAAGCAAGAGGCAGACTGCTCTCTCTGAGCATGTCCAGTTGGTGAAACAAACAGCATTAATCTGCTGTCACTTTAACTGCAAATTCACCACAATTTTGGGGACTCCAGCGGGACTCCCAGTCTTGACGTCCCTTCTCCTCTGGGGCCGCGTGTGCGTCGTTTGCACACGAGCCTCAGCACACATGCGCCGGCTTAAACCTACACACAAGCTGCGCGGGAGCTTTGGGAAGCCTGCCCATTTCCTTTCCACAGGATTACTGTATATTGTATTTGTGCAACATCTCAATTCATGAGCTCTCGTGATCTTAGTGGGGGGTTTAATGCTCAGCCAAAATCTGCGACAGAGCGCAGTCTCTCTCTTTCTCTCTCTCTCTCTCTCTCTCTCTCTCTCTCTCTCTCTTCAAAATCCTTTGCGCTAAATGTCCGACCTATTAGGTAATGTGCCACCCAGTTGCTGTTTTTAAGCATGTGTGGCGAAAAGATAAATGCAACCATATGCTCAGCTTTTCCAAAGAGAGGTTGGGAACGGAGGACAAAGGGATTGTTTCTGGCCTCATGCAGAGCCGAAGGTCGGCACGGGAACTGGTGGCTGTGCGGAGTATGTCTGAATTCCGGAGGAGTTGCAGAGATGCACACGGAGAGGCACGCTGCCCCTGGGAGTGAGGGGCAAGGGTTGCCAGATAGGGCAGCCTGACTCACCTGCACCATCAGCACCAGGCCACTCCACAGGGCTGCAAACACACTGCTCAGGCAGTGAGCTGGCACTGATGGTCCAGGTGAGTCAAACCACACTACCTGGCAACCAATGTGCCCCACTCCCAGAATGGAAGGTTGCCAGGTAGAGAGGTCAATCTGACCTGCATCATCAGCACCTATAGACTGCAGACAAATTCCACACACTTCACTGAACATAATCTGGCCTTGGCTTGTTGTAGTGTTAAGTCAGTAACACTGTCTGGGTTGGGGTGGTGCCTGAAGAGTGGCTAAGAGTGGCTAACAGTGGCTAAGAACGAGAAACCCTCACAGATTCATGGATAAATACAATTGAAGCAACTCGTCGCGTTAATGTGGCTTCCACCAAGTCACTGCGGTAATTGTATAATTGTCCCATCCCTCTCTCACTCACTCACTGTCTGAGAGGCTCCTGCAGTAACGATGTTGTACCACTAGGAGTGCCAGAGGGCGAGAAAGGACAAGAGAGAGGGCACAAGAAATGTGAACTGTACCTATCCTGTTCACTTCCTGTTTTCATAGGAATGTTTAAAAGTCTTCCCTATTCATCCTTGGTGGTGGGATTACACAAGTGACATTTTACTTTGCGAGATGATATAAGTAATTAGTAATGCGATATGCACTCTGAAAAAGTCTTAGCATAAGGTGCTGAGTCAAAGTCACATATAAAAATTGAAGTGTGGCACCGGCAGCTCAAATGTCACACACAGGACTTAAAAGAGTGAAACTGAGCCAGCCGTGGTAGCCTTCACCCCCCCTCAGGTGCTGCCACTTCCCTCTGCTGAAGTGCAAAACATTTTAAGGAATTGGCAAGTCCATCCAGGGAGTGTGATTTTAATGGGGGTGACAAGGCCACGGTCCCGGGCGCCCGGGGGTTCTCTCGGCTGACTGGAGATCCGTGGGACTCAATAATTGGCAGGGCTAATTACTCTGCTGACGCCAAAACAGCGAGCTGTAAACGCCTTGAGTGAGAGGCACCTGGAGACGACCGCGCTGTCGAAAGTGTGATAGAGAGAGAGAGAGAGGGAGAGAGGGAGAGAGAGAGAGAGAGAGAGAGAGAGGTCTCAAGGCACGGACGCCCACCCCCGCGAACCTCGCGGATTAAGACCAAAATCTTGCTACGTCTCCTTCCGCAGACGCAAAGCCATGCGTCGAGACCCTGTGCGGTGTCGTGACGACGGGCGCATGCACAAGGCCACCTCACGGTGAAAAGCCCTGCGTGAACGAGAGAGACGTGCGTGAGCATTGCGCTTCGTGCACTTTCACAAGGTGCTGGAAGGAGCGAAAACCAAGTGGCAATTGTGGTAATTGGAAATAAGGAAGCGTAGACGTTATCTGCGTTTGTGTGACGGGACATTTGAAGCCATGCATCGCTGGGGGCCTAGCTTGAGGCCGAGGGTAGGGGAACCTTCACACTTCACGGTTTTTGTTAACTTAGGGACATAGTTGCTTAGTTTACACGTCTGCTTGTTTATGTATTGTATTAGGCTTTACTGCTACCTCTGAATTGTGGCTACAAATTTACCTACAGGGTCCTAGTTTAACTATGTGGTTGCTCCTAGCACCCAGGAATTGTACTTCCCGATAGGGTGGCTTTCAGCTAAACTGTTCTTGACTACGGTTAACACTTTGTTGTACGTCACTCTGGATAAGAGCATCTGCCAAATGCCTGTAATGTCATGTAATGTAATTATCCAGATCAGTATGATCAAAGGCTCACGGAGAACCTGGGCGGGGTGCTGTTCTGGATGGAGATAGCTGTGGAAAAAAGAACAGAAATATCCAAAGATGACAACAAGGGTAACGCTTTATAAATAGATATGGAGATATGGATGTTATGGCAGTTTAACAGAATTTCCCGCTTGCTTTCTTTTGTTCCGTATCATCAGCACGCGAAACCCAAGGACTCCTCTAAAGACAGCTCCCTGCAACCTACTCTTGATATTATTACTAATAACTTCCGCCATTATTTTCATTTTTGTTTTTGTTTCTAATTCTCTCATATAATATCTGTTATCGTATCCTTCCTGCATCCATCACAACTGGATGTGTCTTGAATTCTGTTGCAGCTTTTTAAATTACTTAAAAGAGGGGAAATTCAATGAAAGTCTCTTCATGTGAATATCTTCAATATGTCAATTTTTACAGCAAAGTTCAAAAACTGTGTGGGGCAATTGTGGTGCAGTTCTTTCTGCAGAATTACAATGTCATTTTACATTTGAGTCATTTAGCAGATGCTCTTATCCGGAGTGACTTACACAGTTTACATTTGTTTTTAAATGTAAACTGTGGATTACTGAAGCAGTTCAGGTTAAGTACAAGGGTATTTAACCTCAAGGGTACAACGGCAGTGCCCCCACCTGGGAATCGAACCTACAAGCCCACTTCCCTAACCATTATACTGCGCTGTTTGCATACTTACATTCGCCAATTACATTCATTTAATTTTTGGTGTCTATTTTTTTTTACTGGACCCAACTAAGTGTGTTTCCACTTTTTGGGTGTGGGCAGGAGGCGTGGCCATCAGACGAGGGGGCGGTACTTTGCCCTGCAGCTCACCGAGGCTGTGCAGAAGGCTCAGGCAGTCCCATAAGCTGCACGCCAGCTTTCAATGCAAACATCGTCCAGTTCAGAGGATTAGCCCTGCTTTTAAAGCTGGACACACACTGTCTTGAAAGGTCTCACTGAGGCACAATCTCTTTTAACAAACAGATGCGTGTGACCCCAAATGACACTCACAAATGTATTCCCATTAAAAACAATATCCATAGATGACATTTGTCATCCCCACTCTAAACTGCCATCCACAGAGGGATTAGAGTTAATTCAGTGTCCTCTCTCCAGTGAGCTGGGCGCAACATTTGTTTTGCTCTTTTTTTCCCCACTCCCAGCTGGCATCGGCAGGTCACACAGGTCTGTTCCATTTACATTTACATTTTTTTAGGCATTTAGCAGATGCTCTTATCCAGAGCAACTTACACAGTTTACATTTCTTTACATACAATCCATTTATACAGCTGGATATTTCACTGAAGCAATTCAGGTTAAGTGCCTTGCTCAAGGGTACAACAGCAGTGCCCCACCCTCTGAGTTACAAGCCCAGCTCCCTAACCATTACACTACACTGCCAGCCATGTCCCAAGGTCTGGTGCCATCAGATCACGGAAGTGTATGCCCACTGTCACTTCATACCAGTGGCTGGCAAAATGATTGCATTTTCCCACCAACTTAGGGACATCACATTGTTGTGAATGGTGGCAAAAACCAACGTCAGCTTTTTCTGTTGTTTTATTTTATTTATTTATTTATTTTTCAGTAAAAGCATTTGTACTGCATGGTTTGAAATGAAAGAGCTGGCTTTTTTTCGTCGGTTGGCTCCTGAAAGGATCTCCTTATCTCCCGTGATCCAGTCGATGATCTATTCAGTGATGTATAGGATTGGAATTACTCATTTATGAGGCAGAATAATTACATAATAATCAGGACCGGTTATGCAAGCGGGGCAGACTGGCATCTCTTCTGTGCTCTTCTGCCTTCTGCTCCGGCAGTGGCCATCTCAGCTGGGCCCAGCCTGGGTTTAAAACCTCTGGCTTCGACTACGGCCCTTTACATATGTGACATCAAATATTCCAGCCCTCCCTCTAACCTACAGTGTGTCTTTGTGTGAGTGTGCAGAGGTGTTTTTATTATTGTGTGTGTGTGTGTGTGTGTGTGTGTGTGTGTGTGTGTGTGTGTGTGTGTGTGTGTGTGTGTGTGTGTGTGTGTGTGTGTGTGTGTGTGCGTGCATGTGTGCGTGTGTATGTATTTATGTGTGCTCGCGTGTTTGCATTTGTGTGCGTGCATTGGGAGGCATAAAACAGTCCATCGGGCCAAAGGGACACTGCAGCGCTTCCCCTCGCACGGCAACGACTCGCAGGCATCCTTTTCATCGGCTCCTTTCTTAAAAAACAAAGGGACGGAATGCACATCAAACAAAACGAGAAAGGTCTCGACGCCATTGGTGGAGAAGCAGCGCATAGTGTTCCAGGCACGTGCGCCGCGGCGCGCGGTCCACAGCACCCTTGAAAGGGGCTGATTGGGCTCTGCCCATTAGACCCCGGTGTGGGAAGCGTTGATTGAGCGCGGCGAGCGTGCTGATGGCGCCATTGTAGGCGCCGCCGGGCATGAGTGTGTCACCTGCCTCCTTCGGCAGCCTCTCCGCGGTCCACAACGCCGCCGACTGACGCAGGCTAGCGATTCAGCCTTCCGATTGGCGTCACCAAGGCTTTTTTTAAAGCCGTGCTCCCATACAGAGAAATGAATGTAATGACCATGTAATCAAGACCTTGGGCCAGTTTTTCCTCAATACCCCCAGCATAGTGTGTGTATATTTAGATACATATCTTATTTTCTGATAAGGAAAGTGGCATGATTAAAGTGCACGTTGGCTAAGCATGCACGGCGCCCACATTTCTGTGCCCGATGTCTCGAGAGGGACATCATCCCCCTCACAACGGAGATATTTAAGATGTTAGAGCACACGCAGCCAAATGAGGGTATTGACATGAAAATGTTAAAATGCCTCTTTAAACGTACCAAACATTCAACCCTCCTCCTGCGTAGCTACTTAGATGAAGTTAAAATTGTGTTTCCATCATTGTGGTTGTGTGTCCCTTCCTACAAGATAAACATTCTAGATCGTGAGGTGTCCAAACAGACCTCTGTAACCTGTAGCTCCTCGTCACGTGATGTGATAAGACAAGACGAAGGCTGAAGAAGGCTGTCACCTGTAATTTTGTCCACCTGTCAGATGCCCTGTCATGGGGAGCGGTCACTAGGACCCCCTGGGACTTAGGTTTTGGACTTCAGTGTTTTGAGTTGAAGAAAACAGGTGTTTGGTAACATGACTGATTTCTTCTAAATTGCTGGTGTTGTAACATAACTGTGATGGAAGCTAAATGAGGGTATTGATATGAAGGAGAATTGTATGGATAAAATGCTAAAATGTGCTGTTCATGCATGATTAAATATACCAAAAACTCTCCTCCAGTCAATGAAGAAAGCTGGTTGGCCACCAAATTGGGAAAATAATAATAATAAAAGCCTGCTTAAATAAAGAATATTTAAATGTATATAAAAAATAGTATAACTAAGCTTGGAGGTGGCAGGGACAGAAGTTTCCATATAACATACATGTGGGGTCAAGGGGCTGGTGGATAGCGTAGCGGTCTAATGCACCGATATTTGGCCTCGGTGAGTAGCTTGCCCCGTAGAGACGGGCAGCAAGTTTGTGGGGGAGGGCTAATCAAAATAAATAGAGGTTATAATTGGCTTCCAAATTGGGGAGAAAAACCGGGAGAAATCAGAAACAAAATGTATGAAAAATACATGCAGAGTCTTCAAAGGGATTTTCCTTTTGTTTGTGCCACATTTCATTACACTGGAAAGCCATTACTGCCACAGAAAAGTGCAACCTCATTAGTCAGTGATGTATTGCTCTGTATTGTTGTGGCGTAAAAGTAATATCTGTATATGCATGTTACATAAAGCAGAGTGTTTTTAAATCTGGAGATATTTCAGTGTATATTGGCCTGTAAGTAATGGGGGTAGTTAATTCTCTATGAAGGGCTGTTTTTACCGTGGTTCTCTCCGGGGAGCGAGGGGTTTTCCCTGCTACCACATCTGCTCCCATTATCTATAAAACTACACAAATACACAAAGCTGAAAAACGGGCAGTATGAATAGAAAAAGGTTGATGTAAGGATTTATCGGCGTAAAGCTTTTATCTTTCTCTCAAACCACAGGTACGCATACACACAGACTCACACACAGACAGACACACGCACGTACACACAAACTCACACACAAATGTGCACATGCGCACACACACACACACACACACACACACACACACACACACACACACACACACACACAGACACACAAAAACACAAACTCACACAAATACACACACAAATACACACACACCCACACACACACACACACACAAATCACAATTATGGTGCCCAGTAATTGTTTTGCAATGTGAACTCCCTGGTCTAATTCCATGTGAAAGGGTAATGCTTGCTCTCGGGTAAATGTATGTACTTAAAGACAACTGAACAGATTATATATTTTCAGGAATCAATTGTAGTGAAGTAAAAAAAAAAAAAAAAACAGGCAATTTTTTAATGGACAGGAATGTTTTAAAGGGATTTAAATATAATGACAAAACAAAGCAGCTTTTCTGGAGATTCTGTAAGCTATTCCTGTAGTGTAGTCTTTTTATTCCGCAAATCCATAAAGCGATCATTTTTGCTGCACCAAACTTAATCATTGCCGCCATCATCTTTGTAATATGCAGGGGATTGCACTCAATTTATTCTTTCTTACACATTATTCCAATACTGTATGAAATACTTTCAAAGGGCAACGTGGCCATTGTGGTTTCTTCAATGAATGTAGGTGATTGAATAGGTCTTTCTTTCCTTCTTTCTTTTGACTTTACCCAATATGGAGTGCCTATTCACAATGATGGATGAATCTTTGATGCTTGTCTTTTTCACGGTAGTGTTCCAGTAGTTCCCATGTCATCGATCAGAGACACCAGAGGTGACTGGTTTGGTACTAACATAACTGGTTTGGTACTGATGTGACTGGTTTGGTACTAACATAACTGGTTTGGTACTGACGAGGTTACATAGTGAGATGACAGCAGATATACACATTGAGTCTAGCACATTTCGCTACTCGGTTAGCCACACGTTCATGTTTTCCAGGCCCCCAAGGATGGGTCTGTGGTCAGCATCTTCTTCTCCGTAATAACAGCGTAGAGGAGGACGTTGTTCTGTGGTCCTGGAGCAGGAAGAACACCGAACCACAACGTTTCAAGTGCAAATCTACTTTTATTTTCCACAAAGTCAAGCCTTCAGTTCACAAGCGACCCACCGCCAGAAAGCAAATGCCATTCACCATTTATTTACCACATAAAATTCCTCCACTTAGGACAGTATACACCAACAAGCCGTGCCTCTGTTCTCATATTAACTGGGTTGAGTGTTTCCTTTTATCTTGACTATATCCACACGGTAGGACCTCTGCCTCGCTGAACGCTATGGTTTTGTCTCACGTCTTCCTTCCCCCGCGTGAATTATTATTTTGTTTTCCCGCCCGTCGACTCGGTCGGCCCTGCCGCTCGGTTCCACTGCAGCTGTTTGTGCTCCTCGCTCACCTCCTTCCTCTGTACCGCTCATTAGGAGCCCAGCGGACAGAGCCGTGCCGCGATGCGCCCGTCTCTACGACGACGAGGAAGACCTCGACACCTCGTACCGCCGAGAGATGGGGTTACGCCTGCTTGTTTGTTTTGTTAGTGAGTGACAGCTTCTGGGGGGGGTTCCCTGAGGGCCGGCATTTTGGGGGGGGGGACGAGGCATTCTCGTCGCATGGAAGTCTTCCTCCCTGGGAAGTTGAAGGTTTTCTCTGCGCACTGTAATAAGTAGGACAGGATTGCAGGCATGGGTGTTTGCACTCTCTCTGACTGAAAGAAAGAGAACGAGTGTCTGGGGTGCACTAACGAGGAAGACACCCCTCCTGACCATAGAGTGGGCCTGGAGGAGGACATACACTCCCTGAACATAGGGAGAAGCCTGCCTCACACGCCCATATTAGTGCATGTGTATTTATTCAGTGAGAAATGACCGACTGCAGTCTATCTCGGCGAGCGTGTGTTTGGGCACTAGAGCCCCTCTCTGGCTGCAGAGGGTCAAGTGGAAGTGTCCGTATCGGGGGCCCTCTCCTGCTGGCTAACGAAGCAGAGCCTTGTGGGGGCCTCCCTGACAGGCCCTCGTTAGGGCTCAGAGAGAGAGAGGACGAGAGAGAGAGAGAGAGAGACAAAGCGGGAGAGCAAGAGGGAGGGAGGAAGAGAGAGAGGACGAGTCCTGAGAATAAAGCATAAGAGCAAGAAACAGGGAGAAGAGAGAGAGAGGCAGAGAGAGAGAGAGAGAAAGCGGGAGAGCAAGAGGGAGGGAGAAAGAGAGAGAGGCAGAGAGAGAGAGAGAGTGCTTTGGCAGTAATACTATGATTGTCCTGCTAATAAAGCATAATTTAAGTAAACAGAGAGAGAGACAGAGAGAATGAGAGAATAACTATATATCTATATACTATAATTTTATACTTGACATTGTTGTTATTTTTGATTATATATATATATATTTAGCCATTTAGCAGACTATTTTATCCAAAGCGACTTACAGTAGTGAATGCGTATATCTTTCAGTATATGTGATTCTAATGGGAAGTTTTAAGTAAACAACATCTTTGGCAATGCCATGCTGAGGTGTGGCCATGCCAATAAAGCATATTTGAATTTGAATTTGAAAGAGAGAGAGAGAGAGAGAGAGGGAGAAGGGGGGGGGGGGTGGATGAGTTACATCGATGCCCCCGTGTCCTTGGCGAACTGAAGGTGCAGCGCGCCCACCCTCTCTCCTCCAGGGGAGTCATAATGAGAGCAGAACTCATTTTATGGCTTTGAGGAAGTGAGCAACCTGTCAACGCAGAGCAGCCTTCAAATGGGGCCTAAGAATAGATTTCCCCCCTGCCCTCTGTTTTATTGTCATGCGAGCCCTGCACTCCACGTTGTCGTCATGGGAGCAGTGCGTCTCACACACGTGGCGCGTGTAGCCCCGTGAAACACTACGTTTTTTAAACAACCCCCTCCCCCGGCAGCCAGGTTTTCCGCTTTTCGCCTCCATGCCCTATTCCCTCTTTGTTCGTGTGAGGGGGAGGGAGAGAGAGTGTGAGAGGGGGAGAGAGTGTGAGGGGAGAGAGAGAGTGTGAGGGGGATAGAGAGAGTGTGAGGGGGAGAGAGAGAGGAGCGAGAGAGGGAGAGATAGAGAGTGTGTGTGGTGGAGCGAGAGAGGGAGAGATAGAGAGAGGGAGAGGACATCATAAAACGTTCACACCTACACTACACAGAGAAACAAAGGTACTACCAGCAAAACAATAAAAGATCATAAAATAAATAAACTAAAAGAATACAACACATTTCCCATACCACCACACACATTCCCCAACTCCTTATACCACCACACACATTCCCCAACTCCTTATACCACCACAACCATGCTCAAGGCAGGTGCGACATATCCCTCCTCATCACCTGTACAAATAGCTTCCCCCACACATCAAATCCTCCTAAACGAGTGAAAATCATGTATCAGTGGTGCGTATGTGTACTCCACCCAAAGGTGTGGCAGCATATAACACATGAAGATCATGTCTGCCTCAGTGGAGCCTGACCCCTCTGCCCCCTCATCTTATTCTGTCTTGTCACCCAAATTGCCAACTTGGCTTGTCCAAATAAACAATTTAACAGACAAGACTTCCTCTGTAAAACGGAGTACCCGGGCCCTAACACAAAGTGCCTAGGAGTAAACATGGTACCCAGTCAGAGAAAGAGAGAATGAGATGGAGGAATAGAGAGAGGGAGAGAGTCTACTACAGCGGTTGTCCTGCTAATAAAGCATCACTGAGTTGGATCCCCATCTTGAACCGGGCTCCCGTGCCACTCGCACCGCCTGGCTGCCTCTTCGACGGGAAACGCGAGATAATGCAGAGCAGATGCTTGCGGCTGTGCGTAAATCTTGCGACGATTGTTACTTTGACCGGTTTGGGTGGCGAGGATCCTTCTCTTTCTCGAAGACACGCTTGTGTAGCGTTAGCATGGAAGACTGTTAACACAGAGTGCTGGAAATGGGCACGCTAGTTCAACGCGGGTTATTCTGTCTCTGTCTCTGGGGCTCGATGGGCGTACCAAAAATACAACACTGCTCATGAATATTCACAAGTAAAAAGACATTTTCTAGGTTCCACCAGAACTGAAGACCCTCTGGATTTGGCTAAGCACAGCGTTATCTCCCACATTGTAATGAATGTTCGTGAGGACACATTTTAACGGGGCTCAGATGATCCAAAATGACGGGCAATCACACCATGCGCTAATACCACAGGCTAGATCAAACTGCTAAGCAGTGACTTATATTTATGAATTATAGGGAATTATCATTGCATATTCTGCTAATACTCCACTGCCCCCCTGCTGTCTCCCCCTGGCTCAGAATCCTCCTCTCAATCCAAGATGGAGGCAACATGCTAAGCGCCCCATGTGTGATCACCGCTCGGCTCATTGGATTTGTGTCTTGCAGATTAATCAGTCAGGCAAGATCCCCATTACCATCCAACCACTGAAGAGGACAGACATGATCAACTTTTGGATGGGAGGTCACAATGGAGACAGCAGGGCAGGGTTACACAAATCTGGTCCACGAATCCAAATTCGGTCCTGGTTTTCCTTTCTCTCAGGTAGTTAATTGAACAATTAGTGCAATTGATTGGCCAGAGTGTCTTCACACCTGACTCCCAGGTAAAGGGAGGGTGGAAAAACAGCGGTGCTTGGCCCACGAGGACTGTGATTTGAGTAACCCTGCAGTAGGGTGTCATCACGACCTATCTAAAGATTAATCTACCTGAATCTGTGCCTCACAAACAGACCTGAATGACCGAAGAACTCAATGTCCCCTTACCAGGATACTAAGAAGAAACGTTTGGGCTTTGTTGCTGAACGCAACTCTGGGTCGGGAAATATCATTGAGCCGTTTGCCTTGGCATCGGAAACCAATCTCGCCAAATGCATCTCAGCTGAGGTTAATGGTTAACAGACACAGCCTGTTGACTGGTTTGTTTAAGAAAGGCAGCCATTTAGGCTGTCTGTTTGGCAGCAGAGCGAATGAGAATGAGTGTGTATCCACTGTAGACAAAACAGTCCTTTATTTCCATTCTGTGCCTACAGAAACAAAGGAAAAATGGGAGGTTTATACAACAGAATAATGAAACAACTGTTCGGGATGTCAGCCGACGCCGGACTCCACGGTGGGCAGGCAGAATTCCTGCCGCTGCGTCACATGGGGTTTTTTGGGCAGGGCAGGCTCGGATGACAGCGTGCACTGAAAGTTGGGTCTTGTGTCCAGATACACCCAAAAGTGGAGACCCAAACCTTCTCCCAGTGTCCCTTCTACTCTCCTCTGGGCTCCAAGCCCATCAACCCACACGTAACCACCAAAATAAAGCCAACATTTCAGTAAATTAAGTGTTCCAGTTATGGTGTGTGGTGCATTTTCCTGATGTGGTTTAGGTCCACTCAAACTCTTAGAGGGAAAGGTAAACACCAATAAATACAAAGCCATTCTGAGTGATCACCTTCATCCTATAGTGAAGTATCTCTAACACCAAATGATGGAATTTCTTGTAATAATGCTGTTGTATCATTCAAATAGTGTTCCAAACACTTGTAGAATCTATGCCAAGGCACATTGAAGCTGTTCTGGTGGCTCATGGTGGCTCAACACCTTATTAAGACACTTTATGTTGGTGTTTCCTTTATTTTGGCATTTACTTGTATCAGCCGTGGTGGTGTGGGAAAACCGACCCATGTGATGCAGGGGTCATCCCGGGTCACTGGTGAGGTTCTCCAAAGGCATCTGGGAGCGGGTCGTTGACCCGGGGCACTCAGCTCACCCCGGTCCTGCCAAGAGCCCACTGTGTAATTTTGTCTGGGATTTAGCCGACATCGATTTGTGGGAACACATATGCCGAGTGCGATATTTTGTGTGTTCTCCTCTGCCCCGAAAGCAGCTCGTTGTAATTGCTTTTATGTCGAGAAGAAACCTGCCAGCTTCAAACCACTGGGGGAGAGGGGGTTAGGTTTTTTTGGTCGCCGTCGCTGTTGTTGCTTACCACTGTTTCTTTCTGCAGCGCTGTAATTGAATTGCGGTTGATTGGCACCCCTCGAGACCACGGAGGTTCAGTGGATTAATGTGCGGGGGCTTGGGGTGCGACGAACTGCGCTGGGCGCTTTGGAAACATTTTAATGAAGGGATCCGGGCTACCGTAATGACTGGAGACCACAAAGCCAAAAACATTTAGAGACCCGGGGTGCTGTTTGGACAGATGGATTAATGACTCGAGTCTTTGCTTTATACCTGTAATCAGTTTTTATAAGTTCAAACCCCAAATAGCACCACAACCCTGCGTTGGGTGGACCATTGGCGTCATCCTGTGCAACCAAACCGCACTTCAAGAGCATAGAATTACATATCTGCACTATGGTTAGTATGCTTTTCAAGCTTTAGAACAGTATTATATATCGCATATTATAGCATTGTTTTACATTGCGTCTATATTCGTTTTTAGGATATTTCAGGTACTGCTGTATAACAAAAAGATATGACAAAGAGAATTCCTGTCTTAATAACTCATTTTAGACTGATATATCATGTTAGAATCCTGTAAATCTAAGCTCTGGATTTGAACGTTCCTATCTAAGTGAGTTACACTGGATTAAACTGTCAGTGGAACGGGACGTGCTGACGCCAGTAGCCCTCTGGGGGCACTGTGTCCAGCCCGGATTGGCTTGTGGTCTGCCGGGCAGTGGCGAAAAGACTGGGAGGAGCCTCTGAGTTCAGCCTTAGGGGACCTCTGCTGGCCCCATTCTTACCCAGATGCCATCACTGCATGTCCCCCACTCCCCTACTATATCCCACAATGCCGTTCCTTTCTGTCCCTCATGCTCTTCTCCTCCTTTTTCCTTCCCTATTGACCCCTTCTGGCCACTGTCATTACGGGTGCACACACACACACACACACACACACACACACACACACACACAAACACACACACAACATAGCACAGATAGACACACACACCACACACAACACACACACATAGACACACAGACACACACAGGGGTGTTTTTTGGGGGGAGGTGATCGATTGAGTGTCCAGCTGGGTCGCCACTTTGAGCGCGCACCTGCTTTTCAGTCTAAGGTGGAGGATTATTTCCACAGAAGAGTGATTCATTTACTCCTGTGGACCCCACGTCATCGACGGATTGCGCAGGAATCGTTTCTTTTCCGCCACATTTCCGCCGCTGGTTTCTGAACGACTTTTGTTCTAATTTGTTTGCTAAAATTGCCTGCAGTAGTATGTACAGAATTTAAAGGTGAAGCATTTGTCTTATAAAATACTATTCGGTGCACTTGGCTGTCATTGTTTTACCTTGCTTTCTTTATTATAAATCTTGCCGCAATGAACTTTGAGGTGTTCCTTGTTACCGCCCTTACAGAGAAAAAAGGATTATGATAATGGTTTTGAACTTCTCTCTCCTTTCATTTTACTGATCTATGATGTTTGGCACACTCTCTGAAAAAAAGGTGCCCTGTTGTACCTATTAAAGTAGAAATGCTTGTCACTGTGGCAGTACCCCTGTAGGTTACTGAATTATACCTCTAGTCAGAGGAACATAATTGTACCCTTGCGAGACAAAGAATGTTGCCTTCAGTACAAGCCTCATTATCATTCCAATATGGCTGCCAGTGTGAATAAGGATTCATTACCCTACCTTGGTAACTCTGTACCTTTCCTCTGGGGAAAAGGTACAAAACCGTATCATGAAGGATGTTACGTGTACCTTTGAAGGTACAATGAACACATCTGTACCATGAGGAACAAAAGTGTGCCCTAATTGTACATTTATTTTTCAGAGTGTAGTGGTGGGGGGTGTATATCAAAACCTCCAGCCCCCTTATAATACCCAAGTGCGGAGTTGTTCCTCAGAGCCAGAGATAACCCTACCTATTCCTGTACCCTGCGATTTATAAATCAATTCGAAGTAAATGTCAGTAATCCAATCACCCCGCTGTAAAGTCTCTTTGTAATGAAACGTGTTGAAAGTAAATGACCCGTGTGTCCGTGCTCTTCTGTGTGTGTAACGCTGTGTCCCTGTCTCCCACAGCTCTGCACGAGTTCCCCACGGACCTCTTCTCCCACAAGGAGCGGACGGAGGGAGCGGTGGCCCTGCATGTGCTATGTGTGAGTTTCCCCACCGTCCGCCATCTTCACGCTGTCTCTGAACAGCCTCAGTGCTGCCGTGTGCCTGAGAAGGGGGAGCGATTGCTCCCTGATCCCTGTGCTCAAAACTTTCCCCGGATTCACGGAGCAAGAGCTCTATTACCCTCTGCGCTGCGTTCGTACAGGCGTCTACAGTTTGACAGCCGCGATGATTATGCTCGTGGCTAGCTGTGATTTGTAATCCTGTGGCCGTGGCCGAGGGAACTGGAGAAAGCCACTCGGCTCAAATAGGTGGTTTTTCATCCCCCAAGTCTGGGTTATGTCATTAGCTGACTTTGACTGAGAGTTCGCAGCAATTGGTCACGATTGGTTTTGTCCCATTGGGGTAGGGTGGGCTTAAGCCTGGATTGCTTGGGTTACCACTGTTATTTCCTCCCAACATTGTGCCCGCAGGCTCTCAGCTGTCATCTGTTAGAGGTACTGTACGCCTCTCTTCCCATCATTGCTAGCTCTCTCCTGTAGTTCTGCGTGGCCCGCAGGCTGTAAAACAGTTGCTGGTTTGCGGGTGAGTGCACCGGAGTCAGCACGTCCATTTAAGCTGCAGTGCCAGCACGTTCATTTCAGCTGCAGTGCCAGCACGCCCATTTCAGCCCATTTCAAGTGCAGTGCAACAATACCAAATTGGGGAAAAGAGGAAGAAGGGGACAAAACAGAAGAATTATTTAAAAATTATATTTTCAAGTATACCATTAGGAAATCAGTAGAGCACGGCATCACAGGCACAGGCTGGAGTTCATTGCGCTGCAGAAAGCGAGACTTTCAGAAGTTGAGAGTGGCATCATTTTCCCCCAAGACGCGTGGGCCTCTGTCTCTGCTCAGACAGAAAACTCCGCTACGCGATGAAGGTAAAATACAACATGTAAGCCTCTTTCAACCTCCTTCTAAATGCAGCTGTGAGCTCCTGTTTCTGCTCCGTCAGCTTCACACAGCACAGCTATGAGCGCAGTCCCAGCAGAAGCAGGTTGAGTTTTCAAAGCCTGTTAGCGCAGCTTAGCATGCTAATGAGCGTTTGCCTGGGCGTGCAACTGCGTTACTGGCACGCAGCACCTCCGTTACTCCATTGTCTTTTCCACGCACGCTCATTAGCAACACGGCTAGCGATGAAGGTGCAGTTCGGCGTGCCCCATCGATTCGTGATATTGAGCGTCGCGACCCGCATCTTTAACGATTGCATCCATTGTCAGTGAGAGAAAAGAGCTTGCAGGTTGAGCATATCTATTGCCTGTGTAATTTATACTCTCTTGTGACCGTCTGAATTCTGTTCTTGAGCATAGTCACTCATGTAACATGCGCAACAGTATCGAGTGCAGTTTCTTGCCATGGTTGTCCATCTAAAATAACCGTGGCCTATTAACAAGACTGTGGAGGGGTCAGCTGTGTTCTATTGATGTTCTTTGGCCTGGATTCAACACTAGGCCTTAAGTTTCACTTAATGTAACAGAGTTGGTTCTGTCTGCAGCGAAGTTTCGAACCAAGGATCTCGACACGACAAGAGATCGATTTAGCCCGCTGAGCTAAAGACCAGAGCTCATCCGCTACATTCTCCCGTACCAGAGCTCATCCGCTACATTCTCCCCTTCGAAACTCCTGCAGCAGCAACCACGGCCCGACCGATTACCATCAGTTGTAGCATCCAAGTCATGGCACCAATGTAACGAAGTTGGTTCTGCCTGCAACAGGAGAGTGATTTAGCTCGCTGAGTCTCTAACTCTGGGAACTAATCACACTCTTATCAATGTCACATTCTGTAGCGGACACTCACGTACCAGAGCTTACCCGCTACATTAAGATCAAATACCACTGTAGCTATATTTCTTCAGAAACACAGTATTGCGTTTTGCATTTAATTGTGAGCCAAAAATAAGGACGAATGTTGATTGAATCCAGGCCATAGGACGTCACAGCTGGCCCCCTGTACAGCCTTGTTAACATGCCACAGTCATTTCTGAATGCTCTCCTCATGATAGGAGTTTGATATGTGAAGCTAGCTATAAATGTCACAAAAGTAGACACTACAATGGCACAACAGGTGTTTGGCCGTTTCGGATGGTAGTTAGAGTTCATTTTCATCTGTATAGCTACGTATATAAGTATGCTTAGACTGGTACATGAGACACAGGCATATTTGCACACGGCACTCTCATCTTTCCTGAAATTCGCACATGGGCCTTGGCTCCAGCGGAGGACTGACAAAACCAAGAAAGTATGAAAACATCAACGACCTGGCAAGGATGAAGCATGAAGGCGAAATTCCCAGCCGTGCCAAACAAAATCCCGATGCATTGTATTACGCCGTGTTTCTGTCTTAACTCTTGACATTTCAAACAAGATTTTTATCGTTGGAATGTGACGGAGCGAAGGGTTTTTCAGCTTTCCTTGGACGAGATTAATCTTGTGGTCGGAAAAAGCGCTCATGAAAAGCGCATGAAGGGATTTGTTTTCGCCGATGTTTAGATAATACGCAGAGACAATTCTTTTGTGCTGTACGCCATGAAAATCAAAGCAAAAAAAAACAACACCCTCCAGCACTCTACAGCCTGGCATTTTTAAAATAGGGGTTTCTAGTTTACCAGACTCTAAGAAAGCACAAGCTGGCTAGCAACCAACACTAAACAAATGGCTCCGGAGTCCAAACTGCACTGTTGAAGTACAGCAGAGCATCTGGGCCTACACAATGTGAGCACAGCCAACTGCTCCAGCGCTGGGGTCCTGTCAACACCACTGGCCGTTTATTTATCTCAGCCCATAAATACTCGCTCGCAATTACAACCAGATTGCAGCGGAGCACAGTTTATGCTGAGAGAGAGAGAGAGAGAGAGAGAGAGAGAGAGAGAGAGAGAGAGAGAGAGAGAGGAAGAGAGAGAGAGAGAGAGAGAGAGAGAGAGGGAGAGAGAGAGAGAAAGAGAGAGAGAGAGAGAGAGAGAGAGAGAGAGAGAGAGAGAGAGAGAGAGAGAACGGCACTTACACCAAACACTGTGAGCTCTGTAGGGGAGGAGCCCCACTAGAGAATTGAGAATTGCCGGGATGGGGGGTGGAGCTGGCGAGGTGGGCCAAGCTGATGGGCGGGACAGGTGGAAAGGGGGAGAGGGGAGGGGCATGGGCCGAGGGTGCAGCGTGGGACTTGCGGGGGGCAAAGGGCAGGGCTGAATGTGCTGGAAGGGAGATGGGCATGGCCAGTTGGGTGTAGATGAGATGGACCAGACAGGTAAGTACATGGGTTATGTGTTTGACTCTATTCACGTTGCTGTTATCAGTTGTTTTTTTTTGTTTGTGCATTGTGCCACTCAGGACCAACTTAATGAGAAAATATGTTTTTCATGACCCACCCCTAATGAAAAATGTAGAATTTATCATTGGCGTTGTAAAAAAAAGCAACATAAAATATAAAAATCTACGTACTGTAAAATGTGTCTCCAAAATGTATCTCTTTTTGTGAGTGTGATATATCAAGCTTGCATCATTAGTTGTGTACTGTCAATGTTTCACAGCTCTGTGACTAATAAAGTTCATTCAAAATGTGTTGTGAATAAAACTTTCCATTCTAAGGTCATGTAATAGTAAAACAGTTTTTCTCATTTCCTGAAAAGTTCTCTTTTTGGAGATACAGGGTTTTTTCACGATATATTCAAATATGGAATTCATCTATGTTTACATATTTCCAAAACCAGTATAATGTACAGTGGGTGTAACTAGCGCAGTGTTTCATTTCACTGGTGTAAATGTCAATGGAAAGCGTATTATATACAGTCAGTTTATTTTTTTCTCTTCTGATATTCATCTCACAACTCACCTCAGCCCCTTCCGTGACCCTCCTGCAGGTCCCGACCCACAATTTGGGAACCCCTGGTGGACAGTGACAGACAGAAGCGCGTCGGGCCATAATTCCGAGCCTCACGTTTCATTGCTCACCCGAGGCAGCTTCCTGAGGTCTCAACGGTAGCAAGGTCAAGGGTCGGAGGCAGGGTGTCAAATATTTGATCGGAGGCGGAATAAAAGCTTGACCCCGACAAATATCAGATAATCAGATCTGCGCAAGCGAGGCAAATAATCTTTCCTCGGCGATTCAGCAGGCGATCATTTTCCCACCGAAAACATGTTTACAGGCCCGGATTTATAGACTGTGAAATCACCACAGATAATGGAACGCCCTATCGCACGCGTTAACTGCGATTGAACGCTTTAATCTGCAGGTTGCAAAGGTTAACTGTCAAGTCTCAAAGTGAATCTCTATCGCAGTCACAGACCCGCAGCGCACCGCACAGGGTATCTGTCTTCTCTGTTGACAGAGAGAGAGCGGCGGAGGAATTGTGCTCCAGCACAGATGGCGGAGGTGTTTATGGGGAGTCAGCCGTTAGCAGATTAATCTGATTCTGATTTATCTTTTGGGTTTTTTTTTGGGCCTCCGCTGTTCAGCATTGCGGCGCTCTGTGGGGTTTTTAGAGCTCGTTGCATAATTGCCACACTTAGCGCGCGCCTCTCTCCAGCCCCAATTACACTCGCTGATTGGCGAAGTCTTCTGGGAAAACAGCTATTTGACGAGTCCCAGGGGCCCACCCGAGCCGATGCCTCCTCGTCTGCGATGGCCTCAGTAAACTTGGAGAGGGGGGGGAGGGGGGACATTCATTCCAGCGTGTTATTGTGCGTGGACCTGTGGCGGGAGATTGTGGCGCTTTAGGAAGCGTCGGTCTGTCCGGTACATTCAAGGAGGGAGTGAGGCGAAGAGTGGACGCAGCGGCAGACGGGGGCCCAGTGCCCTCCGATTCGACCCTAATTAACCCCAAAGGCAGGCCAAGGTGTGTCTCAAACAAGTCAAAAGAGGGCCAGCTACTCTTTTAGCGACTCAGTTAATGTGTGATGTTTGAATAAATCTAAGTAAAATAATTTCACATCTACATTTCACATCTAAACATTTGATATTTTATATGTACAAAGGCAATACATGGTAAAAAAATCTTTTTTTCTGTGGATGTATTCATAGGAAATTCTGCCAGATTTGATCACTGTGGCTGTTATTTTGTCATGTTTATGAATGCAATGATAAACTTGCATTCCTCACCTACAGGTAACTGCCAAAATAAAGGCAACGCTTGAGTAAGCGAGGGATCATTTGCAGTAAATGGCTGAGTGTTGACCCTAGCTCAATTTTATCCCTGCAGCGTAAACAATACCATTGGGAAAAATTCAGAAGCGATTTGTCTTTATCTTTATAGTTATGGTTATGGTTATCTGTTCTGGTGGGAATGAAGCATCATGGCTCCACCACAGGATCTAAGCAGAGCCATCGACTGTGTCCGATAGACGCACGGTCCTCCCTGACCTGGCGCACGTGGAGTGTAAATGATTTTCTTTTACTTTATTTTTTATTTTATTTTATTATTTTTTGGAGGGTAGCTTAAATTGGTAAGTATGTAGGATAGGCATATATAAGCATTATGCTTCTGCCTATACCTTTTCAGTCACTACCTTGTTTATGTTGTCTGGACTGTTTATATTTATTGTATTGTGTGATGACTGAATAAAGACACTACTACTACTAGGAAGGACCAGCACAGTGGCTGCCCCGTGTGTCGATTACAGAGGAGGGTTTGACATTACCGCACCACGGCGTTGCTAGCGGATGGTAGATGGAGACTCCTCTCTCCTAGCCCGGGCCAGGGGCATTTCTATTCCCCCCTGGTTACCAAAGTGTTGCCTTTATTATAGCAGTTACCTGTATAATATATGATTCCAAGGAGGAGAATGATCATGCAGCCCTCGAGGGAAATAAGTGAGGAACACAGAAATAGCATTAATGATTCAAGCGTCAAAGTCACTTAAGGATCTCATGTTTTATGATTAACCTAATCACTGAGAGCCAGATGCATATTTCATAGCCAGTGACTCTTTAAGTGAACTGCACTGTTCTCTTACGCAAAATGAAAATGGTAAAAGCACATATAGTTGCTTGCCTTGGCAAAGCATGCTGTCAGGCAGGTGTTTGTGTAGACTGTACGTTGTTTTGAACTGTAAACCTGTTCAAGGTGTGTTTTTCATGTATCAACACTTTCTGCTCTTTATCACAAAGGAATGCATCTCCATAAGGCTTTACATTCTTCTGTAACAATATTCAGATATCATCGGCACATGCTTAACCTGGCATGTAATTCTTGTCATTGTGATTGAATGCACAGACATTATTTGTGATTAAATATGTGCGTTATTGATTATTTACCTCAATTGATCTTTATTTGAAATGGCTTTTTTCAAATCTGATTGTATACAAAATAAATGTTTTGTTATAAATGTTGGTAAGTTGTGCATCGTTTCGTACATGTGTGTCTCTGTGTCTGTGTGTTACGCACACACACTGATTGTGTGCTTCTCTCCCACCGCAGACGGTGTACATGTTCTTTGCTCTGGCCCTAGTCTGTGATGACTACTTTGTTCCCTCCCTGGAAAAGATCTGTGAGGTGAGTCTACTGGATGCGTGCACACACACACACACACACACACACCTGCACACACACACACACACACACACACACACAACACACACACTGACACCTGCACTTCTGAGCACACACACACACATACACACACTGACACCTGCACTTCTGAGCACACACACACACACACACACACACACACACACACACAAATACACACAAACACACACACCTGACACCTGCACTATACACACACACACACACACACACACACAAACGTACACACCTGCCCTTGTATATACATATACATACACACGCACACACACAGTATGTGCCCAGCAGCAGCAGGACACAGAGGCAGTGTGGGGCAGTGTGGGGCAGTGTGGGGCAGTGGCAGTGAACGCCGTGGCGCACACAGAGCTCACAGTCTCGCCAGGACAGGAAGTCCGACCAAACACACGGCAGTGATCAGGGGACACACCACACACACACACGCCTCCATAACAAATGGCAATCGACCGGGCAGAAAGAGGGCAATCCAGGGACCAAATCAGGGGGGGTGGTGATCACTCTGGGTTCATGGATGTGAGTGTGAATGTGTGAACGTGTGAATGAACGTGTGAATGTGTGAACGTGTGAATGGGAAGTGTGAAGGGCGTGTGCTGAACGCTGCCCTCTGACAGACCGTCTCTCTCTCCCCAGCGTCTGCACCTCAGCGAGGACGTTGCTGGGGCGACCTTCATGGCGGCCGGCAGCTCCGCCCCCGAGCTCTTCACCTCCATCATCGGTGACGTACCCCCGCCCGCCTCCACCCCCCCATTCCACCATTCCAGGACCCTTCACAGACCTTACAGGGCTCTCACCATTTCCTGTGGGAGAGGCTGATTTGTAAATGTTAACCGCAAGGACACAGAGAGAACATTTGGCGCTATTGAATTTTTGTCTGTAATGAAAAGACGAAAGGTCATGCACTCCAGCGGTAGCCTCCGAGTTTGAGACGCTGAAACAGCGACGGCAGAATGAAGAAGTAGAAAAGCACAGTGGAAAAGCGTTACAGAACCGGGTGTCTGAAATGAAGCCGCGTCGCGGCGTCTTGTGTGACCGTGTCGCCGTGTCTCACTGCAGGGGTGTTCATCACCAAGGGCGACGTGGGGGTGGGCACCATCGTGGGGTCGGCCGTCTTCAACGTCCTCTGCATCATCGGAGTGTGCGGCTTCTTCGCCGGCCAGGTAACGGGTCCGGCCCATCGGCCGATTCTGTCCGCAAACGCTGAGTGAGGCCCTGCCCCCGGTGTTAGGGGGGGTCACAATAATCTCTGCGTGCCCCGCGGATGTGAGGTGCAGAGAGAGGTCTCCCTGTTCAGGGGGGGGGCAGGAAAACAGATTTAGGTTGGGGGCGTGGGGGGGGCAGGAAAACTGATTTAGGTTGGGGGTGTGGGGTGGGGGAAAGTATTTCTGTCAACCATCCGCTAGCAACGCCGTGGTGCGGTAATGTCAAAACCTCCTCTGTAATCGACACACGGGGCAGCCACTGTGCTGGTCCTTCCTAGTAGTAGTAGTGTCTTTATTCAGTCATCACACAATACAATAAATATAAACAGTCCGGACAATATAAACAAGGTAGTGACTGAAAAGGTATAGGCAGAAGCATAATGCTTATATATGCCTATCCTACATACTTACCAATTTAAGCTACCCTCCAAAAAATTATAAAATAAAATAAAAAATAAAGTAAAAGAAAATCATTTATGCTCCACGTGCGCCAGGTCAGGGAGAAGCGTGCGTCTATCGGACACGGTCCCCCGGCTGTGGCTCCACTGGCTCTGCTTAGATCCTGTGGTGGAGCCATGATGCTTCATTCCCACCAGAACAGATAACCATAACCATAACTATAAAGATAGAGACAAATCGCTTCTGAATTATTCTGAAAGGCATTGTTCACACCACAGGGTTAACTATAAAATTGAGCTAGACCGATAACGACAAATATCCCAGAGCGATTTTAAGAAAGTTTCTCCGACTCTAAATTATTTTTCAAAGTTTGTGGGCCCACAATCTCCTGTTACTGGTTCTAGAGCGGGCCAGAGGAGTAGCAAGTTTGTTTGTTTTCTTTTATTTTGTTATTTATTCATAAGACTCTGGAGCGGTGCCTGAGAAAGCGTTATCCACCACCATCAACAAAACACCAAATTATGTACTTTCTTGTGGAAGAATTGTGTTGCAGCCCTCCAATAGAGTTCCAGACACTTGTAGATTATACGCCAAGGCACATTGAAGCTGTTCTGGCGGCTCGTAATGGCCTAACGCCCTATTAAGACACTTTATATTTGTGCTTCCTTTATTTTGGCTGTTACCTGTCATTCTGATGCGCTATGGCGGTGCTACGCTCGTTCTCTTTCACCGTGGGCAGTGTTCACCGCGGCAAGCTGTTCATGTCGGAGCAGCTGTCCCACACTCACCTGTCCCGCTGAGCAGAGCACCTCTGGCTCACGGTCGGGGATTAGCAACGTCTGTCCTCATCCCTCTTCCTCCTGTCCTCCTCCGTCCAAATTAAAACAATCGCTTTCTGTCACGCTGTCAACAGGCCGAGGTTGGTTAGCTTATCCCCCCGTCCTTTTTCCAGTTAAAATCTGCATCTCGTTGCGGGCCAATAATTAGAATCCGGCGTGTTGGTTTTTGTTTTGTGTGTAAGAAGCTGTATCACAGCGAGTTGTGTCCGTGATGGGATCTGCCACGGTCAGAGATAAGCTCACCAAAAAAGGACTCAAAATAGAGATTGAATACAGATTACACATTATGTAAGGAATAAACAGCACGCCAGCCATGTATTAAAGTCCCCTGATACAATCAGGTTTTCCGTCTCCTTCACTTAAATTATTTTAGTATTTCTTTTTAAAAAGATATTATTATTTCTTTTTTTAAAGATTTTGTCTGCCATAGTCCTGTGACCGGTAGTGACGAAGGCGTAGCATCGTCTCCTCCAAGACACCACTCGCCAGGCTGTCGACCGTAACCCGGTACTACAGGGCCACTCTTATGCGCAGCGGACGTCCTGTCGGCTTCCCTCCCCCCTCCCTGGGGCGGACAGCCAATCACCGCCCCTAGTGGCACTCCCGGCCAGAGCCGACTCTGGCGGGACGGGGAATCAATTATTTTAGTATTTCTGAGATATGGTGTTGATGTCGATGATGCGAGTGGCTGGAAAGCCCCAGACGCACACTTTGTGTGACGAGATAAGAGTGTGTGACCAGGGTGTGCCTGATCAAGGAAAAGGGGTGGTTTATGGCCTTCACTATCAATATTACATTATATATATCATAACATTAATACAATATTAATGGAAAGATGATGCACCATTTGTGAGGGAAGGACTCGGATCCCAATGGTATAAAACCAAACCGCAGTATTTCCGCTAGAGGAATGCGGGAGCCAGGTTCCCAGAGGTCTTGCCAGGCGCAATCTAAGGGCCAGAGTCTCCAATGTGTTTTTGTGTAATTCTCCTGATCTGAGACAAAATCGCTCTCAGACTTCCTCTCTCGTGTTGCATCATGGGCCATATGGCAGGTTTGTAGCGGGACTTTGTAGCGGGATTCCCTATCAGGGCGCTGTCTTACAGCGGGATGGTGACATCTATTCTTGTCTCTCTCTGCCCCCCCAGGCTGTTCGACTCTCCCACTGGACCTTGCTGAGGGACTCGGCGTTCTACACGCTGTCTGTGGCGGCTCTGATCGCGGTGAGTGACCCTGCCGTTACAGCCCACCTAACCACCAGGGGGCGCTCTTTACAGCGGAGCCAGTCTCTTATCCCTCCAACAGGGGAAACTAATATAAACCAGTACCAGAAACTAGCCCGGCACCAGAAACTCCCCAGCAAGTGGACCGCCGGTGCCAGCTGTCGGTCGGGCAGCGTGTTGCAAATCGGCACTACGGTGGTCCGCTAGCAGCAGGTCGATTCACCAACTATTTTGCCTTCTCTGAGCAGCCGATCCTCATCGCGACTGCCCTGTCTTGACTATCCGCTGGCGGACCGCTGTGGTGGCAATTTGCGAAACGCTGGCAGACTGACAGCCAGCGGGCTGCTAGCTGGGTCAGACCCTCGTCTGAAGGGCTCTACTCTGAAGGCCACGCGCTTCATGCATCAAAACATAATAATTATGCAGGGCCCGTAATTATGTGTTGTAATTATTACTCACGTCATCGCTGTTGTTTTTATCGTAATAATCGCAGCCGTAACCGTGACTGCGGTCATCGTTATTACAGTCGCAAAAGGTCATGTTTGCCCAGGGGTTGGGGAGGGGGTGATACATTTTGGCTCGTCCTCTTCTGGAAGGGGTCCGGTGGGCGAGAGTGGTTTTTGTGTTGTGGGGTAAACGCGCGCAGACACGCGGCCCTGTTAGGACCGGCCAGACGACGTGCGGCAAGCTCAGCGGCAACTCTCACCAAACGCGGCCTGGAACACGTCTTGTGTCCACAAACCGCACGGAAAGGAGAAACAGACGGCTCAACCAGCCAGCCAGCGCGGCACAGAATCGCTAATAACCTGCGGGCGCTACGGCGAAGATTCTTTAAATAAAGCCTACAGGCCACATACTGTGTCTGTCATGTAGAGACTTGATTTGATTTGCCGCCCCCACCCACCCAACATTTCATACTGAACTCTTCATGTGAAATTCAGTTTTCTGCCGACAGACAGTTGGCTTTATGGATTACCATTGCAGCAGGCAGAGTATTTGATCAAACAGAATTGCAATAAACTCGGTATGAGATGAGACCCGGATTTCTGCCGAGATCCGACTCTACATTCCTCTGCCTTACTGTAGATTAGTGCCAATCTGGGCTTTATTGGAAGGCTCCGCTCACTCACTTGCTGTCCCTCTTGGCAGTTTCTTTGGTGGGGGACAGAAGCAGTTCTGCCCCCTGGTGGTAGTCTCGGAACATCGCACAGTTAATGGTTACAAAATGCAGAGGCTAAGGGGGGAACTATATGTGCTGTACCTCCGAATACAAAGATAAGACTGACAAACAATTCTCAAGCTGTACAAAGTATGAGCATTAATCATCATTAGACATTAGTCTATCCTTGGTATTCTCAGACATTTATTTTGACATCATTTTTGTTTGAGATGAGACCCATATGGAAAATGTTCTTATAAGGAGAAAATATTGTTTTGACATGCATTGTTATTTTAAGATAAGTCATTTCAAGGATGCCCAGATGTAATGAAGAGAAGTGTGCATTCTGCAGGTCAGCTGAGGCCACAGAGTGCTTTAATTCCCTGATGGCTCCTCACTTCCTGTGAGCCTCGTAAGCTGTTTGCACACTCACTGTATTTTTCACTTTCCCCTCTGTGCTCTTTTTAATTTTGTCCCGCCTGCCCTGGTCATTTTCTCCTCTTTTTCCAGTGCTGAAAATGTGGTGCTTTCCCTCTCCTGATGGGAACATGCACGCACACACACGCACACGTAATCACACACACACGCACAGATACACCCAAACACACACTCACACACACACGCACGCACACAGACACACATATACCCCATGCGCACACAAATACATACATATGCACATGCACATGCACACGAACACACACACACATACACTCACATGCGTACACAAATACACACACACATGCTCACACGCACTCACAAACATACACACACAGACATACATACATGCACGCACACACACACACACACACACAGAAACACACACACACACACACACACAACACACACACACAAAGACATGCTCATATGCACTCACAAAGCTAATGTAAACAGTGAAAGCAGTGCTGAGGCAGTGAGCGGGGCTGGGACAGAGGCCTGCAGGGCAGAAGTGGAGCTGGCTGGGTTTTCTGTCAGCTCAGCAGGGGGGGGCGCAGTTCGCTCAATCGTTTGCCTTTCGCCCACAAAACATGTTTACACGGAGAAATGAACATACGCTGGGGCCGTGTCGCCACAAGCAATCGACTTTTAACGCTTCGTACTGTGGATTGCTGCACCAGGCACCACTGGGCCCCATAGCAAATATTCACAATCTCAGAAGAAATGTCTGCCCTGGACGTGTGTACAAAAAGGCTTGCTTTTGAACGATGTCATTAATAATGCTGTTTCATCGGAAAAAAGAAAGGACTGTGAAATTTCACAAATTTCTCAGTTATTCTGTGTTATCCATCATTCTCTCTCTCTCTCTCTCTCTCTCTCTCTCTCTCTCTCTCTTTATAGTTTATCCACGATGAGAAGGTCTCCTGGTATGTAGTGGGTTTTTACCTTGGGGCATGTGTTAAGGTACTTTTTTTTCCCAGTTGTGGATACAAGAAGGCAAAAATCACACTGTGGATTAACCTTTACAGAAGGAGGGGTTAACAAAATGCCCCCAAGACTTGCTGACATCACTGTTCCCCCTTAAATTCCTCTGTTCCTGTCCTTGTTTGATGTT
>JAINUG010000177.1:902500-1092500 GCA_029706075.1 Aldrovandia affinis | reverse complement strand
AATAAACCCCTTTCATTAACGAATCGAGCAATCACCCTAAAAGTACAATGCCAAAATTAATATTTAACTACAACTCCCATGAGAGCGCAAAGTTTCATAGCGACTGGTGGTAACTGCATTTGTAGTTTAATTTCGTACTTTTAATGCTGATTCCCCAATTCCTGAATAAAGCGTTTGCTTATTAACAAATAATGAATGGAACATCCCCCAGACATGTGTTCAACATTTTAATAGTTATTTTTTTCAATAAGATGAAGTCTGCACCTCATTGGAAATTAATGGCTTCCAGAACGTCGCTTCGTGACAGAAATTCCCGTTACTAGGGCTGTTGATAAGGATGCGCCACCTTCACTTTCTAGCATATTCAGGAATTGCAAAAAAGCCTATAATGTTATATGAGGATTTTTCTATTAATTAAATGAAATCAATTTCAATTCATTACATGGTTCATTTAATTAATTCATTGAATTTCAATTAATTTCTGAATTGACTCAACTGAAATGGGATTGACCCTGAAAGTGGATGCCTGGGTTATGCTTCATGCCCTTGCCTCTCCGCCGCGGTTACCGCAGACCCCTGACCCTCCTCTCCTTCCCAACAGCCAATTTCCACCACAAGCCCTCGGTGCTGATGGTGGACGAGCTGCTGTCAGCCTACCCGCACCAGCTGTCCTTCTCCGAGGCCGGCATGCGCATCATGATCACCAGCCACTTCTCCCCTCGAACCCGACTCACCATGGCCTCCCGCATGCTCATCACTGAGGTAAAGGGGCCTACGTCATACAGCTGCTTGCACAGTCCTTTTATTAATCTGCTATTAATTTGCTTTTCCTGTGGGGTATTTCACAAAGCAGGATTATGGCATTAGCCAGCTAACGTCTGTAAATATTTTGTTTTAGAGGCCTCATCCAACTGAGTGTCACCGAATTCAAAAGTTTAACGGGATAACTGCGTAATCCCGCTTCATGAATTACCCTTCTGGTGCAACAGACGACACATTACAATAACAAAATGACCAATTCAACAGCATAGCATATAAAAGACTCACCATCAAGACATACATCACAGAACATAGAATAACACCCATAAAGATGTAGACTCAACACAATAAAGTGCTTTAAATGAGTATATTCATGGCAGTATTTCTTAGTAACAAAGCATTGCATCTGTTTATGTCTGGTCTGGCTGTAGCTACTCGAGCCGCATTCAGGTCATTCTGTCCTGTGATGCCACCTTTTTATATTACACCTGAGATGGTCACTCCTGGGCTCATTTACTCAAATATTTATTTTATTTTGGCACCTATAACTTCACACCTGGAGCAACATAGCATTCAAATATACAGTATATCCAGTCAGTTCCAATTAAGTATTTAAAGTATATCCAGTCAGTTCCAATTAAGTATTTAAAGTTGGAGAAAGCCCTGGATCTCCCCTAGCCCGCATTGTACGAAATGAGCAGTGGATCTCGCTGTGCCAGTTTAGTAGCTGAAATGGGAAAGTAGTTAATCACAATCATGGTATTGTGGGAGTCCTGGCACACCATTACCATGACGAACAGCACTGCTGTAAGGGATCCTTTAAACAGGTGCAGTACCATGAGTGCTGTACCATCGGCTGGTACCAGCGGATAGGCCCAGCCCTCCCCTTTCCAACGAGCCCACCACCGCCCAACTGGGACCCTGCTAGCCCGGCTCAGGGCCGTTTGAGTGTCCCCTCCCGGGTTACCAAAGTGTTCAGTTCATCATAATCATGACACCTCGGGAGTCCTGGAAACCGTTACCATGACGAACAGCACAGGGCGAAATAAAGGCCATTGATGAAGGACATCACTTCTCTGTTTCAGGGGTGTTAGTCACTTTCACTGGTTATCGATTCTTTGCCTGTGTGCGTGTGACCTTGCAGAGGCAGCGTCTGATCAACAGCAGGTCCTTTACCAACGGAGACTCGGAGGTGGCGGTGAGGGTCCCCGGGAGGCGGGGCCTGGAGAACGGGCTGGGCGGGGCCGAGAGAGGGCTGAACGGGCGCGGCGGGGGCCGGGGCGAGGACGACGGGGGAGGAGGAGGAGTGGAGGCCGGGAACGACACGGAGACCGAGAACGAGGACAACGAGAACAACGAGAACGACGAAGAGGAGGAGGAGGAGGAAGAGGAGGAGGGCGAGGAGAATGAAGGGCCTTTTGAGCCCTTTCGCATCCCAGGTACGTTTCTGCTGTGGTTGGTTTAAAATGACCACCATTGTTATGGGGCTGTGGCAGGGATGTAATGAATGATAATGATAACTTCAGTTATATCCCTGCCTTCAAAATCCATGCCAATGAGGTACAATAGGTATTTGCATCAATGCACTGCAAACAGTCATTTAACACCTGGAATTACACACAAGGAAGCAGCAGAACATTACAATAACCTGTTATTAACATAGTAGCCACTACCCAACAGATAACCCCAGGGAATTATATAAACCGTACTGCTTAAGAAACACTGCATGTGAACTCAAAAAGAAATCATAGCTGCAGTGATAGAAAATTAAATGATTAAACAGCAGTGTGTATGTGTGTGTCTCTGTGTGTGCACCCCCCACGCGCATCTCATGGCCCTCATGTGTGTTTGTGTGTGTGTGTGTGAGTATGCATGTGTGTGTGTGACCCCAGGCTCCTCCTCTGTCCTCTGTGTGTGTAGCCGGGGCCTGCAACAAGCTGAAGTGGCTGACGTGTGGCCCCTGTGCCTGCTGCTCTTCTGCACCGTGCCCAACTGCGCCAGCCCACGCTGGGAGCGCTGGTTCATGGTCAGCTTCATCACCTCCACCCTCTGGATCGCCGGCTTCTCCTACATCATGGTCTGGATGGTGAGCAGAGACCCCGACCAGCGCAGCCACCCGCCGCGCGCACAAACTCGGCCCCACCCCTGACAGCCCTAACCCCTGACCCTGAGCACTTCCGTAACCGTGGAGTAGAGGCACTGTGGATATCAGGCCTGCAAACGAACCCAAACTGGACAGAGAAACAGTGTGTCACAAAATCAAACACGTGTCACAGAAGGCTTACGCACACGCCACTGCCACACATAAAAGATTTAACACACCAGGGAACACGTTTTTCCATTAAAGGTTCCAGGTAGACCGGATTTCCAGTGCAAGGGGATCACATAGGGGCCAACTTGAGGAAGATGATTTTCACCCTCGCCCCTAACCCAGATCCTGATCTGTGGCTTAACCCTAACCCTAACCCTGGCCTTAACCACACTATTCATTTTACTGTGATGGCAGCCCTCATCCAATATCCAGCACTGTCATTCAGTCTGTGCTACGAGGGCAGGGCAATTTTTACAATTTTATAATTGTGCCATACCTTTAACGTTTATACCGAAGATGACAGTGTGTTTGTGTTGGCCCTTTGATAGGATGAAACTGCCTGCTGTTTCTTTGTTGTTGTCTGTTTTATTTCTTATATATATTTTAACCCCTCTCCCCCCCAACACATTTTGGCAAATCTCGTGAACTTAAGCCTCTGGTTTGGTTCCGCTGTAGGTGACAGTGATTGGCTACACACTGGGCATTCCTGATGTCATCATGGGCATTACATTTCTGGCAGCTGGCACCAGTGTTCCTGACTGCATGGCCAGTCTCATCGTGGCACGGCAAGGTAGGCACACCAACCACACACACACACACACGATCAGAAAGGGAATCACCTCTGGAAACACCACAGCTGGCCTCTAAATGAAAGCTCAGTGTAGTGTAAATGTTGTGTAAATATAGTGTGAATAACATTGCTGGGCCTCTGTGTGGCTCAGTAGGTAGAGCATGGCACTGACAATGCTTAGGTCATGGGTTCGATCCCCATTGGGACCACACATACTGATAAAATGTATGCGTTCACTACCGTAAGTCGCTTTGGATGAAAGCCTCTGCTAAATGGCATATGTTACAACGGATACAGCTGTAAGCAATAGACCTAAGATCCTGATTTATAACCATTTTCCAAAACAAGACAAAATCATAATTGCCTGGAATGTCATCTTTGTCTTTTTTACTGCCCTGTGTGGAACAGCAGGAATCTAAGCACACGCAACTAGGATTCACTCCGTCTCACTCTTGTCATTTTGTCGCTGTGGAGAGCAGTGGTACATCACAGCAGGAGTGCAATGAGGATATGTTCTTTGGCATATTCCCCTATCAGTTCATATGGCACTTAGAAACAGCGTTAAACCCTCAATTATCATACCTTGTATGTAACTGTTATTGTTCATCTTAAGCGCTATCAGTTTTCTCCTGTGGTATAAAATGTTTGTTTTGTTACTAAAATTGATTTAAAACAAATTAAGTAGAGACCTCCTAAGCTAAATGTAAGGTAAAAAAACATTTTGAGTTTTAAATTAGGAGGGAAGTCCTTCCGGGAATCCCAGTATTTCTTGGTAATGTGTGAATATTCCCAGGGCATAAAAATGTTAGCATTACATTACAGGCATTTAGCAGATGCTCCTATCCAGAGCGACTTGCGCAGTTTACATTTCTTTACATCAATTCATATGGATGTCTACTGAAGCAAGTACCTTGCTCAAGGCTGCAATGGCAGTTTTGAACTGGGGATTGAATCTGCAACCCCTTTCTTTGTGGTCACATGACTTCCCTCCCCAAAAAAGGCAAGTTTGTGCTTCCCCAGTGAATCAACGCTGCTGTGGAAAACACATTGTGCATTTCCTGCACCGTGAACTGTGGTGAACCGAGCCGGAGATCAAACATCTGCTGAATGTCAGAGCGGCTCCTGTGGCTGGTATCAGGGTTGTCGGGCGCTTTGAAGTCTGGTCTAAGGCCCGCGTCGCCTGTAGGCCCGTCACTCGCCGCTGCCGGGGCGGTGGGGCGAGCAGCGCTGTGTTCCGTCCCCCGCTCTTTCATCTTTGTTTACTTTATCCACGCCGGCTTCAGTCGCTCTGACGCTCGGCCATGAAATATTCATCGGATTCCTTCTGGAAAAGGCGGCGTGTGGAAACAGGAAGGAAGTGCACTTGCTGTTGTTCTCGTTGTTCGTCTTTCATTGAGATTGTTTAACACAACAAAAGAAGAAGAAAAATGACCCAGATTTTTTCCTCCCATCCATAAAGTCTGTCGTCACGGACGGTTCCCTCACATTTGGGGGGGGGGGTGTTAACTCGCTTCCTGGGGGGTTAACTCGCTTCCTCCTCTCTCCGCCCTCTAAGGTCTGGGAGACATGGCCGTCTCCAACTCCATCGGCAGCAACGTGTTCGACATCCTGGTGGGGCTTGGTCTGCCCTGGGCCCTGCAGACCCTGGCTGTCGACTACGGCTCTTACGTGAGTGTGGCCTCTGCGTCTGCGTTCTCGCGGCAACGTCTGTTCGGCATCGCCGGCTATAAGAAAGCGCATAAGTTATTTTTGGATATGCAGCCGTTTTAAACTCAAACCAGATGTCAGATCAGTATCTACTTTTATTGGCCACTCGCCAGAGGCGGAATGCAGAGTTAAAACATGCACGATGCGATCACATATCCTATATAATCTGAGTACAATGGAATACGGTACGTTTGAAAGCTTGCTCAAGTCATTTTTCAGTGTTTTTGTCAGCTGCATTATCTGCTGCCTGCTGCCACTAAAATATGTCCTGGTTTGTCATTTGGTTCCATGTATTAATCTCAGTCAAAATTCAGTTTTGAAGCGTCCGAGTGCACCTGTTTCAGCCCCTGCTAAATGAAACACACATGTGGGGTGGAGGGGAGGCATTTTGGCATTCGCCTCTAGGCAAACCAGTACCAGCCCTCCACAGAAATGTTGCTGAGCCTCTTGTGCTTTTTCGGGCCATCGAAGCTTTGGCTTTGAGGGGCAGTAGGTTACTGTGGAGACTGTGTAAATATATAATGTGCAGTGTCAGGAGACTGCCTGACCTGCCCTGCCCCGCTGCTCTGCAACCCATGTTCCCGTTTTGACCAGTTTGCGCACTGAAGATCAGTGTTCGATGCCTGTCCTGCAGGGGGCAGCAGAGATCATTTATACTGTCAGAATGTTGCATTACTATTTGCAGCAGCAGTAGTACAGTAGTATTGATGTGTGACACATACACACTACCGGTCAAAAGTTTGGTAGTGTATATATGTAATTCGATTCAATACAATAAAGCTTGTTTACTCAAATGCGCACACAATATTTCCAAAGCAGTAACAATAAGAACATACACACATTTTCGTCTTATTATTGTCTTATTATGATCATTCTTATTATTATCTATTGTGCTTGTTATGCTATAATATCATATCATATCATACAATGTCAATGGCACTGACAAATTAATGTCTTCATTTACTCATTTATAGAATGGCATTTCTATGGCAGCAATTTGTTTATCTCCATTATCTGTCACCGTAGCAACCACTACCCTTAAAGGGGAACTCCAGCAAAAAAAGAAAATTTGATAGAATACTCCTCGAAACGCATCACTCTGGCAGATCTTTCTAGGACGGGAGACTGGATATCTGAAGATTGAGATGTTGTCACTGGCCAGTTTCTTAACCGTGTTATTGGTGGACAGATGAATTTTCCGTCAAAAATGTATTCTAGGGTGAAGTTCCCCTTTAAGCCCCCTCACACAGAGGTACAGAGATGTTATATGATGGGTGGGTGTTGGCTCAATGCTGCCTAATGCCTTAACTAGCACTCCAGCCTGCCACTTGTTGTCAAGTATACCTATCAACGTGTGGAAAATATGGTGTTGTAAAGCACACCTGCTGGAAGATCTTATTCATTACTCAGAAATCTCCTTTTGTTTCAGCATTCTGTGCTCTAGAATTGCTTTACACATTGGCTGGAATAAGTTTCGTCATTGTTTCAATTAGTCTGAATTGGAAAGCCATTTATTACAAGTAATGTTTCCAATGCGGGTGCTGAATAATGAGTTTCAACGCTATGCGTGAACTTCACAGACTAAAAGCTATTGGGTGGGGTCGCATGTTAGGAAGTGAGATGCATGTTTAAACGAGACGCTGTTTTCTTTCCTCAGATTCATTTGAACAGCAAAGGGCTCGTCTTTTCCGTGGGTCTCCTGCTGGCGTCCGTATTTCTCACTGTAAGTTCTGACACAAACAATCACCCCCATCCCTCTCAGCCACTTACTCAATTTAGCCTTTATACTGAAGCTGCCTCTCTCCTGCTCCTCTCTCAGTATTCCTCTCTCCTCTCTTTTATACGTTGTTATACTTTAAAAGTACATATCTATATATATTATATTCATATCATATTAATATTCAAGACATACTGTATGCACATCTGGCCGGAATTCATATTTTATTGCTTGATTATCTGGCTTATCAATCTCCTTTCTATTCTCCTACTGTTATACTTTAAAGTTAGTAGTGTATACCTTATGTAGTAACAGAAAATATAATGTTATATGTTTAAATATTTATTCAATCAATAAATACTGTCGCTGCACAGTAAGAAGGTTTGAATTTCATCTCTTTCTGTGTGGAGTTTGCATGTTCTCCCGTGTCCGCGTGGGTTTCCTCAGGGTACTCCAGTTTCCTCCCACAGTCCAAAGACATGCATGTTAGTCTAAATTGCCCGTAGGTATGAGTGTGTGAGTGAATGGTGTATGTGTCCTGCGATGGATTGGCGACCTGTCCAGGATGTATTACCTGCCTCTCGCCCAATGCATGCTGGAATAGGCTCCAGCCCCCCCGTGACCCTGACCAGGAATAAGTGGGTTAGGTAATGAATGAATGACGTGTTGACCTAAACCAGAAACAGAAAATAAATGTACTGTATCTAAATAAATATTTGTTCGGGAGATACGCGTGGTACTAGTTTATCATTTTTACATTTTACATTTGAACCATTTAGCAGACGCTCTTATCCAGAGCGACTTACAAGATGTGCATTAATACATGGTTGGAACAATCATAGTTCTCACGAGAGATCAGTGCAGTAATACAGTGATAGACATCATTGCAGGCAGCTGCGTACCATACCTGTAACACTGGGAAGGCAAAAAAAAAAAAGGTTTTATTAAATGGAGTAAGCAGGGGTATATAGTGTTGAGCAAGTAGGCAGTGGTGATGACAATTAGCTAGATGTACAGAATTCAGTGGTAGTGGTGTCTGAATAGGTGGGTTTTGAGTCTCTCTGAGTCTCTTGCGGAAGATCGTAAGTGATATCCGCTCTCGCTCCTCCTCTCTCCCTCCTCTCCCGCTCTGTCGGCTCTCCCTCCCACAGGTTCTGGGCGTGCACTTGAACAAATGGGTACTGGACCGGCGACTGGGCCTGATATGCCTGATGATGTATGCCGTCTTCCTCTGCTTCTCCATCCTCATCGAGTTCAACGTCTTCACCTTCGTCAACCTGCCCATGTGCCGAGAGATCATCTGATCGCGCAGCAGCGGAAGAACACGGCAGTTCGCGCTATCCTTGCCCTTTTTTCTTCTCAAATTTAAATTATTTTTTATTTCTATTTAACGTTGGTGCAATACAAACAATGGCTGCGTGGTGCCTGCAGGGGGCGCTGCAGTGAGAAGGGAGGAGGCAGGCCGTCTGAAACGCAACTCAGGCAGGACAGAAACACAAGCAAATGATTTTTGTTGTTGTCGTTGTTGTTGACTACTGCCTGATTTGATGTGAACGGAGAAACTTTTTGGAATTTTGTATGGACGGATCGACCTGAATTATAACTACCATTATCACTATTGTATTTTGTAAAGAGACTTTTTTTGTTGTTGTTGTTTTATTAGCTGCTATCTGGCTGAGAAGAAGCTGGACTGAAGATAATGCCCTAATGGATTATTATTATTGTCTTTATTATTATTTTGATGATGATGGTTTTTATTATCGATGCTAGCACTATCTTGTTGTTTTGGGGAATTACTGAGAGATGCATCATATGGTTTAAAGGTACAGGTGACCTGATATATATATTTGTGGATGGTAATGATGTGGTTGAAAATGCTACTCCAGATCCCTCTTTATTGGGGCAGATCCAGCCCGTCCTTTGCATCGTACCAGTGCAGGTGTATCCAAACCTGTCTAGCACTGGAGGAGCCTCTCTCTCTCTCTCTCCGGTCTGAATTTAAGTCATTCATAGTCAACCGTTCCGTTCCGTTCACTCGTGTGTCAGACGTTGGCCCTTTCTGTCAACTCTTTGATTGTAGCGGCAGAACATCAGCACTCTTGAGTTTGGGAGAGTACAGTTCACAGTGTTGGACTCTGGTGTTGGTTTTAAAGGTTAGCCACCTGTCTCTGAGCTGTGACAAGGAGCTGCAATATGGCAGGGGATGCGGATCACACGCTGTACTGGTTACACATTTATTTCGCTTGCCTCTCCCCTGTACACACGTGAGGCAGAGCATTTATTCACCTATTGAGCACTCTTTATATGCAGTAGACTTGCTTGCTTTGAATTATTTTTCCAAAAAAACTAACATTTGATCTACCCAAAGCTGTCCCAAAGAAGAGATCGTCCAGGAATCTCAGTCCAGCACCGTCACTTTATTGTTCAGACCCTCTTGTACAACTCTTTTTGTACTGCATCCTGTCCTGTTTTTTTTAAATATTTAGTGACCCTTTTTATTATCTCTCTTGTAGAAGTCAAAGTCAACCTGGGGTTTTTCTGTTTTCGCAGATAACTTGACTGTGGCAATGAACTACTTGGTCAGTTGGATTCAAGTTATGACTACTACGAAAAAAGGCACTGGTGTGCACTTTGTTTGGCTGTTGGTGGGCATCAGTGAGGTAATAGCTGTGTTGCACAAAGGGCTCACTCACTTTAGAAGGGGCGATGGCATTGTAGGGGAGATTTGAGTGCAATAACCCCAGTTACCTGACCTACTACAATGAAGCTGGTCTCGTCGTGAGGGCCCTGGGTTATGAGGTCATTTCCTGTGTTGTCTGCAACAGGGTTCCAGACCAGAAATCTCCCGCCTTGGGTATTGGAGCTCACCCCAAATGACCAATTTCTACAGACAGGAGGCCACTTTAGTACTAAAACAAGGCACTCATTGGAGCTTTTGTCCTTGAGGTCTGAAGCCTATTCAGGTATTCGTTTCGTAGGGTTCATTTCAAACTCTGAAAACACCAAACCGCATGTTTGCTTGCTCGTAATCCGACGTAGTCCAGTCGTGCAGTGATTAACAGGCCGTGCGCACAGCTGCTAAGCTGGGGGCGTGAGTGTGAGATCCATGTTCCTGTAATCACGCAGGACTTGTGTGGGAGCGGCGCACAGACTCCTCAGCGTGTCTCTTCCTGGAGGGGGCACCCTACCGCTAGGCCTCACCGAGACACGCTGTCTCGTCGACGGATGGATATCGGAAGGCACCCTCTTCTTCACACCAGTCATGCTGGGAGATGGGAGAACCCAGGAGGCATTTCCCAGAGCAGGGGTTCCACGGACCGAACAGTGTGTGGAGCAAGCTCTTCTTTTTCATACTTTGGACTTGCCTAATAGCAAACAGAGACATAACGTTGATTAATTAAGGACATTTCTATTACTGAGGTTCTGCTCTACTTTCTCTCTTTTGGATACAGGAGGAGTTACTTTAGCCAATTAAAGCAATGTTTCTATGTATTTGGTGTACAGCATATCTGCAAATATGATTTCTGTTTTGGTGGATTTCCTAGTCCATTGGCACATCTCTGGGGAACGAGGTTATTCTATAAACCAAGCGACACAAGTAAGTTATTGTTCATAGTGTATCTTAATGGTAGAAATTTAGTTGAATAATGAACTGATCTTTAAAAGTATTGCTGGAAAATGAAGTGTTTTTTTTATATTACAAAGTGATCATTTGTAATTTGTAATGCTTAGAAATGTTTTCTGGTAGTACGTACTTTGAAACAATTACTGCTTGTCTCCTTTTGTAGTGTTTTTCAGACAAGTTGAGTCTAAAACTGTTATCATCTTTTTGAAAAAGTAGTTATGTCAATATATGAATAAATATGAAATTCAATATGTAAGTAGTACATATGGCAAAATGCACAGCATATATTTCAAAATATACTGATTATTGTCACTTTCATATATGTAAAAAGTATGACTTATGTGCATATATTGAATGGTACGGTATATTTACAACATGTGTAATATCACGGTATATTCTGAATTATGATCTATGAAAATTGTGTGACAGAGTTCTATGTATGAAAGTGCCAATAATTTATATTTTTTCAGATTTATCTTGTATATTTTGAAACTGTTGAAAATGTATATATTTGTTTCTTTTTTAAGTTAAGCATTTCTTATCAAACCAACGTAACACTTTTTTCTTTCTCGAGAGAGCTGTTGCCATCTTCTGCAGGCTGCTCTCAACAAATACACACTCACAGCACACATTTAAAAGTCAAATTCTGAATGTTAAAAATGATTGCCTGTCCTTATACCAGTTATCTCAGATGTGGACTAGATTGTTTCATCATTGAGAGGCAAATTTCGTGTCCCACTAAAAAGAAAGACATGCAGAATGGAGTCATCTGCTCCAACTAACTAAGTCCCACTAACACCCAGTTATTGTTGTTCTTCACTAATGATACAGGTTTTGATTAATTATCCACAATGCCCGTGAGAGGCCGTAATAATGCACTTACACATGCTTATTTAGCAATAATAGATTTCAGCCTGTCTATGGAATATAGATATCATCACTTGTTGAAACAGGATGGATCTCCCTGGTGGCTATCCGTAGTAATGTGCTTTTTGGAAGCAGGCTGTGCCAGAATTGGCGCTGGGAAACGATAAATCAGAAACACTATCTGCCTGCTGCTCCAGTTGTGAGTTAACACCCCCCCCCCCCTTGTCCCATGGTCCAATGTGCTTGGAGACGACTGATATGTGTTGTATGAATGTACAGAATTGTAGGTTTTGGATTGATACTCAGTTTTACACGTTGCTATTGATTTTGGGCTGTTCCTTTGTTGCTTTTTCCCCGCACCTTTTATTGTAAGCAAAATTCAAGTTGAGCCAATCGCTACAGGGCTGCCAAATGTGGCGGGGGGTTACTATTAAAGGCAAAAGTCACAGGCTTGAATAATAATATTCTAATAACAGTTAGGCTTCTGTTTCTTTGTAAGGAAATGTGCAAGAACCACTGGTGTCTATGGCACACCCACGCAACGGTTTGGCACCAGATGATGCAGTAATGTTAGGATGTTTTAAGGTTTAATGTCATATGTATGAATGTTATTCATACTTTTCAGTCCAAACCAGTATCACATTCTGGCAAAGATAAAACATTCATTCATAATAGCTCAACAATATGTACAATGCTCATACTTATGGCAGTTTTTCTGATACGTCAGGCCTCAGAACCACATTTCTGAATTATTTTTCCTGCACGTATTGTTATGATACTGCAGCAGCAGCTGCAAGCAAGCGTATTGCGACTCTTGACCAAGTGCATTAAAAAAAATGACTAGTGTGCCCAGTGTGCCAGTTCTAAACACTGCAGGTTGCATACACTCTCAAAAATAAAGGTACAATTAGGGTAGACTTGGGGTACAAATGTGTTCATCTTACCTTCAAAGGTAAACATAAGATCCTTCATGATACAGTTGTGTACCTTTTCCCAGTGAAAAAGGAAAATTGAGGAAAGGTACAGATATGTACCAAGGCAGGGTAATGAATACTTATTTACACTGGCAGCCATATTGGAATGAAAATGAGGCTTGTACTGAAGGCAACATTCTTTTTCTTGCAAGGGTACAATTATGTTCTCCTTACTAAAGGTACAATTCAGTACCCTACAGGGGTACCGCCACAGTAAGAAGCATTTTTTCTTTAGTAGGTACAACATTGTACCTTTGTGTAGCACATACTCTTGAGTAGTAAAATGTTCAGTTAATTTTGTGTACAAATGTTGATTTTACAGGATACTTTATTTGAGAAGACCATAGACCCTTCATCAAGTGATAATTAGTCCATAGATTTGCACTTTGTGGCTTTAATACGGTTTCTTGCAGCTGTTCGCATGGTCATCATCGTCTATGTATGCATAGTTACACATTGTCCAGCTCATAGGAGAAACTGAGCCCTTCCACAAGGTTATATTATGTGTATGACATACTTAAAGCAATGCGTATGCTTTCCCTCTAGATGTTCTGTCTTAAACAAAACATGTTTTCTTATAATTTGTGATATTCACATTTGAGATGTTGCTTGTGTACGTATATACACACACACACACACACACACATACACATATATGTGTGCGTGTGTGTGTGGACTTAATATCTGTATCTTTGGTATTTTGTTTCCTTTGAAAAGTATTGATTATATTTGTATAGACATGATCTAGTGTGTTCCTTTGCATTTGTCTATTGTGTTGAATTTGTGATAAATCACCTTTTAGTCGTAGGCAGATTGTTGACTCGCATGGTGAAATTTTAATATAATAATTTATTTATTTCTGTTCAGACCGCTAGATAGTAATGATAGTTTGTGGCCACGGGGCATAATATCAGTACCTGTTTCGTTTTTTTTACATTACTGCATGCTTTCAATTGGATTTTTAATTTATTTTTTGCTGTGTCCTTGCTGATTTTCAGAAGGTATGTAGCGATATTGAAAATAGACCCAGATCAGCAGCACAGTACTGGAACCTGCACTGGAAGTATGAAACTATTTTTTGAAAAGTAATTAAAATGATTATTTTATGTACCAAATGGTTTTGTTCAGATCTCTCATTTGTAGATCTGACCTTTGCCAACCAACCATAAGAATAAATGAAAATGACCTTACCCAAGGTCAGACAGAGGTGAAAGTGTTGCCCTTCTTTTCCGTAACGTGCAAATATGTGTCTGCGCACTGGTGGAGGAGGGGGTTGGTGTAGCAAGTTGTTTTAATGAGGAGTTGCAGGTCTGCTCACGTGTGCAGATAGCACAGGGCTCCAGCCCTTTTCCACCTTCATTTCTGTCCTCTGGTTTTAATGAGAATTGTGTGTTTTGCAAAGGATTTGTCCTGTCCGAAGTGTCAGAGTCGTGGTTGTGGACATTGATCTTAGAGGACAGTGAAGCACCATCTGGGAGCATGCTGAGTTCCACTGGTAAAATCAGGATTAAGAGTAAACAAACGACCCCCTTTCACAGTGTAACCGTGTCAGATTAATATATTAGGTGCATAAAATAAACTGCGACATTGAACTTTTTTAATGAGAAATTTGTTAGTATATATAATATATATTGTAGCATCATCATTTCAAATAGTTGAAACTTAAAAATGAACAAATTGCTTTCTAATATCTGGAGCAGTAAATTGATGGCCAGCATAACTATTTAGATTGTGTAACCCTCAGGTCTATATTGTTGGATTTATTTGTATGATAATGTCCCTTACTCCCATAATGGGCAGATCTGAGTCACTGAAGGACGCAGTCGTTAAAAACCAACCATTAGCCAAAGTTATTAAATCCAGCATTGAGATACTGATTAAACGCGCATGTGTACACACACACACACACACACACACACACACACACACACACACACACACTCACCATAGCACCTATATTGATTCTTCTCATCCTTTCAGCTCGTCCTCGAAACCAGTTCCCGTGGTGTCTCTCTGACGCCTGTCTAGTATTGTTCCAGCCTCAATATTCCAGCGCATAATTACACATATAACTTAATAATCACGTTATGTAGTTGATTCAATCCAAAGTGGAAAGCCCTTAAACACTGATAATTAATAGAAGACGATGTGACTTCTGGCCAGCCTTTACATACAATTACAATTATTACTCTACTGGCTGGGTGTCATACATTTTTTTAAATGTCTCTGTAAACAAGTATGCATTGCTTTAAAAAAAAAAAAATTCAAGATTTTGTTTCTGATTTTCTCCCATTTTCTCCCAATTTGGTAGCCAATTAGACCCGCTATTTTGATGTCAATCCCCCCCTAGTACTGTGAGTTCGCTGCCGTAGTCCTGTGACCGGTAGTGACAAAGGCATAGCATCCTCCGAGACGGCACTCGCCAGGCCGTCGACCGTAACCTGGTATACAGGGCCACTCTTATGCGCAGCGAACGTCCTGTCGCCTTCCTTCCCCCCTCCCTGGGGCGGACAGCCAATCACCGCCCCTAGTGGCACTCCCGGCCAGAGCCGACTCTGGCGAGACGGACAAGTATGCATTGCTAACACGGTTATATTACCGTGTCCCCCTTGGGTAAAGAAAACTGCCAATGTGCTTGTTTTTGGTTTTATTGCTGTTTTTGTTTTTCTGTTTTTTCTTGGACTTGGAAGTGTGGAATTTATACTTGGAAATGTAATGATTAGGTATTTGGTAAAGCAATTAAAAATATCATGACTCGGGTCATTTTCCATTTTTGGCCCAATAATAAAATAATTGTTGTGGGGGCTTTGCCACCATGTAGTGGCAAGTGTGTTGTGAGACAAAACTCTCTGTACTCTCACTGCATGGATGTTCTGTTCTAAGGTAGCACAGCAGTACACTGTGTAGAATATCTCAGCATCAATCATTGTTAACACAGCCACAGACAGTTAAGGCTTGGAAAATTATGACCTTGCAAATGAAGGTATGAAAACTATATAGGAAAAAAGTGACAAGGGATGTAATTCCCTTTTTCTTATTTAATTCCATTCAAACGGTGACTTTTGAGTCCAGGTGATACTGCTCTAGCGTCAGAATTATTTTTGGGAAAGAATCTGTGACCAGTTTACGTCATTGTAACAAGTTGCTCTCTGTTAAGGCATGTATCCTTTTTTAATAAATCGATGTTATAACCTAATTTATACGCACATTGTGAGGTGTGTTACGTAAGCACACCTTGAAGAAAAGGGTGTCTTTGGTCACTTGCGTGTGAAAACAATTGGAATATTTTACAGCACCGGGGGGCGGCGAAACAAGTATTCTGAAAGAAGGGATGATCACTTTATGATCTCCGTACATACTGTAAATTTGAAGAACTTTGAATGCACAGTTTTGATGATGTTGTACATAGGAGAGGTATACAGTTTAATAGATGGAATTAAGAATGTTTAAGACGTTTATAAAAAAGATTATTAAATATCTAGAATGTTAGTATACCAATAGTTTGAAAAAATAAGAATTTTACTATTATATTTCCTTGCAACTGTGAAAAATATGAATTGATTGTTTGTGAATCTTCATTTTCTTGAAGACTCCTGAAATACTTTGTCTCTCAGTGCTGTTTTGGGGGGGGTGACACATTACATTATCAGGTGTCTGCTGGCAATAAACTGATTTACATACTGATTCACTGTGTTCCGTGTGAGACTTATTCAGGCAAGGATACATTACTTAACAGGCATGGTGCAAGGCATTAAAGAAATACATTGATGTCCAAGATATTAACTTATATACGTATAGCATTCTTATGGATACTCTTTCACATTCAATATTGTTTTAAAGTGCTGCTTGTTCAGTTGAGCTGTACAGTTGACAGCTTTGTAACAGTATTAAAGTCTATAGCTGAGGAAATGGTTCATTGTAGAATTGTATTACAGAACTAAAGTTAAGTAACTGAAACCATATCAAAGCTATTGTGTTTAGTATGATGTAAGATGATGTCTGCACATCATTCTCTGGAAAAGACCATAAATATGTCAAATATGTTTTCTGTTAACTCCCTCTGAATGATGTGGAAGTGTGGACACTACGAGTGAAGCAACACAGCAGATTCACAGCAGCAACATTGCATCAGAAACACATCCTCTATCTCCAGAAGGCATTTGGCCTGTGGTTTAGGCCCTGTTTCAGAAGTGGGGGAGGGGATCATTATTGGTGTTTGGGGAGGGGCTGGCATACAATGGCTTTGTGACTCAGAATCTAAAAAAGTGCACCAGTAATGGTGTTTCCAGTTACTGGTGCACTGGTTCAGTTCTCCAGCAAGCCTTGGGGGACAGCGCCCAGACCTGAATCAGGACCAAACCTTTACTAATGATTCTCAGCCTGACATTTTCCCAAACACTCATTCGCAGTGCCGTTGCTAGTTAGAGAGCCTGCTAAGCAAATGCCACATGCACCAAAGGTGAAACTATTTTGCGTTCATTTATTGGCAGATCGAGCCTGCTAAAAACAACAGCAAAAATGCTGTGCGAGTAAAAACAACCTTGACATTAATGATGTGGATGTAGTTTCATTAATAGTACCAAACTGCTTCAGCCTAAAATATTTTTATAATGGCATTATGTAATAATTGGCTTGCTGTCTGTACAGAAATGCGTTCTCCATCTGAATTTACACTTTCCATGCCACAGCACCAAGAGTTTGGTACTTTTCAGGGTCTTCCACAGAAATATCTACAATGGCCTCAAACTCTCGGCCCTTAAAAACATTCATTTCTGTACCCTCTGACCTCATGTAAACACAGAGAATTCAGATGCAACTTCTTACAGCCACACAATAAACCCCAAAACATGGGCTATTTTCAGTTTCTTCCTTATCTTCTTCAACTTCTACTTCTTCCACTTCTTCCAGCCGATGACATTATCAGAAATGCTCCATTCCCCCAATTATTAATCCTTCCCATTGGGCAATATTTACTTCCACCAAACATATCATCTGTTAAGATATATTTCAGCCAAGAACATCATCTCTTCATACAGGCCAGGCAACAGGTGACATCATTATTTAGACATATAAGGATGTGCACATGTGATGCTATTTCAGCCAATAGAACATGCTCAAAAAACTTGTTTGACACCATATTGCTTTTCTGTGAGAACAAGCTTGCTTGCTATCTAATACTATCCAAATGATTAATAGTAGGCATTGCTTTTACAGATGAATAATTTCTATGGCCAACAAAAATACATTTCTATTGTTTTTTGCAGATGTACAGAGTATATGCTTTGTATATGTGAGTAACTTGGCTTTTTTATGTTGAAAACGTTTTTGTTGAGATATCACATCTTTTTTAATTGTAGCGTACATTAGAGCTGAGGACATGAATTACTTAGGTACGCAAAACAACTAAACATGCACTGTTCCAAAGCAATGTTTCCCATATTCTCCTACATTCGTTCAACTTGGCCCTGTGTTTCTTCATTTTGTCATCTCATCACTCATTAGGTTTATTAAAATGTCACATCTCAAAATGTCATTTTGAAAGTAATTTACTTTTGCACTATCTTCTAATGTGTTGTGTTTACTTGGAAAAGGAGGATGTTACGGGTCTAGTCAGATCGATGCCATCGTCAATCGACTAGCTTTGTTGTTTTCTGCATGACCCGCGCACAGGAACCTGTCACCGGCACTTTCTAGATTACATGGCTGAACTACAAACGCGTGTCTGTCATCATTCTTGTATTACAGTCCTAGCATACTGGAACATAAATGTTTATTAAATAATTTGTATGAGTTTCATATTCTGTGTTTGAAAAGATTCCATAAAGCACATGTAAATTCTTCCTAGGATGTTGATTGATATTTAAAATTACAACCATATAAGTCCTAAAACATGACACAACACTAAGAGACTCACAGTATAAAAAATGAGCACCCTCAAATATAATGTAAAAAAGCCACGTTACTCACAATACAAAGCATATTGTATACCTGATTTAGGTCTGCGTATCAAATTATGGATATGAAAATGATGCCAGGATACAACTAAACTTCCATCAATATATTTCACAGAAACTAAACAAGCACTGTTCCAAAGAACTTCTAACTTTTCTTTTGTCCGTAATGTTTTTGTTAAGATTGAAACTATATACAACTGTCTTTGGTAGCTAAAAGTTATTGTGGAGGAATACTACGTGTACAGTGCTCCGTGAGATATATACACACGCGCGCTCTACGATTCAGCTGGTCAGTAAATGAACTACGCCTGACAGTTGATCTCCGGCGTTCGAGTAGAACTCGGATATCCCATATGGTCTAGCGGTTAGGATTCCTGGTTTTCACCCAGGCGGCCCGGGTTCGACTCCCGGTATGGGAAAGATGTTTTGTCTAAGTTTGCCTAAAGAATGTTAGTCAGACAAACAAAGGAGCTATGAAGTAACTACATTGCAAAGGAGGGATAGAGTTTTGACAGCCACAATTCTACTAATTAATTGTCATAAAGGACTCTCCATTGTACACTTGTGTCGTCATCTCGTCACAAGGTAAGGCAGAGTCTTAAATAAAGTCCCCCAACTGTTCGACTTTTGGTTAAATATTTTGCAGTTACTGGCTGGAGGTTTCAGCGGCTTTGGCTGATAGGGCAACCAGAATAAACAGCAAATCTATGGCTATTAAGAGATTTTGCGCGGCGGGTGCCATTACGTGAGTCTCCTTCTCTTTCATTGCAATGAGAGCTGTGCCTATACGGTCTATGATTTAGACCGAACGATAGTGGGCACCGGGCAATAGTGGGCAAACCTGTGTGTGTGTGTAAATAAATATTGAGTAATGGGTTATTAAAATAGTGTAATTTATAATAGGCTACCGACTGGCACGTTTGGAGGAAAGCATAGTTATTTGTTTTTGTACGTGTTTGCTAGTGTTCTTTAGTTTAAACAATTATTTTGTTTGAGTAGTGTGGTTGAGTGCGTGCGTGCGTGGTGTGTGGCCGCTTGCTAGCTAGCCAACAAGGCTGACAAGTTTGCTAGCTTCTAGTCCAGTGGTTCCGAACCTCGGTTCTGGAGACCCATTTTAAGTGAACATCTTCACTTACTGTCACTCCTCGATACGTTCAGACCCATATCACCGTCTGTGATTGTACGTATTAGAGCACGAGGAAAGGAAGGACAACGGGAGTTCAACCAGCACCTCATACTTTTCTCCTTTTAAATCAATCTTTGTCAATGAATCAATCATTTACTTGTTTAGGTTGTTGCTATGCAGCTAATGCCAGCTGTCTTGGAGGTTTACATATTGTGTTATGTTGACCTTGTGTAGCGGATGGGCTCAGTGAGCACCCGCTGCAGAGTGACGTGGATAAGAGTACGATTAGTTCCCGGAGTTAGAGACTTAATCGCTCTCTTGTCGCGTCAGAGATCCGTCGGTTCGAAACTCGCTGCGGGCAGAACCAACACTGTCACACTTGTACTGGCAGCTTTGTTATTGCGTGCTAGTTTTCTAGATATCTGCATCTGTCCATAACTTGCTCAATACCACTATCACTAGAAATGTAGTTTTCGTATTATTATTGTCTATAACTCTTACACTGTTCTATGGGAGCTGTGGAGGGATTTATTACCTTTAAAAAATATATATATATATTACCTTATAACCTTATTTCACGTATTGGATATAAAATGTTAACCATTTTTGTTTATCATAAAAACAATGAAAGCCATTGCCATTTTTTTCCATTTCAAGGGGACAGAGATGTGGGAGGGAAACAATGAAACACGACAGTATAAATAACCACGCCCCTGTTTTTCTAGGCCTAGCTTTGTTATACAGAATGCAACACAGAGGCCTGACAAGGTCACAGCGAGGAAGGCCACGAGGTACAGTCCACCAGGGGGGAAGAGGAACTATACCACTGCATACAGAGGTATGTGTCCCACTGCTGTGGAACTGCCTGGGGCTGTGTCCTTTCACGGTGTAAAAAAGTCTAGTCCAGACATCCAGTTATAACTGTAACTGTAACTGTACATGCATAACCTAACAAGATAGAAAATGGTACATGTGACAAACCACCACCGTCACTGTGCTGCATTTATGTCAAGGTAAGGTTTAAATTAGGAATGTCAAACTCCATTCCCAGAGAGCTGCTGTGTCGCAGGTGTTTGTGGCTTTCTTTCAATCAACAGCCAATTTAGGCCTTTGAAACCAGGAGGAAATTCAGTTTAATTAGTGGCCTCCTCAACTCTCTCCCTTCCCTGCTGCGAGGCAGACTCCATACGACTTTTTGTTTATGTCATATGAGTGAGTTGGAGTAACACTTGCACTTGGGCAGTGCGAGTGAAACCAGATGGAGGAATGGTAGCATTTAAAAATGGAACAGCCTTGCGACTTGTCCAAAAAATTCCGTAGCAGAAAAAGACGCCACTGCCATGGAAAACGCGATCGTCATCACAGCTATACATTTGAGGAACATCCAATCCCAGCTTTGCAGTACTGTTTGTTTGGACATTTGGAAGCATTAGCGACATTGCAGCTCGTGTCGTTTCCGAGTCTCCTCATCAGACCCTTAAATTATATATATTTAAGTTAATGAGCAGTTAAATGATTGTAATGGCCCAGTGTAGGTCAGTATATTCAGCAATATTAAAACGTAGTATGAATTATAAATTCAAAATGGACAATAATATTCAAATGTCGTTGTTTAAATTCACTCGCATTTATAAACAGATTTGCCATCACCCGCTATTATGATTGATGTACTGCTTTCCCCATTGTTCTACGAATGCATTTTTAAAACCTATTGTTCACAAAGAATTATGTGAGATCCGTACAAGTGAGTCTGTCAGCGTCTACACCTGAGCAGACGTGATTGGAGGGCGTGAAAGAGAGGGAATGATGTGAACTCATAAAGGCAAAACTACACACAGCGAGATAATTAAATAAACATTCGGAAATGGAATTGGGCCAGGGTATTTTGCCAATCAACTAAGCAATTTAGTGCTGAGACACCAAAAACGAACAGACACTGCGGCCCTGCAGGACTGGAGTTTGAGATACCTGGTTTACGGTAACTCAAAGTTGTTCAGTCTGTGAGAATTGATTCAGGCCTGTGAAATGTGGCTTCTCAGTAGCATTCTTGGTTCTGTCGGTGATGCGGAGGATCACAGGTGGGAATCTCAAGATGCCCCCCCCACTGTTAAAGATAAACCCTTTACAATGTACCTTTTGGTACTACTGCAGCTGAAATGTAATTGGTGGTGGTAATAAAAAAAAGGGGTCTAAACTTGAGTCTCTTCTATCCTCATGAAGAGAACTTCTGCAGGTGGGACGGCGTCCTGCGGCGGAAGCCCTTCAGGCCCGTTGACAACCTGACTCTGAGCGACGCCAGGTTCCAGGGGACCACCTCCTACCAGACTGACTATGGGCCCAAGGCTTACGCAGGCATGCAGGGGGTCTGCGCTGCCGAGTGGATTACACCAGCCAGGCCGGGTCCCAAGGTGCCCAAGTACCAGTCTTTCCAGGCTGTCGCCCGCTCTACCCCCCAGTACGCGCCCGAGGCGCCACAGCGCCCCTCCAAACTGCAGGGGGTCCTGTACAACCCAAACCCTACCACCTCTACTAGGTATGCCCGTTATGCCCAGGCCCTCAGGATTGCGCAGGGGGATGGCCCCGATTTGCCCCAGACCCCCAAGACGGCCAAGGAGAACATCAGGCTCAAACCCACCGAGTACGGCGACAGCTGCAAGATCTGCCCGACGCCGCCAGTCTACCAGCGGCAGAACTTGCCATACGACTCGCCTAAGCACATGCAGTTCCTCACCTCCTACACCTGCGACTACCGGCCCTGGGGCCTCCAGACACGCCCTGCCATCCGGCAGCTGGACGAGTTTGTCAGGCCCACGGGACCCTTCCAGCACTCCACCTCCTACCTCTCAGAGTACAGGTTAAAGGTGGCCACGACCAGCCGCAAGCCAACCCAGAGGCGATGAGTCGGCGGTGTGAGGCCACCCTGGCGGCGCAGCCTAAAATGCCACACAGGCATCTTTTTACAGAGAACTCTGCGTCCGACAGGGTTGTGTGAGGGCAACTTTAGATGTGCAGCCTTTGTCCTTACAGAAAATGCTCAATTAGTTAGAATTGTATTCATGTGTATTCATATTTATTCGACATGTCTGAAAGTTACACAGAAATATCAGCAAAAATGGATGAACAATACATTTCCATTAATGTGCAACAATAATGTGTATTGCAATGTGATCAAGTAAACACAGGAATAAAGAGAATAAAGGGAAACCAAATCAAGACTCAGTTGTAAACATGACCAAATACAAGCATGGAGCGCTATCCGATATCTGAAGGGCCATTAAAGAATGCTACCCATTACTTTGGAGTGACAGAATGAATATGGCACATTATCCATTTCAGTAGCACAAACTAGCTTAAGCTACTAGCTTTAAAACATTCTAGCTAAAACTATAAAATGCTATTACAAATTATAAGTAACTGTTCAAGTCGAAATTAATAGATATGGAATTATACTTTCAATATTGCACACAGATGAACAATATTGAACAATATATGTGTTAAAATTAATTTCAGCAGAGACCGGGGTTCGATTCTCCGTCCCGCCAGAGTCGGCTCTGGCCGGGAGTGCCACCGGCATAATTCGCGCGCGGCTTGTGCCTTTTATAAATTGAATGGAAACCACGCCCACCGGTGCCAAACCCGGTGTGTGCCGTGCGGGATTGAGCTGATCCATTATAAAACAATACAATTATGTTGTTAAGGGTAAGTATGGAGGAGATGAAACATGGACGCACAAAAAGAGTCAAGACAGATTTCAATCGATGATTGAGTTAAACAATATTCTACTGGTAGCCTACATTGCATAACGCGTAGGTTATTTTACCTATCTTGCAGTTTATCTTCAAACCACACACAATTTTAAACCAAGCACTTAACAAATAGACCAGCATTTAAAGTGATTGTTCACCCAAAGGCGATTTAAATATATTGTTTCCAATACTATTCAATACGTACTACGCGTACAAATTGTTTTATTGAATTCGCTAACTACAGAAATCCCTGAATGCACAATCGGCTAGCTTGGTGTCCGAAAACAATGGGAATCTATATGTAACTGTCAAAATAAAGGAAACACAAACATAAAGTGTCTTTATACTGCGTTGGGGCACCACAACCCACCAGAACAGCGTCAGTGCACCTGCTTTCAATATACTTTGTATCCCTTATTTACTGAAGCATTTCCTTTATTTTGGCAGTTAGTATAATATATATTCCATTTAGCAGACGCTTTTATCCAAGGCGACTTACAATAATGAATGCATACATTTTTCAGTATATATGGTCGCAATGGGAATCGAGCCGACAACCTCAGCGTTGTAAGCGCCATGCTCTACCTACTGTAGGTAGGCTCAGTAGGCAATACAGTTACCTGTATGTAGCCTACCTGCAAGTAGCTTGTAACTGCATGCAACAGTTACCTCCCAGTAACTTCTAAACAAGTCACTCAGCCAAGTTACAACTGAACTCATCAATACATTTCACAGAAACTGAACAAGCACTGATCCAAAACAGTGCTTCTCATATTCGCTCGAGTAATTTGTCTCTTCATCGTGTCGTCTATTTTACAGATTACAGAGGGTAGGCTATAGCCTATGCTTTATATATGTGAGTAACTTTTTTACTTTGAAAACTTTTTTGTTGAGATACTATTTATTGTGATATGGTAGGCTACTCGGGTTCAATGTGAAATGTGTTACTGGGTGTAGTTGGTGTCGTAATCAAGACGTTAGGCAAACCACGAAAACAAAGCCCACATAAACTCAAAATCATCTCAACGTAATTCTGCGCTGAGGAGGAAGTCAGAGACGCAAATGTTTAGTGAAGGTGAGTGTTAAGAAAAACTATCCGTCTTTATTTTTTACTCATTATTGGGGTGTTGTTTTTCAGTGGGGAAAGCGGGTAAATCGTTGACGTGATCTAAATGACGGCATTAATTCAACTGCGGTCGTGACACTAGCAATGGGAGAGAGATAGCTAGCCAATGCTAGCTACACAACGTTAGAGATAACGTGTTATGGGCAACCTGAGAACGGACTATCCACGTTTAGCAACGTTTCTCATCTCGTGTTATGAACACAGTTGGCCAAATAACGTTTTAAAACTTTTAAGGTGATGGAACGTTTTGAAAACGCTGTGTTTGCTGGGTCGCAAACACGTCATTAAAATGTTTCACTGTCGAGAAAAAGTATAAATGCCATCTGGACCTATTTGCAACGTAGCTGGAAAGTTGTGGTTTGGGAGTGGTTAAAAAATAAACGTTACTACAAGGGTAGTACCCCAACCAAATCACGACCTTGCTGCAAAAAGTTGCAATAACGTGTTGTGTCTGCTGTGAAGTATTGTTGATGACTAGCGCAGTATTTTAAGTCTACGTCAACAAACAGGTATCAACCAACATTTGGGTAAATCGATGGACCACGGAAATCCCTCTCATAGGAAAATGCGGCGACATGTGGACACTTTAGTGAAAAAACACATGACTAGCATTGCATTAGAAACACTGGAAATACTACAACAGAGACTTAAGGCTGTCTCACAGGATCTTAACGATCTGGATGAAAATGGACCAGAGGCAGAAACTGATGCTTCCGACCTGGATGAAAATGGACCAGACACCCATGTGGAGGCAAAAACGGAATCATACATCGGCAGTAGGAATGGACCTGAAGAGCCGAATCCATCGCAGGGTAAACGACCTTCATGTTCGCCAAGCAAACTAGCAATGTTTATGTTTTATTTGCACGAAAGCCCGATGTTTACAATTGAACTAAAGTCATTGTGTTTTATGCATTGCTATTGTCTACCCCGCGGGCATTTTGTGTTGTGCTATGCTTGCGCAAACGTTTAAAGCTTGACTAATCTGACGCTGTAATTTGCGGTTGAAAATGAAAGGCTTTTTAGACATTACAATGACACTGTTTCGGCTACACGCGAGATTAAATGTGGGAATTATGTCATGTGATGGTCCTCTTCCAACACAGACACAGGGCCACATCACAACCCAAATCACTATGTTATGAACACAATGTGAATGTATTGTTTTCTGAGCCATGCACAAAGTCCTTCCCGCAATGTTAGTATTCCAATGTGAAGCCAACCACCACACAACCAATGTCAATAGACCCTCAGATACCCACTGGGTTGCTTTGAAAAACTTACCTCATGCATGTGGCATAATATGTAGCCTAAATTCAATTTCAGCATCTTGGGGCTTCCTATTGTGTGCTAATCAGTTATATATTGGTATGAGTAGGAAATCTGCCTAGTTGTATTTGTTATATTTGACATCAAACATGAAATAAAGGGAGAAGGCAAGCTTGCACTCGATGCCACCACTGACTGACTGGGTCAGAGTTGGAGTACAGTTTCAGTGTTGTCAATATATCTATTTCCCTGCTGTTGTCCTGCACTGCTATTTAATTGCTCCATTCTGTCATCCAGATATGGCGACTCAAAGGGAAATCTTGTCACTTTTGCACGAGATCAAGGAAGAACAGCAGAGACAGTGGACAGTTCTGAGAGCATTGCAGACCAGTATGCAAATGCATCAAGTGGAGCCAATAGAGATCGAGCTACCAATAAGATCAATGGAACATCTTGATGAAGTTGAAAGGCGTTTGGGGGAGCCCAGGGAGCAGACAAGAATGGTAAGTTTGTGTTGTGACCGGACGCAATGTGTCATCAACTTTAGCTCAGTCAGTGGTGGAGTAGCTATAGCTACATTTGAGTGGAAGCAGTCTGTTACAGCTGTCAGTGGTGGCTTACAGCAGTATAGAAAATAGCAATTATAATTAGAGGTCAATTCTGGGGCCTGAAAGTTCAACGCAGCAATATAGTCATGCAGTAAATTACGTTTCATGAGCCTGGTCCTTAAAACAATTGTGTGTGAACTTCATATGGGTGTCAAGTGTTGGTGGAGACCGAAATCACATCCGTCATTGGTAGACACTAGACAACCATTCACATCAAGTAAAGCCTTTGTTTTTTTAATTTGTATAAAAAAAAATTAGTCATATGTTGGTTAGCCATTGATGGAGGTTTGTTTTAAATTGCCAGCTATAGTAGATACACTGGTAAATCATAATTTTTCATATAATGCTTAGATTTTTCAGTACCTAGGCTAACCAGTGTTGAGGGGGGTCAATTCAATTTAAATTAAATCAATTCAGGAGATGAATTGGAGTTCATTGGCCATCATTTTACATTGTTTTTTTCAGTTAATGAGTTCTATTTCATTTCCTGAATTCAAATGGAATTGACCCCACCGTTGTTTCTTAACATTAGAGATCTTGCAAAATAGGGCAATGCAAAACATAAAATAATTGCTCATTGAAAAATGTGTTTCTTACATTTATATTCATCTGCATAGACTTAAATGGCTAGCAAATGTATTCATCTATTTCTTTGTATCTGCAATGGACTGTGTTCCTCCCACAACAAAGAGGACAGAGACAGAATGCAAAAATGAGCTATGTGTGTGAAAATGCCAGTGTAACCCCCAAATAGGCTTGATAGGCCCCAGTCTACAACTATGGTCAGAGAAGGTTAAGCCATAAAGATATTGGGTAAAAGGTGTTTATTTACTACTACAGTAGTACATACAGTACCAAACAAAAGTTTGAGTACATCAGGATTATTGTTAATCTGGCCACCTTGCACACCTTGAAGTTGTGCAAAAACTATCTGGTGAAGGAGGAACACGGAGGACAACTCAAACTAAGGACCTGGCCTGCCCAGTGTCCAGACCTCATTCCCATAGAACTTGTATGGGACGAACTGGACAGAAGAGTCAAAGCAAAGCAACCCACAAGTGTCTCTGGGAATTGCTGCAGGATAGCTGGGAAGACATGTTGGGTGATTTCCTGCTGAAACTTATTAACCACAAAGGGTGGCTATTTTGAGGAATCCAAGATTCAATATAAAATTCAATTTTCTTGAACATTGCTTTGATGTTCCTTTTGTCTATTATTGTTGTGTTCTTTGTATTTACAGAAATGTATATGATGTAAAACATTGTCAATTATGAGATAAACCTAAAGGTGTACTCAAACTTTTGACTGGCACTGTATTTATGCAGTTAATGTAAATGCTGTGAAAAGTGCTGTCATGTGCAGATGTAAAATATAAACTATAGTCTAGTTAACGTTAAAGTTGCCCTTCATTCAGAGGAAACGTGTGTATGTTTGTACGTGTGTTAAGCAATCTTCCTTATACCATAGATATCTCGCCTGTCCGTGTTGGGTGGTACCACTGTGGATGTTGTAGTTCGCAACATAATGACTACAGTGCTCTCGGTGGGAGTGGCCTGCCTACTGAATTGGGCTGGCCATGGACATAAAAGAAGCTTCAGAGTCACCAGACTGCAGGAAGTCCTTTTTCGTAAGCTGTTTTACACATACACACCATATATCCCTGTATGTATGCTTAGATGTAACAAAGGATCTACCGCATGTGAGTTAGAGACATTGTAAGGTAATGTTTGCACAAACTGAGCCTGTCACTATAGGGTCTGTCCTGACTTATGCTTATGTAACCTAACTGTTTTTTATGATATAGAATGACTTAAGAACTGAGAGGTGTGTGTAAACATACTCAGTGCAACCCAGGACGGACTACCCATTTCAGCAAAACCCATTTCAGTGTTTTTGATTTGCTTAAGTCCCACCTGACTGAGGGTGCTTACAAATGCACTTAAGTTCCTGAAATCAGAATCGGGCCCTTAGTCATTTCAATGTGTTATTATCATGTTGTTTTCTTAGGCGCTCTTTTCTGAGGCAACTTTAAGGGAATGAGCTCATTGCCATACATTAACCCAGAATAAAAATATAAACATTTGAATAGCCAGCATAGCAAATTCAACATGGAAAATAAAAACACAAAATAGTTCAAGTCTATGAACAGTGTCTGTATGAAGAAAATAAAATAATTCATTTTTGGTGTTGAATGGAGTGTGACCAGAAAGGGAAATGAAGGAACAGGGGAAATGTTATGTTCATTGAGCTGTGTGCGTTTCCAGGAGCTTTCAGAAGTAATCCTGTTGGAAGAGATACCACACACAAACAGTTTGCAGATGTGATAAAGAAATGGCTACGATACGCTCCTGGCAGGCAGAAGAAGGGTCGGAGACGTATTGGCAAACCCTCTGAAGAACTGATATTTGTCAAATTGGAGAGCGAGGACTGAAGAGCGCACACCAGCATGGCTTGTAAAATAAATAAGCATTGATTGTTTATGTCATCCAGTTTCCGTTTGAATTTCATCCAAAACAATCTGTTATTACAGTAGCCGCCATTTGATTGAAATTCAATCGCTTGAACAGATCGTTGTAGCATTTTTACTTTTTTATGGTCTAAACGTGAAAAAATAAAATGTAAGACTATATTGTGGCATGAAATTTCACCACAATAAGGCTGCTTATCGGCCAGAAAGCAATAGCTTGACTCCTATAGTCTCCTAATTTGGCCACTAAATAAAATGGTGTCAACAAATATTGTTTATTTTCTTCCTTTTAAAAAACCCCAATTGCAATTGCTACCAATTTAATGTTCTCTTTACCTGTTTTTAATAACTTATTGGAATGGCCAGTTGTCGCTTTAGGTTCATCCAGTCACTGCAACATTCTTCATTAGTTCAGGAAGATCGCACACTAGCAAGTGCGCCCCCCTGTGGCCAGCTGACCCTTTTACACTGGAGGTCACCAGCTGAGCTGCTACCGTCACTGCTTTGGAGGACTGGTCTGATTGAGCAGAAAGACTGCAGTGACCAGAGCAATCACAAATGGGAAGAGGTTGACCCTGCCCATGGGCGCGATCTGTTATTTAGATACAAGGTTGTCAACTGGTTAACCGTTATTTTATTTTATATTTGATTATTTGGTAGAGACAGCAAAAAGCTTTTTTTACAATGTAAAAAATCATCAGCTGCATTGCATAGCCAAAGGCTAATGTCAAACATCTGTCCTCAAGAAACCACAGGAAAAAAGTATGTATCAAAAATATAAACGCATGCACAAACAAAAAGTACGTCCAATTTATGTTGTAAAATAGGACTGAATAAAACAAACCAAGCATTTAACTTTACCATTAGATTGTAAGTGACTTAGAGGTCTTTAAATATTTTGGTTTGACCTCTGAAACAGTGAAATACATCTGTAATTATTTGTATGACCAGAGCCATTTATTAGATATTATGAAAATATTACCAGACAGTGTAGTCTCGTGGTTTGGAAACCAATGTAGTGCGTTGTTATGGAACTGGGTTTTAAACTCAGGATTTCCAGGTGGGGTGCTGCTGTTGTACCTTTTGAGCAAGGTACTTAATCTTGAATTGATTTAGTAAATATCTAGCTGTGTAAATGTACCCTGTGTTTAAAAGCAGTACGTTGCTTTGATTAAGAGCATCTGCAAAATGCATCAATGTAATGTAGATTCAGTTTCATAGGTCCATGGTCATAGTCGGCTAATGACATAGCTCAGAGCTACTAGTGAATTAGGTTTTTTTTAATGTGTGCTATCTGGAACAATAAACTGATATTAGCATTCAATATTTGTATGTTCATTACGTATCGTCTAATTGTGTCAATAAACGCATGCTAACCACCACTGAAATGTATTAATTATGAATGCATTATTCTATTGTATAGAATGCTATGCATTTAATGACCCTGTCTTGCTAGACAGAAATGTCGTTGGCCCAGTCACTTAAGTAATTTGTTTTCTCTTTCCTCATTCCTTTTCTAACCTTTCCTCTGTGTCTGACCAAATGTATCACAATGTAACAACACTAATGAATGACACCCATTCATTAAAATGTAAATTAAAACAACTAATTCAATATTTTTTTCTGAGTACATAATGCCTGGCGTTGTTTGATCCACTCGCAAACATGGATATTGTGAATTCACTCCCGTTTTAAAAATAAACATATTTGATACGCGAGGACCTAGCCTAGGTGGTGGTGAAAATCACAGGTGAACGGTGAATGGTTTTGAAACGTAAGGTCCTATACATTTTTGAATAATATTCAAACCGAAATACGTTCTGGGGACTGTTAATGTTTCAGGTAAAGTTGGTTGAAGAAGCATCCCAAGTTCTCCGGCGCAAGACATTCCAGGAAACGGCACGTGACGGGAATGAATACAGTTTACTTTTGTTCTCCGCGAGCTCTGTTATTGCCGGTGGAGGTCGCATGTGATGGTAGTTCAACAGAGATTTCAGTGGTGGAAATACCTACTTTCTTCCATCAAGAATGCGACTATACGTGACATAAGAATAGAAAACCATAGCTAGCTGGCTACAGTAAATATTTTTGTGAAACAGCTAGCTTAGTTATCTACACGTAGAAGCGTTGGATGTTGAATCCCCAAAAGGTCTGCTGCCATAAGGAGGTGGTCGTATCATTGGAACCGAAGACTATTGGGTCAGTTTTATTGACGTTTTTACGATTTCGTTTAGTATCGAGTTGTATGGCTTGCTCGTTAGTTACATACAACTCCAACGATCCAGCCATCTAGATCTGCATGGTGATCTAACGTTCGCTTACTAGTTACTGGCAGCGACTCCGGGTGCTTGCTTGATAATTACAGTTTGCGAATTTACCTGCAAACAAAACTAGCCAACTAGTACTAGTAGTGTTAGGTAGTTAATGTTAATAGATTAGTTAGCTAGACATGCATGGGTCTGAATGTGTTTTGCTAATCCATGCTTTTTATTTTATGGCATTGGTGGATCATGTCAACAATTGTTACGTTATGTGTTGCATGCTTAATAAGCTTGGCAGCGCCGTTAGCTGGAAAACATTTGTACACCAGCAACAACAGCTGGCTGGAAGGGATACCCGCGTAATGTTAGTTAGCGCGAGCTACGTAACTTAGTTACAACGTTAGAGAAATGGGCAGGTATACCTAAAGTTGGCTATCTGGAAGTGCTACAATAGCCAGCTGTAAATTAACGTTCTTTAGCTGGCAGGGCGCTTTTTTGGGGGTAGCGAAGTATAAACTGTTATCCAGTTTGATTTTATTCAGTAATACAATAGCTAGTAGTTGGTTGTTTGCTGCTGACCGCCTCGGGGTATGTATATGCGTCGGCAGCATTCCAGACAGATAATGATAATTAGGCTTCGTAGGTTTGTTCAGACAAAGTTATGAAAAATAAACGTTAACCAATTTATCATCTCAAACAGATACCTATAGCCAGGTGTATAGCTAATTTGGCACGAGTTGTTGTTGAGACAGCATCGCATGTCTATCAGTCGAGGTACAAAAGACGTTCGCCAGATAGCTATCTTTTCATTGTAATTTTTGGCATCCATACGGCATATAGTTTCCTAACTAGGCTAGCCTTTCACACACGTATAGCTGCGCTTAGCAGTGGTTTTGACAACCGTGTTTTGGAAAGTGACGTCGCTCGTCGTGATACAGTAACGACTTCAAGAACATCAATGAGTTTCCCCCAGTTTATCCTTATAATTGAATACAACAACACCATAAAGCTACCAGCTTTGGGTTTCCATGCTCAGGTGGGGTTATTTTTCAATCCTCTCCGCCTTGTCTCAGCGACTATATCCACTGATATGATATCGTGTTAAGTGTGTCACGCAGAAAAATCGGTGTGCTGTCAAGACTGTTGACACACATATTGAGTGGATTTTATATTGGAATATTGCAGAAAGGGGGATTCATTTGGGGAGTGCATTTCGCTCACGGTTTAGAACACTACAAGGCGTTGTAAAACCTGAGTTAAGGGCCACAGTCTTCCACCTGGCATTAACAACACAAGCTCCAACAACTGGCCTAATTTAAGCCAACAAAAGCCTGTGACTCAAAGCATCAGGTTTGCACTGTTCAGGGCTTTTAGCCAGCTGGGCAGTGAGTCAGGGAGGGCCTTTTGGATGACGTCCAAGACATATCTATTTGATTTAAAGGCAGTGGTGGACAAAGTACACAAACCCTTTACTCACAGTAAAGGTACCCTGATAAAATATTACTCCAGTAAAAGTAAAACGTCCTACATTTAACCCCATTTGCCTTTGAAATGTAGGGGAGTGAAAGTAAAAATACTTAGGCAAGCACAGATACTTGAAAAAATTTACTTAAGTGCCGTAATTCACTTAAGTAAAGTAAATGTACTTTGTTACTGTCCACCACTGTTTAAAGGGCAGCGCGTGCAAAGCAGCTTTAGCATCCAGGCCAAATCATTATAATCCAGCATGACAGGTTTCCTGCAGCTGTACTCTGTATGGGGCCGCGAGGAGCTGATGGCTCCTACAACGCAACATTGAAGTCTTTGGTGGAATGCGCTCTCTGCTCTCGGCCAAACCCTTAGGCCAGCCCGAGCTCCAAAGGAAGATTGTTAACGCTAAACCGGACCTTTAAATCTGTCTACCAGAACACACCTCGTCGATCGGCTGAATTACACTGAAGTTGGGGTTCCTAGTAGACTCCGTTGACTCGTCCAATCTTTAATGCTGTACTACCAGTCAGGACAGGATTCCACAACCCACAGTCCAATGGCAATGGTCATCATCAGAAGACGGGATCAAAGTAGATGCGGCCATGTGAATAACAGCGAGCATTTTCCAGGCTTTACGGTCACAGGCTTTTGGTCATCACGAAACATCAGACGCTTTCCTAACCTGTCTTGACATCTACAATGGCCGCAGTATGCTGGTAGACGTCTTTCACATCGAACTCAAACAAAGCAAGGAGAGTGCACGAGGTAGGCCTAATGGATGGAGGCCTACGGTTTACAGCCCGTATCACCCTTGACTTGGCACCAACAGCATTCCTAAGTCAGATCTTATCTTGAATAGTAAAAGCACCTAAGATTAGTAGTTGAAGCAATGAAAATGTTTGACTACTTTTTTGGCACAGAGTTGGTACAAAAGCAGCCCTGCTGATACGTTTTTTGTGGTTCCAAATATTCTCAGCGCTCGGCTGTGTTTGACTTTGTTTTGCCTTTGTAACACAAGATTACAAGATTATAACGCAAGATTTACGAACGTTGTTGGCGTCCTTTAATGTTGACAGTGAGAAAAAGCAGGCCTCATTTGTGAGAGCCAAATCAAAACAGCGGTTGTTATTTAGACTTAAGTTTAACCTTTGTAAAGGTTAGCCTGTCCAACGTGCACTTAACGATGTCGACGGAACTTCTGACCTTTTGTGGGGGGTGTCAGTGATTTGCCTACAATGGGCTCTCCCTCATCCTGCTGTTTATCAGCGGAAACGGACATTTCTCTCTCACACTTGCGTGTTTTCTCTTCTTTTTGTGAAACCTCTGTTGCGCACTCTTCGTGATTTCCTCTTCGGCGTGAGCTGTTTTGTTTTCTGAGCAAAGCTGTCCGCACCGCCTGTGTGGGAGGAGCGCACTGGGACTCGCTGAGGAGCTCACCACAACACGGGGGCTTATGCGGTGTCTCGCAGGCATGCCGCCGCCTCTTGTCTGTTTTACAAGGCAAGTCCGGAATCGTCCATATGGTCGTTATTTATGAAAGGCAAGTCCAAAATCGTCCATATGGTCCTTATTTGAGAAGTTGTTTTGAAAGCACCTCTGAGAAACGAATGGCCATAGAGGGCACTATATGTCCCACTTGTTGCCACGTTCTGAATGTAGCTAATGACATAGACTGCAACTGTTGACTTTGTTAGCTGTGAATTCATACCCAGCCTGAGTTAAGTGTTATTTGTTATAGGCTACTATTGAAATTATATCTTCTGAAATTCTACTCTGCATTTTACTACCCCACCCACAAGTGCATTAAAGAACCTGATGAGTTGCATCTTCCCTCTTCTCATCACTGCATTTTCCTTTCACAACACAACACAAAAAGCGCTCTGCGTTTGAGTTTTCCTAAGCTCTCTCTCCAAGTCACTGACACTAAAAACAGACACGTTTGAGACGGCTGTTGCGTGTCACCGTTCATTCGGACCAGAGCTGTGCCCGATATCAGAAAGGTCCTAACTAAATATTTGTCAATAATTCCCTTGCCAGTTTTCCAGGAAAGCTCTGTGGAATCTGTTAAAGAGATTAGTCTCAGCCAAGGAGACAGCTTACGCGGAACAAAAAAAAAGTCGGAATTATCCTCTATGTGAAGAACCTTCAGTCAGAGGATCGGAATTTCAGTAGTGGGCAAAGACCGCCAGGTCATTGTGAGGGTAGTGGAGTTTGTTTTCTGCACATGAAGCCAGTCGACGTCCTCAACTGGAAAGCGCTACCAGCTGCTTTTTTCATCATTCGCGAACTTGCCGTCCGTCCGAGGAGGAGAGGTATGAGTGATGGAGAGAGCGTGGGCCGGGAGTGAAGGTGTCCATGGGTTCTGCCTCTGGCAAAGACAGAAGCACGCCCTTTTCTCTGATGATGTGACGGGACGTTTCGGTATTGGACTCCGCACTCTGTGCCAGATGCTCCACGCTGCCCGGGGACAGTGGGCAACATCTCGAATTTGGCCTCGTTCCAAAAATGTGTCTCGTTTGGTTGTGCTGTTTGGCGGTCACGCTTCTGGAATACGCATCACAGAGCAGCTGTATAATACTGTCATGTTTTTCTTAACACCTGCACTGTCACGATGTCCCGGTATTCGTTTGGGATGTGGAGGAGCCGCAGGTCTCTCTGTGTAAAGCACCTCGCTTGAGCCCTGCTCTGCTCCAGTATCCCTGTGTGTCCCTACATGCTCACTGGCAAATGAAGTTGCTTTCTCTCACGGACCCAGTTGTAGTTGTAAACAGCAGTTGAAAGGACAGACTGCTGCAGTTACATGTGTGTGGTTTTTTCAGGAGGCTCGGGTGAGAGCCCACATGGTATTTCCAGGGTGGCGGGGGAACGTTAGCTGATAAATTAGGATGGAAGTCTCCCCCTCCCCTTCGGCTTTGGTGTTGGGTGGTTGCTCCATTGCATTTTTGTGGTCAGGGGCCTCTATTTTTATTGTATTTTTTTTTATTTTTTTTACCAAACTGAATCTGGGGTGTGTATACAAATGGCTGAGATGAAAATATGTTGTAATGAGCGCTGCCGAAATACGTTTTCATGTTGACAAAAAAACGGTGGATCCAGCTTCATAATATTCGAGACAATGGCCACATTAATGTGATTAAGGGCTCTTCTGAAGGCTTGGTTCTGTAATATCTGGGACAGTGGGCCTGGATTGTTGTGCGCACTGCCAAATATAAGCTGAGGTAGGCGTTAGTTTCTCAGGTCGGACCAGAGGCTGCACTAAAGGAAAATACTGTTTTTGTTTTGTTTTTCTTCTAAATTGTTTGGAAACAGTTGTTCCCGTCTCGCAGGTCATCTCTGACTCAGTCATTGCACGCACGCAGGTTTTTACATCCTCCTTCCTCGATCTGAGAAGAGCCTAATTAAAACAGCCTGTCTACATGCACACTTCTTTAGAAACCGGTTTACTCAGCGCAAATGAAAGCCATTATTTAAGTTGAAGTGGGTCAGTGTTGAGCTCCTAAAATAGTCTCGCGTTGTTTTGACAAACCAGACGAGCCATCCAAATAATATTTTTACGACGGTGCAGTGATGCAAGGGCAAATATCTGTGTTTATGGGACAGGAAGGACCAGCCCATAGTGATTTGTTTGATGTCTGACATCGATGCCAGATGAGCCGGCTGGTGTGTGACTGTGTGAAGATTGATCTCACGCAGAGGATTCTGAGGAGTGTGTTAAGTGCTGCGGGCCTCCTTGGACCTGCTCTTACGTTGCTCAAACCAAGGCGGTGAAGTGAAGTAAGTCTCACGAGGTAACCGGCATTGGAAGGATGGGAATTGCTCACGTCTCTCATTGCAGTGTTTATGCAATGAGGACTTTTAGTATCTTGAATGTTGATATTTGGCCTACTTTATTTCCTTGCTGATTGATGTCTTTTTATCTTGATGAGATTACTCAGGTTATTTCTGGGAAACCAAACATTAGAGAGCATAAATAGCACATTACAGGCAGACATTCTTATCCAGAGACTTACACAGTTTAGTCTTCCTTTGTTTACATACGAACCATTTGCTGAAGCGTTTAAGGTTAAGCAGCTTGCTCAACGGTTTAACGGCAGTGTCGCACCTGGCAATCAAACCTGCAAGCCCAGTTCCCTAACCGTTATACTACACTACTGCCCCAAACATTGCCCTTCGGTTTGTTTGTATTGGTGTTTCCCATAGTGAATGGCAACAAGGAAATTCACTTTGTTGTACGTCGCTCTGGATAAGAGCGTCTGCCAAATGCCTGTAATGAAATTGATACCAACAGGTGACAAGTTTGGGATAAGAGTAAGATAGCCTTTATTAATCCGGGGGGGGGGAATTTGGAGACAGGAGACAGTGAAAGAACACACAAGACATACAGGACATCACAGTATACTGAATAATAAATACAAGATAAATATATACAGTCAGACGTGAGTAGAAGTGCAGGTAGGAGAGCGCCAGTCACCGGTTTAGGTTATCTTAGCTGAGGTAACTGCCAAAATAAAGGAAACACTTGAGTAAATTACGGGTTCTGTTATGGTGTGGGGTGCATTTCTTAGCATGGTTTAGGTCCACTCAACACCTTAGAAGGCAAGATAAACACCAATAAATGATCTGAGAGATCAGCTTCATCCTATGGTGAAGCATTTCTATCCTGATGGGAGTGGTCTCTTCCAGGATGACAATGTCCTGATCCACAGGGCACGAGTGTTCACTGAATGGTTTGATGCGCATGAAAACAATGTAAACCGTATGCCATGGCCGTCTCAGTCACCGGATCTCAACCCAACTGAACGCTTATGGGAGATTCTGGAGCGGGGCCTGAATCTGAATCTGAATCTTCATGCAGGCCTTACCTGTGCCTGTGTGAAGATATTCAGCATTTTCACACCCTGCTGTGTTTTCCTGTGTCAGCTGCAGAATAGCCAGACAGCTGTCCGTGAGCATGCATTAGGAGTGAGTCATGAGTATAGCCTCCCAACACTGTACACTGATACTGTACTGATACCCGGCACACATTCCGGTTTCCTGGTTATCGGGAAAGACACAGCAGTGTTGCATTGTGAGAGGTAATTCAAATCTGAAATGCGCCGTGAGTTGTCGCCTGAAAGTAAACTGGCCTGGGCCTTTTGACGCATCAGGTGGGTAATGACACCGTGCCGCTGAAGGCTGATATCTCCAGCGATGCTATCGTTTCTCCAACTCCCCACCCCTCTGGGCCCCGGGACCTGAGAATTCACCGTGACACCCGAGCACTGCTGGGTTCCTCACGGAGGAGCGACAGGAGTAAACGCCGCTGAACTCCCGCACCCACCTCAGACGTGCGCTTCTCCTCCAGACTCTCCAAAACCGTCCGTTGTGCTGGAAGGAGGAAAAAAAGAAGAAGAAAAAAAAAAAGAAGGAATGAAGAAAATTGAACAAAGCTTGCCAAACGGTTCCAAGCTCACAGCTGTAGTGTGGAGGCGAAGTTGCTGAGACGGCAGAATGTTTCCCGGGGAGAGGGAGTACAAGTGGACGGGTCTGCGAGGACCGTAAAAGGTAGGAGACCCGGGTCCGAGCCCATTCCTCGCTGGCTTCCTATCAGCTCTCCAGGATGGGGCTGTTGCTCTCAGAAGAAGTGCTTGATAACAGGGTCAGATGCCCTCGCTGTGTGGCGTCCCTGTCGGGCGGTCGAGGACCCCCCCGTGGGGGCCCCGGCGTGTCTGAGAGTGGCACTCTGTGGCGCCAGACCCCCGGTAGGGTGGGGATGCAGGGCGTGGGGTGGATAAAGTAGAGGGGTGGGGTGGGGGAGATCGTGGCTTTGTGGTCAGCTGCGACGTTCCAAAGATAGCTAGGCCTACTTCACATCTGGACACATGGTCAACATGCAGCCTGAAGCGTCCTTAGGCCTCTTATCCTTCTTTCTCGTCTGTATCTACCCTCTCCTTCTCCTCTCTTTCCCTCTCTCCCTTCCTCGCTCCCTCCTGTCTTGCCTAAATTGCGTGCAGAGCTGCAGTAATTCATACCATTAAGTGATTATTTCATCGCTTTGAAATTCATGGAGAATGCAGAGAAGAATGTCAGACCGCAGCCGTCCCTGCTAACGTTATTAAATATGGCTCTCAGCTGGGAGAGGGTTAACGGCAAGCGTCGGTTTCACAGAGCGAAGTCGTTTCATTAATGCAAACTCCCGTGTTGTGCTTTGCGAACGGCGGTGGTGGAATTTCTCCTGCTTCTGGCGGAGCCAGTAGATCGCACCATTTAAAGAGCATTGAGCTGAGCCCCATAAGCAGACGGCGTAGGGGCTGAGCTTTGTGGAAACACAGCTGTCTTGGATTTTTTTTTTCCTCCCTCTCATGGTGCAGTTTTTCTGACTTTGCCAACTGGAGCTCAGCCGGGTAAAAATCTCGCTGCTTAAAAGCAGGTTGGTCTGCTCCAAGCATACGTTCTGGGAGCACCTGCTGAATGTCGTAATCGCACAAGAATCCAGAGTCGAGAGAGACCTTGTCAGTCAACATTTCACAGAGTATGAAACAGTGATAGATGTACTCTCCGAGGCCTGCATTTCCAGAAATGGATATCCAGTATGCCTTTCTTGACATAAGTAGTAAGGACATGTTCTCCTTCACTCACATGAAGGACAGCTCAACTGATATTTTGATAATGAAAAAAAGATATATTATACATATTTTATTATATTTTAAATACCTGAACATTAACTTCTACATTCTCTCATCAATCCTTTACATTTCCAAAATTAATTTAAAAAAAACGAATGTTCAAATAAATAAACATAATTTAACTCAAATGAAAATCGACAATGAATCAACAGACAAGTACACTCAAATCAAGCATATCAATTTGCACAAATTACCAGAGCATATCGGAGCCATAAACGCCAATACCTAAAGATTTTCAAAGCCAAACAGGCCTATTGGTGTTAAAGCTCCTCCGTAGCCCGGTCAGTTGAAGCGCTTGCTATGAAGGCAGACTCCTCTCTGCAACCCAGACAGCGTGGGTTCGAGCCAGGGCTTTGTTAAGTAGCCGACTACGCCCGGGTGTGCATTCAGCAAGGCAAACTCTCGCCAGACCTTTGTCCGTAAGGCGATATTCACTGCAAGTGTTCGCCAACGTTAGCTAACAGTCTGAAAATCAGCTCTGGTTCCTCAGCTTACCCCTAGATCAGACCGTGCACCAGGCTGCCAGGGAGGAACTGGTGAAGGTTCACCGTCTTGAGTGAAGGTACGCCTCTCCTCCGATTGACGTTATGGCTCCTGTAGTACTGGTGTGGCCTGTAGTGTGGACAATCACCGGCTCTTGTGCGGGTGCATGGCGGGGGGTGGGGGTGCACATAATTCACCTGCAATGTTCCTTGCGCTGGTGAGGGCGATTCCGAATCTGGGCAAAAAAAGGGGGGGAAATTGTTGGTGGAATCCACCCTCCTTATCTAGAGAAAAATGCCTTTGTGACATTAGTAGGCAGGAGGAAGTTTTGACGCTCAACATCTGCATCTGCAACATTTGCATCTGGATGCAACACCTCATGGAAATTTCATTAAGCTCCATCTTAATGATCATTTTTGTACTGTCGGAAAACAGAAAGCAAGTGCAATTTGAGATTCCTTAAAAAATGTCAAAATATTATCTTAATTATATTAAAGTATTTCACATGTATTACTATTATTCATTAATAATAGTTAATTATCAATTATATATATACTGTGTATATATATATATATCAACATAAAACATTAATGAATAGTAACGTCCTAATCATGTACTAGCTATGAATAAGGAATGGCCAGGTCACAATAGTCAAGTCAGTGTAACTCATCAGTGTGTCACCATGCAGTCCTGTTTCCATCAATCACAACAACAAGACCAGCAGGACTAGGCCACCCCATTGGCTGGCTTGCGCCCAATCGATCACCGTCTCTACCACACTCACTGACATCCACGCGGGTAATGTTAGCCTACGCGGAACCCGACTTTCTGCTGCTGAAAACGGTTCGGATGCTCCTCTCAATGAGGGTTGATCCTTTCACAGCAGGCCTCTGTTATGATTAGCGGTGCAGTTTGAGATAATTGGGCAGTGCAGAGGAAGCCGTGGCGGTTGGCGGTGTTCTCAGGGCCGGGGCGGCTCTGCTGCAGGCGTTCTCTGTGAGGCCCTCGCATCGCGCTGAACCCGGGGAGAAGGGGGCAGAAATGCACAGCGCCGTCCCGCCCGTCTCATTCCCAGGCCAATGCTGCGCTGCTCCACTTTCCAGCCCCATACAATGATGTCACCGCGCGGCCAGGAAGCAGCCACTCAGGTTTCCTGTGTCGGAACTCACTGTTCCCCCGGCGCTTTCCCCAAATACTGCCAGAGGGCTGCAGTCGTCCTTGTGCCCGGCAAATGGTGTTTGCTTCTGTGTGTGTGTGTGTGTGTGTGTGTGTGTGTGTGTGTGTGTGTGTGTGTGTGTGTGTGTGTGTGTGTGTGTGTGTGTGTGTGTGTCTGTCTGTGTGTGCTTGTGTGTGCTTGTGTGTGTCTGTGTGTATGTGTGTATGTGTGTGGCTGTGTGTGTGGCTGTGTGGGGGTGTGTGTGTGTGTGGCTGTGTGGGTGTGTGTGTGTGTGTGTGTGTGTGTGTGTGTGTGTGTGTGTGTGTGTGTGTCTGTGTCTGTCTATGTGTGCTTGTGTGTGTCTGTGTGTGTGTGGCTGTCTGTGTGTGTGTATGTGTCTATGTGTTTGTGTGTGCTTGTGTGTGTCTGTGTGTGTGTGTGTGTGTCTGTGTGTATGTGTGTGGCTGTGTGTGTGTCTGTGTTCGTGTGTGTGTGTGTTTGTGTGTGTCTGTGTGTGTGTATGTGTATGTATGTGTATGTGTATGTGTGTGTGTGTGTGTGCGTATGTGTGTGTGTGTATGTGTCTGTGTGTATGTGTGTGTGTGTGTGTGTGTGTGTATGTGTGTGTGTGTGTCTGTGTGTGTGTGTCTGTGTGCATGTGTGTGTTTGTGTGTGTGTGTGTGTGTGTTGCTTGGGTTCCTTCCTTTTTCCTCTCCTTTCATACAGGTAATCTGAATGATTTGGGATTAATATTCGGCCTATAATCAGTAATAAATCCGTAATCGCTATAACACATATAAGCCCACAAGCCTGTCTGATTTCAGTCTTGGCGGCATGCGTTGTCTGGCCTGGCCGCGCACCACAGTCGCGGCGTAGTGCGGCTCGACGCTCGGGAGGCCTGGGGCGGAGCTGCCCACATCCTGCCGTTCACTGCCGGCCCCTCGCTGCTGTTGACCTGACCCCATCAGCGCCTCTGTGGCTCCAGCCTCCAAAAGCGAGGGGAAAAGAAAGACACACCCCTACCTTAAATCAGACTAAAAACAGAGCAGAGTGGGGTTTCTCCCGTCTGCTTCTCATTTTTATTATTATTATTTAATTCTTTTTGCATGGACGTTTTCGTGCTGGAACCAAATTTAGCGACTTTGAGGAGTCGCGGTGCGAGGGTGAAAGCTAGCAGGAGCCACCAAAGCCACCTGTGTGCTTTCATTTCGGCGGGGGAATGGAAACTCTGGTGGGGTGGTGGCTACAGATTTTGTCGAGGAAATTAAATCTATTTTGGACTTGTTTTCTTAGACTGTGTTATTTCAGCCTTGCCTTTTTTCCCCCCTGGAATTAAATACTCACTGTTATACCATATGGTTAGTGACATATATATTGGCATATGTTAAAAAAAAATTTAAAAAAATGTATGCTTAGTCGCCTGGAGTAATTCATAGCAATGTATTGCGTTGTTCTGGTGGAGTTGTCATATTGTGGCTGCTGCCTGTGCTGTGAACAGGACAGAACGCAGAAGGCCCCTGAGCTGCTGCTGTCCCGGGACTCATTTTGGGCAATAAAACGGCATGGTCCTAACACGGTGGCCTCTATCCATATTACATCAGCGTCTAAGTTATGATTCACCACGACACCCCCTCCCTCCCACTCCCACTGTTTTTATTAGCATTTGTTCACCATGACCAGCGCATTTTGCGGCCTCGTTTGGATGCAACAACATTCGGTTGTTGCTCAACCAGATGTTCAAAGATTCTCCGCCTGCTTGAAGTTTTGGAGGATGTAGTATCGTGTTGCCTGAACTCAGTGCGACAAAAGAAAAGCTGCAGAATTTTAACGGAGTTGGGTTAAATTAACATGCTTTCACCACTGTGAACTTACCAAAATAATACCTTCACGAAAAGACGCATGTTCTTCCCACGTGTCAGTCTTCTGCAGGTTGGAGCTTCACCGACAGGACAATAATGAGCATTTGTGGATGTGTTATGTGTAGCTTGTGGCCTCGATTCAATCTACGTTTGTCCTTAGCTTTGATTCGCGATTAAATGCTAGTGTTTGTTCCTTTTTTCCCCAAAACATGGAAGTTCAGCTATCATCTGTGTTTTGTGAATAAAAAAACAAACACTTGCATTTATTTAAGTCAAAGTTGAGGACAGATGTTTGAAAGAATGCAGGCCTAACCCCCATTATTGCTTACCACGGCATCACCTGAAATGAACCGCCAGCCATGTTCCACCTGGTTCCAGTTCCCGTCGTGGAAAAGCCCCTGCAGTGTGTGGTAATGGGCTGTAGGACTGTCGACGTGATGGCTCACTTACTCCCTCCTCTTCTGTCTTGTTTTTACTGTGCTCTCTGGTGCTGTTTTTGTTTTTCGTACCCCCCGCCCCCACACACGAAGTGTCCTCTGGTGTTTTGTTTTCGCTCTCCGCGTTCCTCTCAAGAATGCGCACTGTCCTCAGCCTCGCTGCCCGGGAGATGCAATGTTTCCAGAATATAAATCGGCCTCGTAATTACAGAGCCCGAGTGAAGCCGCTCCGCTTTGATTCAGCCCACGGGCCTCAATGTGAATGATCCCAATTAGGACCGCGCGCGCTCGGTGTATCCCCTCTGTTATAGGCCCGACGCCTCCGGGACCTGTTCCCCCAAACCCACCCCTCTCCCCCGTACGTGCAGTCGGTGGTCGTCTCCTCACCTTACAGGAGGTCAGGACGAGGGGACACGCGGTCGCCGTCACAAATGGGGAGCTCTGTCCTGTCAGTCTGTCCTGTGTGCGAAAGGGAGGCGGGTCCCAGCTGGTCGTCTCTCCCGCCAGCCAGCGTGGGTCATAAAAGTCTGTGGACACCGCTGGAAGGATCCTCGAGTGGAAAAATATACCAGGCCATGACTGTTTGTTCCAAAACACACACACAGAACATGGTTCTTCTATTTATTCCACATCTTTAAAAAGGGAAGGCGTCCTACTTTGACATTTGTTTTTCATTGTCAGATTGTTTCCTTTCAAACCGCTGGATAATTCCAGAACTTTGTCTCCTTTCCCCTTTGCGTTTACCTCCTCGGTGCAGCCTGAAGCCTGATAACCCCCTCCCCCACCCAACAACATGCCGAATGATTGGCTAGTGAGTCGTCAATCAGCTTGTCAGTTCCTGTCAGGCTGAAAGGAGGTGGGCTGAAATTGCGCAGGTCCGTGTAGTTTAAGGTATGCACGGTGGAGAGAAAGGTTTGACATGTGTTTCAGGGCAACTCCATTGATCATGTGGTTGCCTCTTCTCCCACTGGCAACAGCAGAGTGTGGTCCGAACCGCTGGCTCCGTGGTATGACTGAACTAACACTGAACTCCTGACCCAGTTCCAGCGGGGTACTGTTTACTTGTAGCACAACGGGCCAGGCTTGGATGCTCTACTGATCGAGTTGGCTCTTCCCCCAGAGGAGATAATAGTGGCTCCCAGAGTAAATAAACGGCGTCCAACAAGGGGCCTTAGGCCTAGGTTAGGCCCCCAGGACACGGAGCCAGTTAGAGCTAAGATCAATGTGTATTTGCACAGCTGCTAATCTGCCGTACACCATCTCATCCCGACTCCAGCTCGGCCAATCGTAGTCTTCCGTTTTCAGGTCACGTTCACGTCTGTCATGCGGCGCATTGGTCACGACTCGATCAGTGAACCGCAGATCGCCTGTGATTCATTGGTTGTCATCCAGCTAGGGCTGGTTTGCGTTAGCACAAAAATGCACATGGTCCATTTAGGATCGCAGAGTTATTTGGTTCGGGAGAGACAGGGTAACCCCCGAGGGCAAAACGTGAGGTGCTCAGACATGTCCTGACAAAAAATATTTTAGTGTCAGTGAAAGTTCTCTGAACTTTCAACATTAGTTTTACTATGGCTCTGAAAACATAGTAGGCCTATGTACTGTATAGGCCTTCTGTCACACAATGTTGGAAGCCACCCTAACAGGTCAGTTCCCCACCCTCTCAAGTGTTTTTTCATACAGGAGAGCAGCATTCATTGTTGTCATCAAATTGCCACCAGTATAAATGGGCTATGCCCATGCTGTCGGTGCTGGCTAGAGACTTTGAACACAACACACAAATTTGCACCCATGAAATGTAGTTTCCTGTTTGGTCATGTGACCGCACTTTGGAATCCTCGACTTGCTGAGTTGACAGTTTTGTCCATCTTGAAAGTATGAGCTTGGACTCACATTTAGAGCTGTTTTTAATAACGTGCACATACCTGCCGGAGGGGGAGAGCAAGTAACTGTTTAAAACAGCCAACTGCTTTGAACCTCATCCCTGACTGTGACCTTCCAGTGAAAAAAATTGAACTAAAAATGAAACATTTTAATGAAGAGCAGGGACATTTATGATCATGCATTTTTAGGCGCTGATGCCTTCCTTTTCAGTAACGTAGGATCCAGCTGGACACACAAACACACACACACACACACACACACACACACACACACACAGCTGTGCGCTCGACCCCACGCTGCAGAGTCTGACAGAATGCGGAAAGTTGAGGTGTGAACAACTGCGAGCTTACCCGTTTTATATGTTGAAAGATTAAAAATAATAAAAATAAGGCAAAAACTAAAGCCAGAAATTTCTGATAACATCTTTTCGCTAACAATGAGTGTATTTTTGGGAGATCTTGAGAGGCTTGTGAGCATTTTTTGAACTCCTGCTCTTTTCCACAGTTGTCTGCCAGAGTTCCCTTCCCTGTGTTCCCTTCCATTGTTGGAGGTTCTGGGACGCGGACCGGAGCAGCCCTCATCCACATTAAGTTGTCCACTAGCACCGCTAACACAGAAGTCAGCCACTAAACTTAATGCGGCGTCAAACTCCAAACAGGCCGAGACTCCCAGCAGGGTTGGCTCTTCAGAGACCGGGCTGTCTCTTTAAATTGGAATGCTCCTCCGGCTCTCTTTATGAATAATAACTTGAATTGAGTTCTTCCTTTCCCCCTACGGTGACGTTTGGTCCATGTTTCCCTGTCTGCTTACCAGGAGAATGCTCATTTTACAAGAAGTACCAGATACAGGCAATTGCCAAAATAAAAGAAAGTCTATTGAAAGCAGGTGCTTCCATGCAGGTATGGCTCCTGAGTTAATTAATCAATGAACATAAAATTGCCATAAAAGTATTGTGGATACCATGGCTAGAAGAAGAGATCCCAGTGACTTTGAAAAAAGGGGCGATTGTTGGGTCGCGTTTGGCAGGAGCTTGAGCGATGACTGCTCAACTTGCTGGTGTTTCACGAGGAACAGTGGCCAAGGTGATGTTGGCAGGGCAGTCTGAGGAAAGACATTAGGTTTTCTTTATTTTGGCAGTTACCTGTATTAATATGAAAAAATACTGTTGCTGTGGAAAGATGAGGCAAAATAAAAACTGACTGACACAACTCTTGATGTCCAGGGACACTTCCACTGCCTGGATTTGGAAAGGAAAGGAAGGTGTAATTGGGCCTCTTCAATTGGCATTGTCAGTGTGCAGTCTCTGCATTTTCATGCACAACTGTAACATTAGTGTGTATAGACCTGTCGGTGACACGGTGAAGGTTGTAGGTTATCCCAATTAGTGAGAGTTTCAGTGAGAGTTGTTGTCAGATAGACAGAGACAGATGTGGGCTGTCCGAGGCTAGAGTGGTGATCAGCATACTTCTGCAGCTCCTGCTGCTCAGCCTTGGAGCATTCGATACGCATTCTACGGTTCCTAAGCATGATCTCATCTTTAAATCAAAAGTAATTTAGGCCTACTGCATTGTTTCCTTGAAAGGGAATTTTATTTTTCCCTCGATAAGTGGTTGTTTTGCACGACCTGGTGTGCACCACATAAATAAACAGAAACATGAAAAAATAACAAGCAACGGTCTTTAATAAAGCGTGGTTGGTCTAATAGCGAGGCCGAGTGAATAACTCATTATGATAACTCAATAACAAGTGCCTTTCCTCTCACCAGCTTGCTATGTTATTTATAAACTGCAAGGTCGTTGGGCGACTTCCGCCGGCGATGTCTTGGAAACGACCCGTCCCTCTCCTGTCTCTAATCAGACCCCTGTCTCACTGAGGCGCTTCCTGGGCTGGCTGGCTGGTGGAGCCGGGCATGGCAGAGCCAGGCCGTGGTGTCCCGGCACCTGTGTGAGCGGGGGGACAGAGAGGCCCTGTGTTAGAGCGAGGGGCACCAGTGTGAGCGCGCTCAGAGACATCTTTGTGTGACGGCAGCTGAGTCTTTTGCATGCACGGGCATCCTCAAAACAAAACACAGAGAGGTCCTCAAAAACGCAGAGATGTCCTCGGAAAAAACACAGAGGTCCTCAAAATACACAGAGACGTCCTCAAACGGCACAGAGACGCACTCAAAACAGCATAGAAAGGTCCTCAAAAAATGCAGAGACGTCTTCAATAAAACGTATAGATGTCCTCAAAAGATGCATAGAGGTCCTCAACAAAAACACAGAAAGGTCTTCAAACAACACACAGACGCCCTCAAAAAACTGAATTCAGAGACAGCCGGGCAGCTCCTTGACAAATGGTGCAATGCTGTGGCACCAGCAGGTTACGCTAAAAAATAAAGGTGGCAGTAATGGGGCCAGAAACTGGAGTCATACAAGTCTTCTAGACATTGTGGCATTTGATCCATAAAGGTGCCAGCAACTGCAGTCATACAAGTCTTCTAGATGCTGTGGCATTTGGCCTATAAAGGTGCCAGCAACAGCAGTCATACAAGTCTTCTAGACATTGTGGCATTTGGCCCATAAAGGTGCCAGCAACTGCAGTCATACAAGTCTTCTAGATGCTGTGGCATTTGACCCATATTTGGCAGTTTTCTGTTATCCATTGCTAATGTCTGGGGCGTATAGATTGTCAGATGTACATACAAGATCAGACAGGCAAACCTCTTCCTTTACCTTGCCATTGTCTTACCCAGACAACTGTGAGATCTTGGTCTTCTAGAGACACACAAAACCTGTTTTCTTTTTTGAATGCGGTTATTTATTGTAATTAAATTGTCATTACAAATTGACCTTGAGGTAATTGTCCTACAATGATTCCCATTCATGTGGCAACTGAGTTTTTAAATGATGAAAGCACGATTTGTTTTGGTCAATTTGGTGATTTTATAGTTTAGGGCACTTTGTGTTCTACTGTTGTTTTCTACTTTTGGGCTGAACAACGAACGTCTGTCTACGTATAACGTCATTACTCTTTAACTGCGGTGTGCCTAATCACATTCACAGAGTTTATTCTGCATGAGCTGGTCAAGGAGGAGGGGAGGGGGGGTTTGGGAAGTCTTCCTGTTTACCCCAGATCCCAGTACGTTTCACGACGCGATCTGGGCACGGGCCGGGGTTGACATAAGAGCACATCTGGGACAATTTTGATAGGGGCCTGCTGTCTGACGACCAGAACAACACAAATCTTGGCTGCCCCAAAAAAGTATTAATGGGGCAAGGAAAAAAATCCAACTGGTGCTTTTCAGGAAATTCCTGCTGGACGACCAGACGCTCTTTTTCTCCCCCTGCCCCCTCCCCCAACCCCCGCTCCACTCGCTCCATGGCCATTTCCTGAGAAACATAGCAAGCATTTGAAATATTATCCTTTATTTTTCTTGCCTTTTTCTTTGTGAGGAGCAGATGGGAAGTTAAAACACGAGTCTGGCTGACACCGAACTGCTGTCACGGACCGTGGCGTGGTTTTGTAGCAGGACGGTGCCGGTTCCGAGAGCGGAGGGTGGGCCTCGTGATCACATCAGACTGTGCCCCCTGCCTCCAAAATAGGCCACATCTGTTTGGGTACTTCACTACTTTATCAGTTGAGGCCTATTGGATGTACAGAATGAAATGCATGGTGTAGGGGCATACGTTAGGCATACATATGTGCTTAACTGGGTGGTCTACTGCTTTAGGAATGGGACTACAGACCAGGAAGTTGAGGTACATGCCCAGTGGGCCCCATCCATGTACCCTTGAGGAAGGAGTTGCTAAGTATTCAGCTGCTGTATAAATGGGTTAATGTTAGCTAGCTATGTAGACTACCGTCAACAAGCGCATGTTCTAAGCCAATGGTGTCCGACTCCAGTCCTGGAGGGCCAGTGTCTGCTGGTTATTAGTGTGTTTCAGCATTTAAGTTCTCGATTTAGGTCACTAATTGGTTAAAGAGTCCACACATCTTGTTTCCAAGGACAACATCAGCTGTTGATTGAAAGGAATCCCTCGGGGAGTTTGACACCCCTGTTCTGAGCAAATGAATAATCAATTTAATGTAGGTACTTGGCAGACACTTTTATCCATAGAGACTTACAAGAGTACACTAATGTGGCTAGCAATTACAACTAGAGCTATCGAACAGTAAGTTACAGTTTAATCATTGACATTGCTGACGTTCATGCCACAAAATCTGTCATACAAAGGGAAGAGAAAGGTTATTACATATACAGTATATATATATATATATATATATATATATATATATATATATATATAGCTAGAGACAATATGATTTATACCACCTACTAAGGACAAATCTCTATAAAGATATCTTATAGCATGTTCAGAATGCTAATTTATCATTTCCCAGAATTCAAAAGAAGATACACAATGTTGGATTTGTCTGTCTCTCCCCCCACACAGTCTATTGCACAACCTCTGATGTTCCTCCGAGTCTAGATTTAGGGTTAGCATCTGGGCAGCAGGCGGTGTGCCGGGGGAGAAACCAGAGAAGAGAAGAAATAACTTGTTCTCCCCTCGCCTCTGATATCTTGTGTGTTCCCTGTAAACAAAGCTGCCAGCAGATAATTCTCCCATTGACAGAGCAGGAAATGTCTGTCTGTCGTACGAGAGGCTTCTTGCCAGAGCCATACAATGGAGGGGGGGGGGATGTGGTGGACCATACAGTGATGGTCCAGCATCAACTGATTCAAGGTCAGCTAATCCAACTCGAATCCAAACCCCCAACCATTATGTGAAAAAAAGCTGAAGCTGATCCAGGATCAGCTCTTTTGTCAGAGCGCCCTGTTTGCCCCCATACGTTCACCGTCCGGGGCGGATGTGCACCCCCACTGTGGCCTCCCTTCTCATGTGAAGCAGACCCGAATTTAGACTGGAGCCGGATTTGTTAAACACAGCACAGCTTCCATTAGCCGATTCGTCTTGTAGGCTGTCTCGCGATGTAAACTCCTTCCCGTTTCAAAGGGCTCTGCGGGGGAGTTTCCAGGAATGACCTCGGGTCAAATGTTTGTACACAGAAATGAGTCTGTGCTCTGGATCGGGGGGCAGCCTGGCCCGCAGCGTAGCAGGAATGTCAACAGAATGGTTTTAAGGATCGGTGTTGTTGGATATAATAGAAGAGGGGCAATCAATCTCCAGTGTGTGTGTGTGTGTTTGTGTGTGTGTGTGTGCGTGTTTCTGTGTGCATGTTTCTGTGTGTGTGTGTGCATGTTTCTGTGTGTGTGCGTGTTTCTCTGTGTGTGTGTGTGTGTGTGTGTGTGTGTGTGCGTGTTTCTGTTCTGTGTGTGTGCGTATGTGAGTTTCTGTGTGTGTGTGTGTGTGTGTGTGTGTGTGTGTATATATATGTGTGTGTGTATGCGTGCGTGTGTGTGTGTGTTTCTGTGTGCGTGTGTCTGCGTGTTTCTGTGTGTGTGTGTGTGTGTGTGTGTGCGTGCGTGCGTGCGTGTGTTTCTGTGTGTGTGCGTATGTGAGTTTCTGTGTGTGTATGCGTGTGCGTGTTTCTGTGTGTATGCGTGCGTGTGTGTGTGTGTGTGTGCATATATATGTGTGTGTGTATGCGTGCGTGCGTGTGTGTGTCGGGTGCGTGTTTCTGTGTGTATGCGTGGGTGTGTATGTGTGTGTGTGTGTGCATATATATGTGTGTGCGTATGGGTGCATGTTTCTGTGTGTGTGTGTTTTGTGTGTGTGTATGCGTGCATGCGTGTGTCTGCGTGTTTCTGTGTCTGCGTGTGTGTGTGTGTGTTTTGTGTGTCTTTGTGTATGCGTGCGTGTGTGTGTATGCGTGCGTGAGTGCGTGTATGTGTGTGTGTGCGTGTTTCTGTGTGCTTCGCTTCACTTCCTTTCACTTGGACATGAGCGGAGAGCATCTCAGTTCAGCAGCACTTTGAACAGTGGCCAAAGCAGGACGGGTCCTAATGGTTTCAGCATGGGACAGGGGGAGAGAGGGGGGCACAGCCCCCCCCTTTCATCCCCCCACTCACGGGACATACACAGTCTGTAGATAACATTGTCTACCAAGGGGCGAGTGTGTGTGTGTGTGTTCGTGTGTGCATGTTTGTGTGTGTGCGTGTTTGTGTGCATGTGTGTGTGCGCATATATGTGTGTGTGTGTGTGCATATATGTGTGTGTGTGTGTGTGTGTGTGTGTGTGTGTGTGTGTGTAGGGGGGCATATCAGGTGAGGGACAGGGTGAATGAAAACAGCCTCCTGTGTTTATTGCAGTGATGAGTGTTTGTTATAAATGCAGCCGTGTTCTGCTGACTGGCGGGACACACACAGTTCTGCACACTCTGAGAGCCAGAGTGTTAAAGCCAGCTGCGGTGTCCTGGGCGAGAGGAGAGGGGGAGGACTGATCACGGGCTGGAAGCATGGACCTTGTTGCCGGAAAAAAACCAAGTAACAAGAGCCGAAGTGGGAGGGAACTGAGAGAGAGAGACAGTGGGAGAGCGGAGGGAGACAGAAGGAGGGAAAGAGTGTGAGAGAGCAGAGTGTGCTGGCAGAACGGCCGGCGCTGGTTCTCTGACCGGCCCCTGTGGCGAGTGATGGAATTTCCTGCCGCCGCGCCGCAGCTAAAGCGCCTGTCTGTAACTCGCAGGACTCTGGCTGCGCACGGGCCCCACGCAGACGCTCACGCAGACGCACGCGCAGACGCAGACACACGCGCAGACGCAGACGAGAGGAGCGCAGAATGGCCACCGACTCGCTGGGCGAGCCCGGCAAGCTGGACAGGAGCGGGAGCTTCTTCAAGGTGAGGGGAGGGGAGGGGAGGGGAGGGGCTCTGCCTGTGTTTGTGTTTGTCCGTTTGTCTGTCTGTCTGTCCATTTGCTTGACCATTGTTTGTCTGTTCCCTTCCTGTTGCTCCACTGGAAATGCGCAGCTGTCTTCCCCCGGGAGAGAGTCCGTGGGAGAGTCACAACACTGACCAAGTCCACACACACACACACACACACACACACACACACACACACACACACACACACACACACACAGACTCACACACACACACACACAAACACACACACACACTAACACACACTTTCTCACACACACACAAACTCTCTCTCTGACATATTCACACACACACACACACACACACACACACACATAAAAATACACACTCTCTCAAATACACACAGACACACACACGCTATCTCTCTCTCTCTCTCTCACACACACACACACACACACACATGTCACCCATGAGGGAGGAAAAAGTGAGCAGCGGTTTCTAGTCAGCTCTTTCAGAGCACTTAGACCTATCGGATGTCTTCTGCTCGTGTCGTTAATCACAGGGATACCGTCTTAATCACGGGGAACCTGATCTATTTTCAGAGCTGCCACTGCATCCTCGACTGCCTCTCTTTCCCTCCGTCTTTATGGGAGAAAGCAAGGCAAGTTTCCTTCTCTTTAGGGACAGAAGTTTTCTTTGTGAGAACAAGGGCTGCCCCCCGGGGCTATGCTAACAGCTGTGTCAGGATTCCCCCTCGGAGAGGTCATTGATTTAATTCTGTCCTCCCCTGCACTCCTGTCCCCTGCCGTGCTTCTCACTCCGTGCGGACTCCCGCCCCTTCACATTTATGAAGCTGTGAAGCTCCTTCGTGTTTTCGCCCACCTCGAAATGCTTCTCCCTCCCACGCGGCTGCACTGGAGTGGAACGTCAGTGTCAATTCAGACCCCCCATGCCTCCTCAGAGGTCAGGGGGCTTCCTGCCTTATGGGGAGGGTGGAGATTTGGGCCAAAAGCAGAGGTTTGACCCAGTTACTTGTTGGAGATGTCCCCCAATCCAAACTGTGTGTGTGTGTGTGTGTGTGTGTGTGTGTGTGTGTGTGTGTGTGTGTGTGTGTGCATGTGTGTGTGTGTGTGTGTGTGTATGTGTGTATGTGTATGGTGTGTGTGTGTGTGTGTTTGTATGGTGTGTGTGTGTTTGTATGGTGTGTGTGTGTGTGTGTGTGTGTGTGTGTGTGTGTGTGCATGTGTGTTTGTATGTGTATGTTGTGTGTGTGTGTGTGTGTGTGTGGTGTGTGTGTGTGTATGTGTGTGTGTGTGTATGTGTGTGTGTGTGTGTGTGTGTGTGTGTGTTTGTATGTGTATGGTGTGTGTGTGTGTGTGTGTGTATGTGAAAGCTTTTCTTTGCAGTGATGAGTGTTTGTTATAAACGCAGCCCTGTTCCACTGACTGGCAGGACGCACACAGTTCTACACACTCTGAGAGATGTTAAAGCCAGAGTGTTAAAGCCAGAGTGTTAAAGCCAGAGTGTTAAAGCCAGAGTGTTAGAGCCAGCTGCGGTGGCCTGGGCGAGAGGAGAGGGAGGGGGCACCGGGAGGGGAGGGCAACCACGGGCTGGAAGCATGGACCAACTGGAGACGTCCCCCAAACCAAACTTCACTGGCAGCTACTCATTTACCCCGGCCTCGATTTAGGCCCTGCCACTCCGCCCCGGAACAGAGCAGCTCGCGGGATCATGGGCCAGGCCTCCAAGGGGATTGTGGGCCAGGCCTCCAAGGGGATTGTGGGTCTGGTCTCCAAGGCTACCGGGCGGATACCTGCACAGGTAGGGTATAAATCGTCAAAGAGACAAGGCCGAACCCGCACCGCCCACGGCCAATCACGCAGGGAAGGGAAGAAGGGCCGAGTCAGCACTTTGAATGCACTGCGACTTAGGCTCTCAGAATACCACCGGCTTCTGTTTGAAGGCTGCAATCAAATCTGGTCAGAGGCATCATCACAGAGCATGAATCAGGAGCGAAACCCGTCGCAAGTAGAGCCTGTCTCTCCTCGCCCAGGCGTAAATTAAGGCTGTCAGGGTGCTTCTCTCTCGGGAAGTACCGTGTAATTACTGATCCGGGCCCTGCAATGTGTTCATCTCCACGTCTGACTCAGCACAACAAGAAGCGTGAGCCAGTGCCAGAAGTGTGGTCTAGAAGCAGAGGCTCCACACAGACCCACAAAGCCTCAGTGTGTCTATGTGTGGCCCGGGTGACACACTCTCACAGACCGATGAACCAAATTCACGCAGCGGACGCACTGAACGTAGCGGGTTTGTTTAAATGCCTCCACCGGTCCTTTTACAGCCACCCAGCGTTCCAAAAATGTAGGAGCAGATCGTTCTTGTCTTCATGTTTATTTATTTTACCTCAGGGGATTTTTTTAACTGCATCATAATGAGCGACTCACAGCTCACTGCCACGTCACAGCGTATCTGGAGCGACAGTGAGTTTCAAATGAAGCAGTCGTGGCCCACGCGACCCTACCGAGTCTGGGAACTGTAGTTTTAAACCGTACGTCAAACAAGGCCGCCACCTTACATCTTAAGGCATCCTGCATATTGAGTTTCGTGAATGTAAATCACAGCGATGTTCTGCAAAGTCAGCTCTGATAACTGGCTCGCTGTTTCTGTGCCCTGGCTGATTCTGCTCGGGGGTGGGGGGGGGAGATGCAGCCAGAGATGCAGAAAGAGATGTAGAAATATGTCCATCACAGCTGGAGGACATAGCAGCCTTCTCATAATGTGGATACTTTTGAAACCTAAAACACGCCTAGCTTTGACTTCTCCTTTGACTGTATTTGACTTTCTTTTCTTTTTATTTCTTTCTTTTATCATTTTTCTTTTCTAAAACTAATTTCCTGCCTCCTTTGTTCCATCTACCTGTATTGCTTTCTTTATTGCGTTTGTATCGTTGTTTCATTTTACGTATGAATTGTGCTACAAACAAAAGTTTCAATGATTGATCGATTGATCGATTGACAATCACGTCTGTCCCTGAACAATTTTTGAAGTGCGGCGGGAGAACGTGACGGAGCGAGGCCCCACCTGACCCATCGACTGATCCGAGGTCAGCGTGTGCGGCTCTAATCCAGACCCCAGCCATTATGCTGAATAAAACCTCCAGAGTCCGGGAGAGAGGGAAGCAGTGGGATGGACGGAGGCGGGGCTAGACACGATATATAAAGGGTGACACATTGATGGAGGACAAAGACCACGATTGATAGTCGGACGGTGCTTGGCACCGCGGCCCTCCTCTGTTGGTGTGGACTGTGCCAGTGTTGTTTTGTGTTTCTCTCTCTCTCTCTCTGTCTCTCTCTCTCTCTCTCTCTCTCTGTCTCTCTCTGTCTCTCCCCCTGTCTCTCTCTCTGTTAGTCTCTCTCTCTCTCTCCCTCTGTCTCTCTCTCTCTTTGTTAGTCTCTCTCTCTCTCCCTCTGTTAGTCTCTCTCTCTCTCTCTCTCTCTCTCTCTCTCTCTCTCTCTCTCTCTCTCTCTCTCTCTCTCTCTCTCTCTGTTAGTCTCTCTCTCTCTTTCTCTCTCTCTCTGTTAGTCTCTCTCTCTCTGTTAGTCTCTCTCTCTCTCTCTCTCTCTCTCTCTCTCTCTGTTAGTCTCTCTCTCTCCCTCTGTCTCTCTCTCTCCTCTGTCTCTCTCTCTTTCTCTTTCCATCTCTCCCTCCCTCCGTCTCCCCCTGTGTTGGTCTCCCTCTCTCTCTCTCTCTGTCTCTCTCTCTCTCTCTTCTCTTTCCATCTCTCCCTCCCTCCCTCCCTCCGTCTCCCCCTGTGCTGGTCTCCCTCTCTCTCTCTCTCTCTCTGTACGGGCTGTGAAAGCGCTCTCTGTGTGTGAACACATACTTTCCTGTTGACCGCAGCCCTTTCATGGCGTCCGTGCGGAGAGTCGCCCACCTCTCTCCCCTCATTAGGCTGCGGCGGTAATGACGGCACGTTCTGGAACCGGAGAAAGAGGGCCCCAGACGACAGGAGGGTTTTTATTTATTTATTTTATTTTCCTGCCAGCCGAGGCGGGCATCGCGCTCTCTCCGTATTAAAATCATTAGGGTGGAAAAGGGGCCCGTGTTTATTTTGCCATCTGAAATGTGGGATTCTGGGCCAACCGCCCGGAGCGGTGTGTGAACCTGCATCGCCCACCCCACTCCCGCCACCCCGCCCCCACAATAACCGTGATCATTTCCTCTCACTTTCTGTCCCTCGCTCCGTCTCCAGCGACACGTACGGTGTCGGCAAAGGGGCCCTGCTTGTTTCCGCCGCTGTTTGAGCGCGAGGCCTGCCTGCCTACCCAGTGGCCTCTTCGTCCGTTCCGTTCTCCGGAAAAAAGAAGAAACATTCTGAGAAGCGCCGTTAGCAGCTTGTTTTTCACTTCAGCGTGTTGCGTAACAGCACCGCAGCGTTCCAGCAAACGCCACCACAACGCACGTCTCCGTTTCCTGTCCGACGGGAAGTCAGTACGGTGCTCGCAGCCCTTCTGCGTCACTAAGTAGCCGCGAGCCATTTTAAGATTGCTAAATACACCGTGTGCCCTGTGTCAGCGAATGTGTCGAGGTCGCCCCACGCCGTCAGCAGCCAGAGCAGCTTTCCCTTTTTCACGATGGAGCGCCGGGATAATTGATGGAGATGTAGAGACGGAAGCCTGGCTCTGCCGTGGCTCTGCGTCCGTGCGGTTCACCCTGGATGCTTTTCCTGGCAGCGGCCCGGAGGAGACTGCGGTGGGGGCCCAGGGGGCTGCTGGGTAATTGAGTTTTGCTGAGACAAGGTTAGATAAATAAACAGTCCCTGTGGGAGAGATGGCCGGCGGAGGGAAAGCCCTGACTCGGCAAAACGGCCGACGGCGGAGGGGGTTTGTTTTCGTTCTCCTTTTCTTCCGTCTGACGAACGTTTGGTAACTGCATTCGTGAAAGACCTCTTCCGCAGGCTAAATACACAAATGTTTCCACACAATGCCCTCAACGGAGAAATTGTGTCACGTTGGAAAAGCTGCCAAAATATCTTGTGCTAACTGTGGCCGCTTAGCTGTCGTGTTTCACACCCAGGTAACTACAGGTAACCGCCAAAGTAAAGGGAACACCAACATAAAGTATCTTAATAGGGCGTTGGGCTACCACCAGCTGCCAGAACACCATTCTTCCAAGAGAAATTCCATCATTGGGTGTTTTGTTGATGGCGGTGGAAAACGCTGTCTCAGGCACCACTCCAAAATCACCCATAAGTGTTCAGTTGTATTGAAATGTGGTGACCGAGATGACCATGGCATATGGTTTACATTGTTTTCATGCTCATCAAACCATTCAGTGACCACTCATGCCCTTGTCATCCTGGAATAGACCACTCCCATCAGGATAGAAATGCCTCACCATAGGATAAAGGTGATCTCTCAGAATGGCTTTGTATTTATTATCCTTTACCTTTACCTCTAAGGGGTTGAGTGGACCTAAACCATGCTAGGAAAATGCACCACACACCTCGACTGAGCCGCCAGAAGCCTTCATTTACTCAAGTGTTTCCTTTATTTTGGCGGTTTCCTGCACTTAACAGGATTGACTTGAGGAGTCTTTGAGCATGCGAGCCGAGCCATTCCCTCACCGCGGCGAGACCCGCCTGTGGTGGACAGTTCACTGAGTGTGAGCCTCGAGGCAGACTTTCCAGGCTGTTTAAAGCTCTATTTCAGAGCACTCTTCCTTCCCTGATGTGTCGAGCAGGGTTTCCACACCAAACACCCATAGTAAACACTGCGCTGGAACTGGTCCAGAAATTAACAGATATTTAACGTGTTAAGAGTTCGCCATCTGCTGGCCGCTGCGGTCACTGCAGCCTGGTCCTTGTGGAGGGCGGGCAGGAGTCAGGGAGGAGAGAGCCTGCCATTGGTCAGCAAGACGGAAGTCATGCGGATCACTGTGTGCAGAGAGAAAGAAATCAAACGGTGAGATGTTCGATGTGCAGTGAGCTCGTTGACTGTGCTCACTTCCTGCAGTCTGCCCACCGGGCCAGAATGCACCCTCTCTTTGTGTGGACACGCTGTGCCATGCGTGTTGACCCCGCTGCCCTACATCCTGGGCAATTAGTGGCACATTCCCTGGAACACCTCACGGCACAATAAAGGCCAGGTCTCTTCCTTCTGTTCCCTCAAGCGCACTTGTGTGGAGAAAAACCTGCTCCTACCAGTTACTCTGTCAGATAGCACACACTCCTGAGCTCAGCCTATATGTGTGTGTGTGTGTGTGTGTGTGTGTGTGTGTGTGTGTGTGTGTGTGTGTGTGTGTTGTGTTTGTGTGTATGTCTGCAAGCGTGAGTGAGTGTGTAAGTGGGTAAGTGTGCTTGTGTGTGTATGCGTTTACGTGTATGTGTGTGTGTGCATGTATGAGTGAGTGAGTGTGTGTTTGTGTTGAGTGTGCGTGCATGCATGCGTGCATTTTTCTGAATGGGTGGGTGTGAGTGAGTGAGCGTGTGGATGTGACTGAGTGACTGAGTGAGTGTGTGTCTGTGTGTGAGCGTTTGTGAGTGGGTGGGTGTGCATGTGTGTGTGAGTGTGCATGTGTGTGTGTCAGTGAGCGAGTCAGTGCGTGCGTGCGGTGTGTGTGTGCACGTGAGTGTGTGTGCACGTGCAATCCCTGTGTTGACTCGGTAGGGTCCCTATGATGTGTCCGACTACACTGGACAAATTGTGTTTTTTAAACCAGTGGTCCTCTTAATTACTTGGTAAACAACGCTGACATTCACGAGTGCCCCTCCAGGAGTTTTCACAATGCTCTTTCCGCACACTCACTGTGGCACGTTGCGTAAATCCGAGCCACCGGGGAGGCCGTGGGACAGAAAAGGCCCAAAAGCCACAGCCTGGCTCCTGCCCTGTCGACCTCTCGTGTGCGCCCGCTCAGATTTACGCGCTCTGTGTTGTTCTTCAGACCGCAGTGGAGCGTGGCCTGCACTCTCACGTCATGACTTTTGAAATATATATATATATTTTAACCTTTATTTAACCAGGCAAGCCATTAAGAACAAATTCTTATTTACAATGGAAGGGGAAAGGGCTAAAAGGGAATGTCAAAAGTTAAGTTAAAAAGACAGCGACACACATCCAAACATGCCCATGCGTTTTCATTGAGCTTGCGTTAGGAAGTGTCATACTGATCGGTGAAGAAATACGATATCTCAGAGACCTAAGGAATTGGATAAACGCTGGCTTCCCTGACACGCTGGCGCGCGGTCGGCTAATAACAATGTTTATGATTTCTAAGGCGGTATTTAAGCCGTAAAGGGTGTTTATTCGCTCCGCCTTCAGTTCTCAGGGGTAACTTCGGCTCTGTTTTCAGCACTCTCCCGTTTGTCATATATATATGGGGTTGTCAAGCGTAAAATGATCTGCTCGTGATGATTTAGCGTCGCCTGCTCAGCCGTTTCGTTTGGAGGGGGGAGCGGCGACGACATCAAAGCCGCCCCACGTGCTCGTTAACATCCCAAGTTCACCGCAGAGGATGTTTACGCCGGCGGAGGGAGACGATTATGCCGTTATCTGCGATAAAGTGGCGTATGCGCCCCCCCCGCCCGGGGGGGGGGGACTCGTGCACACGGCTGGGAGGGTCGGGAGTCCGTGCGGTCTCCGCTTGAAGCTCGCGTGTTTAATGCGTGCTCTACGCTCTTCTGTCTTTCGCTTTATTTTCTCACGTTGGGCTTTTCTTTTCTTTTCTTTTCCTGGAAACGGGAAGTCGTTCCTGCCGGCCACAGAGGGAGAGAACAGGAAGGTGACTTAACGGTTTCCCTCGGCCTCCCCTCCCCCAAGCTCAAGTGGAGGCACGTTTGTGTGCCAGCTGTGTGAGTCTCTCTCCCACGTTGGTTGTTTCTGCATCGGGGTCCTCACTCCTGTTGTTCTCTCTTTCTCTCTCTCTCTCTCTCTCACCTTTTCCTTGCCTGAAGCTGATCGACACGTTCGCCTTGGAGATCGGAGAGCTGAAGCAGGAGATGGTGCAGACGGCCATGCCCTCGGAGAGAGGACCCGACGCCGAGGTGCTGCAGGGGTGAGTCTCCGGCCCGCCTGCGCAGACACGCTGAGCGCGCTCAGTGCCCCCGTGCCGTGGTTCTCCAGCAGTGCCTCTGAGGCAATCGTCGATCTGGCCTCACGCTCCCACTCTCCGAGCGAGCGCCGTGTGAGTGATGTAATTCCTTCTGTTTCGTTTTCCGAGCACAACTGTGACACTATCTATATCTTCAAAGCCCAGCTCAGGACGTATTTCTTTGGGCTGGAATTTGACACCAATTGCCCTCAATTGGGAAAGGGCCTTGAGGTCTTTCCTGGACTAAAAGCTCCAGGAAGGACCTTTGAACTCAGTAGAATAGAAGTGCTTTTTGAGGCACGAAAAGCTAAAGCACACAGCCTTCCCATTAACACAAGGAACCGTAACAGGCATCGGTACGTAAACAGAAGTGAGGCTCAACATACAACGGTCATGCGACCTTTCAGCGGAACTCGTTCCTTTCCTGGTCAGTCAGCCGCAAGACGACTCGCGTAAGGAGAATCGGTGTGAGTCAGGAACTCCTCGTTGGACGACTCATTTCATGTACATCGAGGCCTTATAGGAAGCTGACAGCAGAGTTGGATTAGTCATAACTTGTCTGTCACTTTGGGATTTTTTGAAGCGGTTATTAATGAAGCAGGCGTGTTTCTTTCCCCGAAGGGTGCATTCTTGCGACACGGTTACTGTTTCTTTGGAATGGTGCATTTTGGTCTCACTTTTGATTCCTTTCCTTGGTCTCAGGAATGTGAGGGGAAGTGAGTGATCTGCTACAAATCTGTTTTTCTTAAGCAGGAAACAATAAGGTCAGATAAGCCCAGGACCCTGGTATGGAGGGGGAAAAAACACATGGAAAAACTGAGGAAAATTTCTCATTTAACGTGACGTACGGAAGCTTTCCATCCAGAAGGTGTTAATTAATTTGAGATATGTTGTGTTCACTGTTGAAAACGGTGGCTCAGATTTAGCACTGTGTCCTCGTGGCTGTCCTGTACGTGTTAGAAAGTGATTTTGAGTGTACAGTGTTGTGACGTACAGATACTGCTCTGCTGCTCACCACAGCCATGTACTGTACACACTGCTTATCCCACAACAGTCAGCAACAGCCTGCCAGTAAGATGAAGAGCAATCACACGTGTGTGTGTGTGAGTGTGTGTGTGTGTGTGTGTGTGTGCACTTGTGTGCGTGCGCGATTGTGAGTGGGTGTTACAACTGTACTTGCTATATGGGAGAAATACTCTTCCATAAACTGCACCCATTTTCTTTTTATTTATATATATATATATATATATATATATATATACACAGTACCAGTCAAAGGTTTGGACACACCTGCTGGAAACTAGGTTTATCTCATAATTTACAATGTTTTACACCGTATACGTTTCTGTAAATACATGAAAATGACAAAAAATACACGTACCAATAAGAAAAAGGAACATCAACACAAAGTTCAATAAATTTTTATTGAAAATGTAGTCTTGGATTCCTCAAAATAGCCACCCTTCGCCGTGATAACAGGCTCACAAACACAGGCCATTTGGTTATTACGTTTCAGCAGGAAATCACCCGACATGTCTTCCCAGCTCTCCTGCAGCAATTCCCAGAGACACTTGTGTGCTGCTTTGCTTTGAATCTTCTGTCCAGTTATTCCCATACAAGTTATATGGGATTGAGTTCTGGACACTGGGCAGGCTCTGTTGGAGGGATGAAGCACCATTCTCTCACGAGAAATTCCATCATTTGGCGTTTTGTTGACGGTGGTAGAAAACAGAGTCACCAGAACCCTTCATTTACGCAAGTGTTTCCTCTATTTTGGCAGTCACCCGTACCTCAGGGGAAAAGGGGGTATGCACAGCCCTTCATAAAACATGATTTGTACATACCTTTTGTCATTGTGTCTCATATATTTTATACTTTGGCTCACACACAAACTCCGGCACTGTGTGCAGTCATGCGTTTGGCGGTAAGTCATGCTGAACGTGAACGTGAGCGCTGTCTGCGCTGGGGAGGAGCCAGGATGTCTGCGCGAGAGGAGACAGCGGCCGTTTGTAAAGCGTGTTTTCGTGGCCCTCGGTCAGGGCCTCTTGTCCCTCTGGGGGATTCTCTGTTTGTTTTGAGTGCTTCCTCTGCGGGACGTTAAATTCCCCACTTTTCCTAAACATTTTAACTCAGCGGAAGGACCCGAAACTGCGGCAGATCCCCCCAGTTTTAGCAAACTTAATGTTGCACATTCAGCAGTTCAGTCATCTCAGTGCAGTGGACAGGGGAGGAAATTGATATCAGCTGTGTAGCTGGATTCATGGAGTCAAAATGCATCATTTAATGAGGTTGGTCTTAAAAGTATGAAGTTGGGCAAATATGCGAACACGTTTGTTTTTCAATGAGCTCATTTCTTAATATTGATATGTTTTTGTTTTTTGTGGTCTCAGTAGGTAGAGCATGGCGTTGGCAACGCTTAGGTTGTGGGTTCAATTCCCACTGGGACCACATGTACTGAAAAATATACACATTCACTACTGTGAGTCGCTTTGGATAAAAGCATCTGTTAAATGAAGTATATATTATTCTTTTTATTATCCTTATATCCTTATCATTCTAACTGACTACAGTGACTGGTGGTTCTTCCTCTGTGAGCCACAGAAGGGGTCCCTCTGATTCTGAACGGCTTTGCGTTTCCTCTCCTCCTCTTCAGGGCTAATGAACAGCGCTAGCAGATAAAACGTATGTTTCTCGCGAGGGGACACTACATCACAGCCTTGGCCCTGAGACAGCACATTTTTGGCGTAAATCCGCCACGTCGACATAATGCAGCCTGGCATCTATTGTGTATGCATACGGTCTGTGTTTCTTCTACTCACTACGGTTCATCCTTCAAACGTCATTTGAGTGTACACCATTAACGGCTGGAGGCATTCAGACACGGTGCTGTGTTCGTAGCACGTCGCGTTTAAACGGAGCGCCACAGACTTGGTTTATGGTGCAGTTTCATTTATCCGTTTATATAGGCCTACTTCCTGTTATGAGCCCAAGACGGGAGAGAGACGCTGCTTTGAGGTCAGCGTCCCCACAGCGTCTGGCGCTCAGACGGACTGGCGTAAACACGGCGCTCCAGACGGGAGAGTTTCTCTTCCTCTCCGCGCTTCTGCTCCCCTGCCCTCCAGAGCAGCGTTTCTCTACCCGTGGGTCTGAGTGGGTCGCGAGCCCGAAAATCGTTCGCATTTTTAAACCGGCCAGACAGCGCTTCGATTGCTGTGGGTTGGTTAGGTGGCGCGCTTCTCTGTGAGATTGAGAGTAACCGCAGATGTACGGTCAGATTTCACAGCTCGTACCCTTACTGTAACCCCATTCAGAAAAAGTCATCTTGGATCTGTGATTGGGGCGTAGGCGTAACGAGTGGGGGGGATGGGGGGCATGTCCTCCCCAATATTTAAAACAGTCATATCTGTCCCCCCCAATCACTTTGTAGATATAAAATATTCCCTTTCATTATTTTTCCACCTTTATTTACATATTTTACCCTACAAGTTCCAATTGGAAAAACAAATTCAGAAAATTTCTGAACATTCATTAAAAATAAAAAAACTAGTAGGGTAAAAATGTGTAAATAAAGGTAAAAAGGTTTATTAAAGGCATTTAATATATTTTTATTTCAGGCTGTAAGTCAACAAAAGGTGACATTATGATTGACAGTACATCCATTAGGGAGTAAAGAGGTTAGAATCAAACTCACATTGACCTCACTGTCCTTTACAATATACTCAGTTATTTGATTTTAATAAAGCTTAGAATCAAACTCTCCTTCAAAATCGAAATACACTTTAGTATTTAATGCTATGCATAATCATTTCAAATAAGTTGCTGTGGTAACCCCCACTAAATATGACAGCATTTCCCAGCTATAGTAACTTCTCGATTCAAATGAATCACTTTCAAATCCTTTTTTCTTTGATTTATGGGTACCGTTGAATGTGCTGGCAAACTGCAGCATTTCACAGTCACACCCATTCTGTGTACCACCTACGGAGCTCAGAGACATTGTGAAATTGAGGTTTATGTGCTTTCTCTGTGCCAGCGTTTGTCACCAACCCGATGGCCAGCAGGGGGAGACGGTGTGCGTTTTTGTACTTTTTCAGATGACGAGGATGTTTCATAGAGAATCTGACGAGTGAGATCATTGAATTGAATGAGATTAAGGGGGGGTTATGTAGAAAGTGCATGTGTGTGGAATGAGGGAAGGCGTTAGTGTTGTGTCACATTTTCCGTTCTAACGATGAGTGCATTTCATTTAGCTGAAGCAGAAGCAAAGGTCTAAATGTTTGCTTGTGGCGGATCTCATTTAGAACAAAAATGTATACCACCAAGTCAGTGCCCTGCCATTTACAGACATGGGGTTAAAAGGCACCTAGGATGGTACTGTGAGAAGATCTAGTCAAATGTTTTAGGGCATGCTATGTGTAGTACTCATCAGCTTTGTACAGGCTGTCAGGGTGTAGCGTACTTGGTGTGTGTCCAACTAAAAACTTTCCCTTAGGTTCAGATTCACATACTGATTCACTTTGTCTAGAAAACTGCACGCTGTCTTACTATTCATGTACTAATGATGATTGTGAGGCAAACTACTGTTTTTGTTTTTCCGAGTGAGCTCTTGGCGTTTGCTTTAACACAACTCAGTAAAGAGCCGCTGTACACCCAGTGCCCAGAATGCTAACTCAGCAGATCTGAGATCAGTCTGTTTAGCTGCACGTCACACAGCACTCTCTGGAGCCATGAGACCTTCTAATACTGCCTTATAGTCCGTGTGAAGGAAACACCAAGTGCCTAGGTGCTAGGAGCAGATCATCCATGTAAGCATAATATGATCCCTAACTACCTCTTCTCTCTCTTTCTCTCCCCCTCTTCCCCTCTCTCTCTCTCTCTTTCTCTCCCCCTCTCTCCCCACTCTCTCTCACCCTCTTCCCCCTCTCTCTCTCTCTGTCTCTCTCTCTCTCCCCCCCCTCTCTCTCTCTCCTCTCTCTCTCTCTCTCTCTCTCTCTCAGGCTGGAGGGGGAGGTGAGCGGTGTGTACCTGCAGTCGCCCCCCTGCACGGGCTCGGCGGGGCGCGGGACTCTGGCTACGACTCCCTGCGGAGGCGCATGAGCGTGCTGGACCGGCTGACGCAGACGCACCCAGTGTGGCTGCTGCTGTCGCTCAGCGACGACGAGGCCGCTCGCATCCTGCTGCAGCAACCCCTGGGGTGAGAGCGCCACGCCCAGCCTGCCTCTGCTGCCTTACAATGATAATAATAATAATAATAATAACAGATTTGATTTGTGGTTCTCTGTGGCTCAGTTGGTAGAGCACAGCGTTGGCAAACACTTAGGTTGTGGGTTCAATTTATACAGAAAATGTATGCATTCACTACTGTAAGTTGCTTTGGATAAAAGCGTCTGCTAAATGGCGTATATTATATTATTATATATTATATTATTTGTATAGCATATTTCTCAGGCTCATCAGATCTGTCACACTGAAAGCAAGCCCCCAATAAGACCAAACTCAAAACTGTGCCCCACGCTTCTGGAATTCCCTCCCTCTTGCTCCCATTTTCCCATCTCTTTGCAGCACTGCGTTTTATTGGTCTTCTTAACTACTGTTGTTGTCATTACTGTCGCGCCATTGTTTACGTTTTATTTGTTTTATATTTGTGTGCATATCACGGTGTACAATTATGGGAAGCACTTTGGGGCAACTGCAACCAACTTAAACCTCAGGCTTGAAACCACTTGACCTCAGAGCTGCCTGAGAACTGGAAGAGCTACTATTTATCTGTGAGATAAGGAGCAGGTGAGCCAGTTGCCTTTCCGGAATTTCAGCGAAGAATTTCTGTGGCCTCGCGGTTTAAACCTGTTGGTTTAAACTGCTGCTAAGTTGGTTGCAGTTGCCCCAAATTGCATCACATAATTGTACATCATGATACATCAAATATAAAATAAATAAAACATAAACGATGGCACAACAGTCATGATAACAACCGTAGTTAAAATGACCAGTGAAACGCATTGCAAAAAGGCCATTTTAAAGGAAATGGGAATTTGGGAGCATCTCTGAGGAGGCAGTGTGGTATAACTGTTTGGGAACTGGGCTTGTACCACAAAGGTTGCAGGCTTGATTCCCAGGTGGGGGCACTGCCATTGTACCCTTGAGCAAGGTACTTAACCTGAATCGCTTCAGTAAAATATCCAGTAAGTGGATTGTATGTAAAGAAATGTTGACTGTGTAAGAGTGTTGTGTTTGGGATGAGTCTTATTGGGTGGGGGGCTCTCATTTCAAACATGACAGGTTTTAGTTAGCATTGGACTGGAGATCCCCCTTTACAGACAGGCCCAGTGGCCAGCACCGCACAATGATTTTCCTTAGCGCCCTGTCAGCGGAAGGTCGTGTGACGCACGCTGCGGGACGCGTCTACGTAACGGCGCGCGTCACTATGGCGACAGTGTCGTCAGGGCGGCTGAGGTGTCAGTCGCACAGTTGGCCCTTGTTCAATAGTCGCATTCACCCGAGTTCCCGATCCATTCACCGCCATGCCACTGAAACTCGAGGGGTTAACCTTCTCACAGGTCTATTCATGTGTTCATTCAGGCTGCTGAGGTAGAGAGGGGGATTTCGTAGTGCTTTCAGTGACCCTGTGTGCCCAGTCCATTTACACTAACGCTATTGCCATCAAGGGTTAAAGGGTTTACACATTCATTCACACACAAAGTCATTTTGTTCATAGCAACTTCTATGACACTATTCTATTGAAATACATATATTTCTGTGAGTCTATGCCAAAAGCCTTTACCCAGCCTCTTCGCCCTGAAGGTGAAAGGTAACGAGCTTCCGGTCCTGTATTCACAAAGCGTCTGGGAATAGGAGTGCTGTTGTGGAATCAGGTTCCTCCTGTCTACGGCCTAACCTCATCCGCCGTGAGCTTGGCATGAGGCGTGAGGCTCAGACGCTTAGTGAACGCGGGCCCAGGAGAGCCCCAGAGGCATTTGGAAGCTGTACCGTCTCTCTCTCTCTCTCTCCTCTCTCGACTAGATGTTCTTGGTGAGGAAGTCGTCCAAGCTTCAGAAGAAGGTGCTCTCCCTGCGTGTGGACGACGCGTCGGGACTCCTGGTCAGCGACTTCCCTGTGAAGGAGAGCCAATACAGTACGTGTCTCCCAGCCCGCCTGTGCACCTGTGTTGAATTTCACACATTCGCTTGGGCCTCTGGCTGCTGATGTCCCGGCACACAGGCTCACAGCTCTTTACCAGAACGCTGTGATCTGAACTCTGTCAGGATGAGGGGGGCGGGATCAATTCCCTTTCAGTCAATTCCATCAATTATTTCGAGTTCAGTTCATGAATTGGAAAAGAAATGGCCATAATGTTCTAAGATGATTTTTTTTTTTTTTTTAAATAGCTCATTGAATTTCACTTCCTGAAATTAAATAGCCAGGACGCCCTGTTTGCACTGAACTTGAGGACTTTCCGTCCTTATCTAAACTATGACGGCGTTGAAGGCGGAAGCTCACTTGCCCAGGCAGAGTGAGACCGAGCTTGTGTGTTTACTTACGTACTACGCCCCTCTTCCTCCCCCTTATACTCACAGTGACACTCTGTTTCTCTGTTGTGGCTGCCCCCATCCTGCGTCAGCATTCCGCTGTGTTAAAACAGCCCCGCAGGCCCTGGGGCTCCAACCTCCCGCACTGAGGAATGGCCAAATCCTGGCCTGCTTATTCAGCGCTAGTGTCACAGCCCCAGCCCTTCAGCTGCTCATAGCTGACATTTAATTACCCCCCCTCCCCCCCCCCCCAACTCATATGACTTGCATTTCTAACTGTAGGTGCTTTGCTGTCAAAGCGCTGAGGAACATTGAGACTCATTGCTTTATTAGTGTACGCTGCGCTGTGTTCGTTCACAGGCGATATGAGCTGGAACAGGACTGGAGGGTGGTTTGATTCATGCGTCCGGTCCCTGTAACGTGTGTTCTGAGAGTCCCCTTTGACCTGACCGCGCGAGCCAGGCCCAGGAACCTTCTAGAGCCTTTTACCTGTCCGTGTCGACAACAGAGCAGCAAGGCCCTGCCATTGCGCAGATATTTACTGCAGGGGAAGTAGTGTGTCTGGCTCTCTCCGTGAGGGAGACAGCTCTTAAATGTATACGGTCGTATTTTATCCCGCTCGAAGCGGCGTCGACAACGGCTTGAGTAGCGGAGCCCCGATGTTGCCGGATCGTGACGCTGCTCTTTTGGGGGGGCAGGGGGGGCACAGGAGCCCAGATGGAGCGCGTTAGCACACTTCCAGACCTCCACTCCTCAAATATCAACACATGGCCTCCGTCTGCTCCTAAACTGGGTCACGTCCAGCACTGCCAGCTCAGCTTCCGCAGCGGTCTGGGGTGGGGCGGGGCAGGACAGCGGAGAAAGGCTTAAGGATCTTAAGGCCCTGACTGTGTGGGGCTCCAGATTGGCTTTTACTCCTTAAAGGAGAATTTGACCCCTGTTCAGTTTTGTAGTATGCTGTCCGTCGCCCTTATTTTAGTTTGAATGCAGTGGTATGCTGTGTATATATTTTTGCAGGTTTAAGAACTATTTAAGCTAAAACAATTTCAGTTTACTGAAATCTCCCATAATTCACTTCTTTCTCCCCTGTCCCACAAGATTCAACATTCAAACCCGTATCTCTTTGCTGGCGTGAAGGGTGTAATATTGAATTAAACCAGGAACTTGATACAATCTAAAAAGTTGTATGGTCTATCTAATGTTTTTTTTACTCACATATCTATTGTGGGCTGATGAAGAAATATGAAAATGAGATTTTGGGGTAAAATACTTTAAAGGAGGCGCTATTTTATATACACACGATCATTGCATTCTGTTTTATTTTAAAAACGGTCAGCAGTTTACTTCATTGAAGCTTGAAATGGGTCTGACTTTGCTCACAAAGTGTCATGAAGTATTTGAAAGCGAAGGCCAGGGAGAGAGTTGCGTTGAGAGTTGAGCTGAAGCCCAGGTGTAAGTGAGCGGCCTTCGCCCCAGCTCATTCTGGGACGTCCAAACAAAGCCTTCCCCTGAGCTTTACTAGCCTTAGGTCCATGCTGAACCAATTAACGACGGATTTGTTTTTGTTTTTATGCTCTCGTTTCATGACGTCATGACATTTCTCCCGCTTCCGTTTCAGCCTTTTCTCTGGAAGGCTCTGGCATCAGCTTCGCGGACCTGTTTCGCCTGGTGGCCTTCTACTGCATCAGCAGGTAAGGAGCCTCAGGGCCCCCAAGCTCCCACCTCCCCTCCCTCCCTTCTCACCGGAGCCAATAGGAGTAGGCCCTGAACTCCCGGGGCGCAGGATTGGCTCAAATTTGCGTCACTCATTCACGTTGCCACGGTGAGAAGATCACGTTCTCACAAGCACCTTCGTCAGCGTGTGCGCCGCCCGCACGTGCCTGCAAGTCTTATCAGGTTCACGTTTGCGGTTATCGCTGTTGCAATGAACAGCGGAGAGGCAGGGTGGGGAAAGGAGCTCTGGTTATTTCCAGGAAGACAACGTGAGATGTGAGACTTCTGTTTATTGCAATCGAATAAATCACGACATCTTTTAAAAATGGAACGTAACGATACGGCCCAGAGGACTACGTTGGCCTTAATCCACTTTTGAAAACCTCCCGCGGAGGCCAAGGCGTGACGACATAGGATGACTAACTTCATACTCCGCGCTCTCTACTCCTTTGATTGCGCTGCCATGTTTTTCAAGTGTGTTTTGTTGCGAACGAGTGCAAACATACGGAGGGGGGTTGAGAGCAGTGCCAGGGAAGCGGTGCCAGGGCCCAGTTTAATTGGAAACAGTCAGTTCTGGGTTTTGGTGCGTGCCATTGGGAGAGCTACGAAAGCAAAGCAGAAAACAGGAAGAATGGCTTCCAAGTACACCCCCCCCAAAAAAGGCTCTTTTCCTTTTCTGCGTGGCCCGTCTGTAAAAGCTTAAAGGAACACCGTTTGATTAGATCAGGCGTAGAAAAGATCCAATCAAGAAGAGATGGAAACGTCCGGTTAAATCGCTAGCTCTCGGTCCGTATCGAATACTGCCCGTGCCGGCGCCTAACTGTGGCCGTCGTTTTCGTTTTTCATTCACGTTTCATTCTCGCTTTGCGTTCATTTAGATTTGTGACATTGTGACAGCGCTTAACAAGAGAACACTCACTTTGAATTAATAGAACTAATCGCATGGTTAACAGAGTGACTGTCGTAGACATAACACAATTATGTTCGTTGGAAGAACAAAGAACAAGCTGCCAAGTCATCTTCCGACACATGAATAACACAATTATGAGCACCGTGTCTTAAATATGAATAACACAATTACGAGCAGAGCATCTTAATAGCCATGCGTTCCTGATGGGCAGGGTGAGAGCAACATGCTTCCATTTCCAGACAGTAGCGCCAAAACACCTTTACCAACAGTGCAGGAGCCGTTGTTGTTCCAGAGCAATGTTACAGAATTACAGAGGCCTGGACCTCGACCCAGAACGGATTAGAACAGCAGTCCTGGGTGTAGCAAAGTTCATTGACGCAGTGTCTGAACCCCAGATAAGGTCGATGTAGTTTGCCCTCTCTGCCCCCCCACCACTCCTGTCCACTCCTACTCCACACAGCCCAGAAAGGTCAGGGAGAGAGAGAGAGAGAGAGACATACGGTACCCTCCAAAATTATTCACACCTTCGATAAATAAATGTGACACAATAACTTGTTAAACAAAATCTCTTTCTCTGACCAATCGTATTAGCGTAAAAGAATATTAATGTCCCTTTGTTTTTGAGCATACAACATAGCTCATTGCCTGTGTACTTTATTTTATACAGCTTTGTCTGCACATCTTTGCTCAAGGTTGTGAATAAGTCTGGTGGGTACTGCACACGCCTGCCCTGAGCCAGTCTCTGGCTCTCGCCCCCCCTCCCTCTGTCTGAGCGGTGCCCGTGGTAACCGCCTGTCCGTCTCCTCACAGGGATGTTCTGCCCTTCACCTTGAGGATTCCGGAAGCCATCGCCGCAGCCAAGACCCAGACGGACCTGGAGGAGGTGGCTCAGCTGGGCGCTGGTGAGCGGCCATCTTGTGTCTCAGGCTCGTGTTGCACTTGGGGTGTTCAAGTCCGAGCTTGAGGCAGTACTGGATATTCTTTAGACCAGGACATGAGGAGTCGAGATGGGCCGAGCGGCCTGTTCTTGTCATTGTATTCTTATGTTCTTATTAGGGTTGCCAACTGTCCCGTATTAGCCAGGACGTCCCGTTTCTGGGCCAAATTTGGCTCGTCCCGTACGGGACATTCCTTGTCATGTCTGACAAAATACCAGTCAGACATCAAAATAGAATCCCATAATACTGTAACGGTGTAAATAAGTTCAGTAGTAATGAATATTAGCTTAGCCACCTCATATGCTAAGTAAGCTTGGGGGCTGCCATTGTCATTTGTTATGTGTTCAGTCTCCCATGATTCCTTGTGTGCCAGTTCCCCATCACCCCTCGTGTCATTGAGTGGATTGGTGTTGTAACCGTGACTGTGCTTATATGTCTAAGAAGTGACCCCCGTGAGTGCATCTATAAGCTTTGTTGTAGTAAAGCTGGTAGCGCGATCATGGAAAAGCAAACTTTCCCGAGTCTTCCTTCAGCAGTCGCCGTTACAGTACACAGAATGTGTTGATTTACATCCGTACAACACCATACCCGCTTCGCCCCGTGTGCCACGCCCCGTGTGCCCCGCCTTCTGTCCCGTATTTGGATGATAGAAATTTGGCAGCCCTAGTTCTTATGTACATATACACACACACACACACTTTCAATAGTCATTTTTAAAAACCGTATCCGTATTGTCAAATAAAACACGACTGTCGTGAGTAGTACATAGGTGTCCCCATGACGGACTCTGGCGGATAAACGCCCTGGGTCAGCCTAAGGGTTTCTGCCACATGTTTTGAAACCAGATTATGGTGTTGAGAGTGAGTTTTGGAATGCGTCCTATCCGAGGCTTCCTCCTGATGAATGCCCAGGGCGGCATTCACGGCACGTTTCCTAATGTCCCCGGTTATAATTAGTCTGCCCTGGATTCCAGTGAGTCATTCCAGGGGCCGGTGCCTATCGGGGCCCAGTGGAAGGGATCACGTCAGTGGGCGCGGAGGCTGGAAATACTCCAGGCCTACGGACGGGAGCTGCCAGGCACGGCAGGGTCGCGCTGAACCGGGAGCGGCTCACCCGCTCACAGCTCTGCCTGGCCTGGGTTCATGTGGGTAGACGCGAGATCTATTTAGGACCTAAGGTCAACTGACACGCACTTAGGAGCGCCTTCCCCTCCCCCTTGATGGGGTTTAGTTCAGGGGAAAACCTGCGTAGAGCTGTCAGGCAAAATGAGTTCCTCTAAGCAACAACAGTAAGGAGGCTGGGTTGAGGTTGTGTTTGTGTTTGACGCACCGTGCCGCCTTAGACCGCCCCTCGCCGCCGCCCCGGCGTGTAACGTGAACCGTGAATGTCTGCGGTCGCGTGGACCGCGTCACGGAGGGAGAGTTATTGCCTTGACGTTTCAAACGGTTCGCCAGGCATGATACACGACACATCTCCTTTTTCACATGCTTTCAATTCCTGCTCGGAAAGGGCCACAGGGAAGCGGGGCTTTGTCTGCACGGGAGAAACATAAATTTGGCTTTTCCACGGTGCCGATAAAAAAGTGAAACGCGCCCGCTCTGAGCTCAGTGAAGCCTCAAAGAGTCTGAGTTGAATAAACGCACTAGCTCGTAAAAAAAAAAAAAGCCCAATAAACTAGTTTTTCTTCAAAACGAACCTTCAACTTTAGCTCGTCTAAATTTGTTTATTATGTTTTAAATGTACCAATAAAGTGAGTCTTGAGCGCCGGAGCAAAGTCCCGGCTCAGCTTATCTGAGTCCAGAAGCGGTTGATAGAGCGGCTCAGCTAGCGGCGCTAGCTCTCTGCGCACACGTCGTCTCTGTGCAGCCAGCAGAAGAGCTCCAGAGATCCCTGCCCCCCTCCCCCTCACCCTGCAGCTAAACCCAGGCCAAGGACCTGCCCAAGCGCAGCGCCTGGCTCCCCTTCAAACCCTTCCTGTGAAGGGCAGGGGTCGGGTTTCACTGCTGCCACTAACACGGCACCGCCCACAGCTTTCCCTGCACTCTGTCGTCAGAGGGAATATCTGGGGCTGGAAATTCCCCCACACTGCACCACCCCACTATCCCCCTCACACACCACCTCAGGTGTGTGTTAACCGTGTGTGGACAGGTGCTGTTCGGTCCCCGCTACACTGACCTACTGAGGGAGACTGTGTGTGTGTGTGTGTGTGCGGGCTTGTGTGTGTTGTGTGTGTGTGTGTGGGCTTGTGTGTGTGTGTGTGTGCGGGCTTGTGTGTGTGTGTGTGTGTGTGTGTGTGTGTGTGTGTGTGCTGTGTGTGTGTGTGTGTGTGTGTGTGTGTGTGTGTGGGTCAGGAGAGGAATAGGCCTTTTTTTGTTCTCTACAGCTTCTGACAACAATGCACCCATTCCCCTCAGCCTGAAATGGATCCTCTGAACCGGTTGCGAGTTTTTCTCAAACGTGTAATTTAATTACGATTAATGATCTTGCCCGTGAATCGGCGCCTGTTGCCCGTTTGCTTTCCGTGGAACTGTGGCTTTTGTATTACAGGAATCAGAGGAGACATGCGTGGTAATTGAATTGGGGGTTATTAAGAGGAAGCAAAGTAATGAACTGTGTTTGAGGGAGAGAGAGTGTAGGGAGGGAGGGAGGGAGGGAGGGAGGGAGGGAGGGAGGGAGGGAGGGGGAGGGAGGGAGGGGGTGGAAGGGGGAGGTGTCCAGTGCTGAAAGTCCGCCCCCTCCAGTATCTGAATGCATGAGTCACTCCAAAGTGTATGGGCGTGTGTGGACACTTGTGATTCAGACAGCAGCGAGGCAGGGCTCAGCTCTCAGTGTCTCTCTCTCTCCCTCCGCGCGCGCTCCACCGCTCCTCTTTAGAGCTGCTCAGGGCCACAGAAACACGGCACTTTTTCGCTTCGCTCGCCTTCCTCGGTCACCGCTTACCTCCTGACGTGAGTACATTAGCGCTGTGCGGCGTTGAGTGGCGGGGCGGTGCTGGCTGCGCTGTGTGCAGGCGCTGTGTTTGTGTTGGAGTCTGTCTGACTCTCTCTCTCTCTCTCTCTCTCTCTCTCTCTCTCTCTCTCTCTCTCTCTCTCTCTCTCTCACAGGGTTCTGGGACTCCACTCTCGGCGGTCGTAGGAGGAGCTTGGGGTCTCCGTCTCGCGTGGCGACGCAGGGCAGCGTGCAGCTGAGGCGGCAGCCGGAGGGGCAGAAGGCTCCCCCTCGCGACATCGCCCCACGACCCCGAACGCCCACGGCCCGTCCCAGTCCAGCGGGGCGCTCTGCTTCGTCAACCCGCTCTTCCTGCAGGTGCACCGCCCCGAGCCCGCCCCCGCCCCCGCCCCGCCCTCCTCCTCCTCCGCCAGCCCCAGACCCAGGCCGCCCGGCCCGCCCGTCGCCCCCAGCAACAGCAACGGCAGCGGTGGAGGCAGCGTGACCCGAGCCAACGGCAAGTCCCGCCTCCCGCCCCCCGGCCCCCCCCGCCCCGTACGCTGCCCCGCCGGCCCGCCCCCCCACAGAAGCAGAGGAGCATGCCGGAGACGGCCCGCTGGGTCAGGCACCAGCCCCAACAGCAGCAGCAGCAGCAGCAGAGCCACGCCCGCAGGCTCCCCATGGGCTCCAAACTCAGCGGCCCCTCCCCCTCCCCCTCCTTCTCCTCGCCCAAGAAGGCGAGCGCGCCCATCCCCGTGCCCCCGCCGCGCGTCAAGAAGCAGCTGAGCGCCCCCGACCTGGACGGCCACCGCTGCCGCATCGCCCTGGACGACCAGACCATCGAGAACGCCCTGTCCCGCAGCCGCGCCAAGCTGATGCTGCGCCGCGCCGTCGCCGTGGACGACGGCAGCCCCAGCCCCAGCCCGCCGGGGTTGGGGGGGGGGCCCGGGGTGGCGGCGGCCCCCGGCCGGGGGCGAGGGCGGAGCGGCCAGCGGCTCAGCGACATGAGCATCTCCACCTCCTCGTCCGACTCGCTGGACTTCTCGCGCGGCTTCTCCCTGGCCAAGCCCGGCGCGCCGCGACACGACAGCAGCGAGGACGAGGAGGACGAGGAGGAGGAGGAGGAGGAGGACTACGGCGTGAGCGTGGAGAGCGACCAGGAGGCCGGCGTGCCGCCGCCCTTCAAGTCCAAGAAGCGCCACGGCGGGGGCACCTTCGTCCTGCCGCGCGCCCTCAAGGGCCAGTTCCGCAAGGTGAGCGGCGTCTTCAACTCGTTCATGACGCCGGAGAAGCGCGCCGTGCGGCGGCGGTATCGCCGAGCTGTCGCGCGACAAGGGCTCCTACTTCGGCTGCCTGGTGCAGGACTACGTCAGCTTCCTGCAGGAGAACCGCGGCTGCCACACGTCGGGCCTGGACCTGCTGCAGACACTGCGCCAGTTCATGACCCAGATGAAGGCCTACCTATGCCAGAGCTCGGAGCTGGACCCGCCCATCGAGTCCCTCATCCCCGAAGACCAGATCGGTAAGAGCAACCCCCCTCCCCCCCGCCCCCGCCCCCTTCTCCCACGTCTCCGGCCAGGGAGCACGTTCCTCCTCACCCGCTCCTCGTTAATCAGCGGCAACGGTTGGTAAAGATTACTCGCTTTACCGAACAGCGCGGCCCTAGAGCCAGCGATCCAAAACGGGCCCTGACGCTGTGGAATTTGCCGGGAGGGAGACGGGGGGTGAGGATGGTGTTGGGTTTCAGCGCTGCCCACCAGCCAATACGCTCACCAGGGTGGGTCCTGAGCACAGATGTGTTATTGCTGGCCTGCGCAGTCTGGCAGAGTCTCCCGCTCAAGGGTTGCCAGTTGAACGAGCTCCAGGATCCCTGGGGCTTTGCGTGACCCCTGCGTCTCGAGAACCTCGGGCCCACGGACGAGCGTTCTTTTGGCAAACGAGGCCACTTTCGTCACTGTGATCTCGATTTTTTTGTTTCGACGCCCGTTGTATTGAGTCTTGCACCGAATGTGCTTTTTCCATTGCGTGTGGGAGGCTAGGGGAAAGAGGAACAGCTCTAATCCTGAATGAAGTTAAAAATAGTGCCGTTGTATGGCGTAACACCGCAACAGTCATACGCCTTTCCACCTTTCCGCTCAAACTGCACCGTTTGTGGCAGGTTTCGCATCTAACAAGCTGCCAGTGTCGCCCAAGACAAGCTTTCATTTGCGTGCTGTTTGTTGAAATATATGTAGGTATGCGCATTAATCCCAACGCATTACGCATTGGCCTCTTGTCCTTTGTAAACATCAACAAAAGCTCCAGTTCAGAGGGGGCAGCGCTCCGCTGGGAGCTTCGTGAGCCAACAGGGCGATTCACGCGCACAAACGCATGTAGTGTGTCGGCCTGCGTGCGGTTCAGAGGGTCGCGGTAACGCACAGTGGAAACCGGAGCCCCGCGAGGTGGCCGCTCGGGAGAACAAGATCCTCCATTGTCGTGTAATGTGTCCTCTGTCTCCCTGTGTAAAAAGCCACGCTGTTTTGAAGCTTTGCTGTGCCGCTATCATAGGCGGTAGCATACAGGCTCGTAGACAAAGGTCAATATTTGAATGCGTGGGATTTGTTTGAATAGGTGACAAAGACGTTTTTCAGTTACCCATTCAAAGGTGTGTTTCGTGACAGATTATATGAGCGACGAAAGCCCAAAGGTTCCTTCCTGCCACTCAGGGGAGTTCACAGTGTAAATAGTGACGTGAAAATGAATCAGTGCACCCATTTCCCAGCGTTAAAGGTTAATTGAGGAGAGGCCGTTCGCTCTCAAAAGGCCTTTGTTGATGTGCAGATCTCGACCTGCACTTATATCCAAAAGGAGTTTAACGATATCCACTTTCTTGAAAAAACTGATAAGTTTGATTTAAGCCACTTAAAGTACTGAATGGCGTACCATGCAGTTGGCAATCAGAGGATGACAAAGTTTCGCCCGCAGGCTTTGTTGTGCATGACGACACCGTTTCGCCCGTATGCTGTGTTGTCATCCTGTCTAACGGTGGATCTGTTGCAGAGCGGGGCTGTGCTGGCTAAACACTGTATGAGCCTCACTGTGTGCAGTATGACACCGTATGACTCTACACTGTATGACGGTGAATTGTTTTTCCTATTAGTATTTATCATTTATTACCATTAAGAGTTCATCATTACGGCAGTCCTTATGGTTTAACCAGTAAACCGAGTAATCGTACACAATTGTGGTGTTAGTCTCATAAAACAAACCGCTTTAAAGCACGCTGTTAAGGTTTTAGGGCGGCAGTGTGATATAACGTTTAGGGGAACTGGGCTTGTAACTCAAAGGTTGCAGGTTCCATTCCCAGGTGGGGCACTGCAATTGCACCCTTGAGCAAGGCACTTAACCTGAGTTGCTCCAGTAAATATCCAGCTGTATAAATGGATTGCGCTGAAAAGGAAAAATGTAGAACTGCAAGTCGCTCTGGATAAAGGGCATCTGCCGAATGCCTAGAATGTAAATGTTTACAGTGTTGTGGAGTTTCGGCGTCACGCTGATGTTCATTTCTCCTCGTGTGGGCGAGAGCGTAATGAAAGGGGAAAGAGGACCCCTTTGAGTTTGGCCATCTGGCCAGTGAGCTTGCGACCGCGGAGAGAAGGTCGCTATTGTGTGTGACGTCCAATTGGTACAGTCGGTACTGTTTTCCGTCAGTGTTTTTTTTGTGGCCAGACGGAGGCCAACGCTGTTTGAGGACAGCGGAGGAGGAGGAGGAGGAGGAGAGGGGGGGAGGGGCGGGAGCTGTGTGTGGCAGCGGCTCTAAGGGTGCCTAAGGAGAGCGGCAATTACTGCGAGTGTTTAAGCGGAGCAGGGAAGAAGAGGGGTCACCTTAGGTACCGAGCCTGAGTGCTCACAGAGGGGGGCCACAGAAGTGTGAAGTGTGGCTGTCAGCAAATCTCTGCTTTCGGAGGTGATGGGAGTTCAGAGATAAAAGGCGATGTAACGGAGGGGAGAAGTGAGAAGAGTAAATCAGGAGAACGTCTGGCTCGGCCGACAGCGAAGGTTTATTTTGGGCCCCTTTCCCCCCCCCCCCACTGCGTATCTGCCCTGGTTTTATGAGGGGTTTTTTCTGCGATAGCGAGGTTAAGTTACTTCAAATGTTACCTCGGCATCAACTTTTGTAGTTTGTAGTTTTTGTAGAGGACTTCCAGCCATTGCGTTATGTCAGGGTATAAACAATACCAGCCTCCTCAGACGTGGGGAACAACAAACGGTTTCCGCGGCGAGGGCAGTTCATCTGAGGCTAGGGCCGCAGTTCGGAGAAGTGAATGTCGGACGCGTCTCTGTGTGTGTTTGTGTGTGTGTGTGTGTGTGTTGTGTGTGTGTGTGTTTTTACAGAAACCTTCCTGAAGCGCTGTTAATGCTGAAGTAGGGTCTACTCCAGGGGAGCATTTGTGTGTGTCTGTGTACACGAGTCTCTTTGAGGTTTAACATTTGTTTCCTGCTGAACTGTGGTTAGGGCTTCATCGGGGAGATGAGGAAATGAAATCACTTTACAGAAGTTTTTTTTTTTCCTTTTATTGTTTTTTTTGGGGGGGGGGAAACGAGGAGTCACTTCCAGTCTCCTCCAATCACAATACCCACCATATCCAGAACATGCTTTGGGTAAGTCCCGGATAAGGCCCACATAAGTCCCAGAATGCATTGCCTGCATTCTGTAAACCACAGCCACGTGAGCGGTGGCAGTACAGTGGTTCGTGGGAAGGTCAGAGCCGTATAATATATCATCACCAATGATTAACAGAGGGCACGGTCCTCTTCCCAATAAAGAGGGTAAGTGGGCCGATTGTGTTTGAGAGGGCGTTTACTGCACCGCCGTGTTTATGGACGTGCCATTAGCAGCCCCCGGGGGGACAGTGTTTATGTCTTCTGCCTGGGAAAAAACAACAACAATGCATCTTCACCTGGATGGACCCGGATCCGTTGGAGCTCGAGGAATGTGTAAACGCATTACAGTTGGAGGGAGAGAAGATGTGTGTGGAGACCGCGCCCGGCCGGCCCGGAGCAGAGCGGAGCGCGAATGGAAACACATGGGCCCTCCCCCAGGGCCAGTTTCCTGGAAAGGCTTCTCATTCCAGAGCGTTTCTGGCTTGGCTGCTGCCGGAGCCTTATTTTTCCCTCATGTTCGGCACATATATCTGCCTCGTCTTCACCAGGAAGCACACAGGCCCGCCAGGAGGCTCTTACCAGTAAAACAGTACGAAACCATTCAGGATTTCATCCGCCGTTTCCCGCTGTAGGGTTTAAATGATACGTCAAGACTTGTTTTGTGTTGTTGTGCCCTTCGGTTATGTGAAAAACGTTCTTGCATTGCATGAGAAATTGTTTTGTTCAGGTGGTAATTAGTGTGGGGTGGGGGGAGAAAGTGTCACATCCACCCAAGAGGGACGCTCCTCGGTTTTCGTGGAAATGCGGTCTTGTTTCGCTCCTCTACTCATTGTCCACAACAATTTGGGTGTGGAGGGGGCATATTTTCAGTGTTGGATTTCACTTAGTGCGAAATCGTGTGAAATCGTGCACCAACATGCGCAGCAAGTGAGTGTGACGCATGTGTGCACTATGCTAGCCATGCCCACGGTGCTATTAGTGCGTTACCTGGCGTATGTCTGTTTGCAGAGGGATGGCATTTCTTGCACATGGCAACATGGCTAAAAGAGGAACAGAGACAGCTCTGCTGTGAGCGTCCAGTCACAAAAGCAGCGGGCTCAGGCTGCAGCCACACACGGAGGGGCAGACTGCTGACATCAGCACATCGAGCATGTGACCCACTGATGTTCCTCGACTTCAGCAAGAAAGAAAATAAATGACACAGGCTTCCTGTATGTCTTTTGCTTCCAGGAGAGGAAACGATGGCACGCGCCTAAGTACGCTTTGGGTCAACCGCAAATGCAATTTGCCTGTAAAGGCAATTGAAATGCACATATTTAAAGTCTGTACCACAATTTGTAGGCCGTACAGTTCAGTTTATATTTGGCTCATTCGGACCTCAACGAGTTTGTGTTTATTTGAGATCACAAGATCTCAAATGGAAATTAGTTTGGTATACATTCACATTTCATATAGTATTTGTATGAAGGGTGGGGTATTTGCATTTCAATTCCCAAGTCTGGTATGAGCACATAAGGCTGAATTGCTTGCCCCGCCCAAAGCAATCTGATCGCTCTGATAGATGTCAGCCTGTGACCCGGGCTGAAAGCAATGCTATGCGGCCATCTTTTTCATGAGCTCAGGAACAGGTGTGCATTGGGGCGGGGCTATCAATTCAGCCTCATGTAACAGAAGGCTAGCGTTCTACTCCACGACTGACCTAAAGGTGTGGGGTGCCAGATTGACCAGGTCGACCAGGTTGTGTAGAACGAGACTCACAGGTCGACCAGGTCGTATAGAACAAGACTCACAGGTCGACCAGGTTGTATAGAACAAGACTCACAAGGTCGACCAGGTTGTATAGAATGAGACTCACAAGGTCGACCAGGTCGTATAGAACAAGACTCACAAGGTCGACCAGGTCGTATAGAACGAGACTCACAAGGTCGACCAGGTCGTATAGAACGAGACTCACAGGTCGACCAGGTCTCAACAAGACTCACAAGGTCGACCAGGTTGTATAGAATGAGACTCACAGGACTCACAGATCGACCAGGTCATGTAGAACAAGACTCACAAGGTCGACCAGGTCGTATAGAACGAGACTCACAAGGTCGACCAGGTTGTATAGAACGAGACTCACAAGGTCGACCAGGTCGTGTAGAACGAGACTCACAAGGTCGACCAGGTCGTATAGAACGAGACTCACAAGCTCGACCAGGTCGCGTAGAACGAGACTCACAGATCGACCAGGTCGCGTAGAACGAGACTCACGTCCCTCCCTCCGTGTCCCCTCTCAGACCAGGTCCTGGAGAAGGCGATGCACAAGTGCGTGCTGAAGCCCCTGAAGAGCGTGGTGGAGGCGGCGCTGCAGGACTTCCAGGTGAGCAGCGGGGCGTGGCGGCAGCTGAAGGAGAACCTGGCGCTGGCCAAGGCCAAGCAGCCGCAGGAGCTGGGCGTGGACGGCGCCCTCCCGCCCGACCCCGTGGCCATCGAGAAGATCCGCCACAAGTTCCACAACATGCGCAAGATGTACTCGCCCGAGAAGAAGGTGTCCCTGCTGCTGCGCGTCTGCAAGCTCATCTACACCATCATGGAGGACAACTCAGGTACCTGCCGGCTCGGACGCCACCGGGGTAGAGGGCGGAGGCATTCCTGTGTGGTTCGGGTGACTGGGGCTGTTAGCCGTGGTTCTCTGTGGCTCAGTAGGTAGAGCACAGCGTTGGCAACGCTTAGGTTGTGGGTTCAATCCCCACTGGGGCCACATATACTGAAAATGTATGCATTCACTACTGTAAATCGGTTTGGATTAAAGCGTCTGCTAAATGGCGTATATTACAGTGACAATAGAGTCGTGCGTCAAAAATGCTCTTCTGCCATCGTTTTCAATGAGAGCGGTGCATTGTCGCACCACGGAGGCCAACACACGTTTTATGTCATTACTGTGACCTTGGCTATGGCTGTACAATCTCATGTTTTTGTGACAATAGCTGTATTTTAAATTTGACCATCTAAAAAAAGTTGCGTTGACTTGTTTTCCATATGAAACATAGCTAGCTATGTAACGTTAGCTAGATAGGTAACATTAGCGTACTAGCAAACCGCAAATACGCCTACATAAAACCATGTACCTATGCTTTAATTTGACATATACCCTATTGTCAGTGTGAACACTGACAGGTTTTTGGTGTTGGAAAAAATCTATGGGATTATTGCATGAATGTTCACTTAACGTTACATAAGAACTTAAGCTGTCACGGCTGTCAATTCAGTCAGTATTATTTGGTGGAAGTCTTTTGGCAGGACAGCTTCCATTATTGCCCAAATGAAAGGGTGTGTCTGGGTGTGTGTGTGTGTGTGAACAGAGTGGCACAGAAGGAAAATGGGCACACAATGTACTCACACCCCTGCACACACACAAACACACAAACAGACACACTCAGTAGCTACTTTTCCGCTCTCTCTGTCAAGAAGGATGTAGAGGGCAGATGGCTTCCTGTCCATTATGACCTCAGTCCAAAAGAGGATCTTGATACTTTGATAAATCCACATCTTTCTTCCGGAGAACAGATCCTGGAAAAGCCCTCACAAAAGTCCCCTGCAAATGGTAGCATAGGGGTCGGGCCTAATTCCACACTGAAGGGACACGCACACGCACGCACACGCTTGACGCAGTTTTCCCTACCATGTCTGCGCAACAGGGAGGATGTACGGGGCGGACGACTTCCTGCCCATGCTGACCTACGTGCTGGCGCAGTGCGACATGCCGCAGCTGGACGCAGAGATCCAGTACATGATGGAGCTGCTCGACCCGTCTCTGCTGCACGGAGAAGGTACGTCTCTCTCCCTCTCTCTCCCTCTTTCTGTTCTCTCTCTCTCTCTCTCTCTCCCTCTTTCTGTTCTCTCTCTCTCTCTCTCTCTCTCTCCCTCTTTCTGTTCCTCTCGCTCTCTCTCGCTCTTTCTCTCTCCACCCTGTCCCGTACCCCCGGCGTAACAGCTCTGTGGCCCGTGCCCGGCATTGTCCGTCCCAGGACACCCGTCACAGATCCGCTTGCATTCAGCCCGATGACTATGACATCAGCGACCTCGGTCCATCACCACTTTGTGACCTCACTGTGAGGAACCCCCCCCTTTTCATTTCAGTTAGGGGACTTTTAGCACATGCCATTACACTACTGTGCAGGGGGCCAAGGTTTTGGAGGAAATAGCCAGTTTGTTCCACAGGAAGGCGGCTTGATTTTATTTGATTGGATTTTGATTGGATGTGTTTGAGAGGGCAGGGAGCCCTTTGCCTTAGATGGACCGTGGAGGTTATTGTCCCAGTAAGGTTCCTTCCTGCAGGCACACAGGAGTGTTTCCTCCAGGGCGTGATGTGTCCTGTTTTCACGGGTGACCGGGGTCACCAGGATGTTTGTCCATAATCGGCGGGATCTACAGGGACGGGCACATATTCCCGAGGGGAAGCAATACTGAAAACACAAGTACATTGAGAAGCTATGTGAGACGAGACAGGAGTCTCACCCACGGTTATGTACCGGTAACTGCCAAAATAAAGGGAACACCAATATCAAGTGTCTTAATAGGGTGTTGGGCCTACCACGAGCCAGAACAGCTTCAATGCGGCTTGGCGTAGATTCAGCAAGTGTCTCTTTTTGGCGCGATGCAACGCCATTCTTACGCGGGAAATTCTATCATCTGGTGTCTTTGTTGATGGCGGTGGAAAACGCTGTCTCGGGCACCATTCTAGAATCTCCTATAAGTGCTCAACTGGGTTGAGAACTGATGACCGAGACAGACATAGCATATGATTTACATCGTTTTCATGCTCATCAAACCATTCAGTGTCCACTCGTGCCCTGTGGATAGGGGCATTGTAAAGAGACCACTCCCATCAGGATAGAAATGCTTCACCATAGGATGAAGGTGATCACTCAGAATGGCTTTGTATTTATCGGCGTTTACCTTGCCCTCGAAGGACTTAAGTGGACATCATGCCATGCCAGGAAAATGCACCCCACACCATAACAGAGCTGCCAGAACCCTTCATTTACTCAAGTGTTTCCTCTATTTTTGCCGTTATTGTATTTGTATGTTCTCGTGTTCTAAGTGTGTGCGCTTCCTCCTCCTCCTCCTCCTCCTCCTCCCAGGTGGGTACTACCTGACCAGCGCGTATGGCGCCATGTCGCTGATCAAGAACTTCCAGGAGGAGCAGGCGGCCCGGGTGCTGAGCTCCGAGGCGCGGAACACCCTGCACCAGTGGCACCGCCGACGCACCGCCCAGCGCACCACGCCCTCCGTGGACGACTTCCAGGTATCGGCCTGATCCTGAGGCAGTGAGTCGCCGCTTCTCTGAGGGCCACCGAGTTATGCTGAGTCAGGGGTTATACCCGCGATTCTCTGAAGGCCATCGAGTTATGCTGAGTCAGGGGTTATACCCGCGATTCTCTGAAGGCCCGTCGAGTTACGCTGAGTCAGGGGTTATACCCGCGATTCTCTGAAGGCCATCGGGCTATGCTGAGTCAGGGGTTATACCCGTGATTCTCTGAGGGCCATTGAGTTATGCTGAGAACCGGCGCTCGGGCAGTGAGTTGCAGCTTCTCTGAGGACCATCGAGTTAGGGGTTATACCCGTGTTCGGGCAGTTCACACGGACAGCTTGGGTCAAATGCTAACTTAAAACGTGGTGCTGTACTTCAAAGACTGTTGATAATAATAATAAGAAAAAGAAGAAGTCAAAATCATTCATCGTTTTTAGCCAAAATAAAAATGTCATGAAGTTGATCGATGAAAAGGAAGCTTTGATAAATTTGTTTGCTTATATGTGTGGCTCAACAAAGCCTTGACGTGTGTGTCTGTGTGCGCGTGTGTCTCTGCACAGAACTACCTGCGCGTGGCTCTTCAGGAGGTGGACAGCGGCTGCACGGCCAAGACTCTGCTGGTGCGGCCTTACTCCACCACCGAGGAGGTGTGCCTGATCTGCGCCCACAAGTTCAGGGTGCCGGACCCCGAGAGCCACGCCCTCTTCCTGCTCACCGAGGAGACGAGCCAGCAACTGGCCCCGGACACCTACCCCCAGAAGATCAAGGCCGAGATCCACAGCAGGCCCCAGGCCCAGCCCTTTCACTTCGTCTACCGGAGGGTGCCCAACCTCAACCTGCACACGCCCGCCGACCAGCAGAACGGAAACTGCCTCCCCAACTGAAGCTCAGAGAGCGCTGTGCTAGATGGGATGGGGGTGTCCCGTCCTCCTGTCTCACAGTACCGCCACAGGCCAAGTCACTCTTTCCCCAAAAATATTTTCCTTGTTTTCTGTTTTTTTTTGTCTTGGAGCTTCCCCAGATTGGAAAATGTGCGTGTTGAGGAGGAAGGAAGCATCGTTCTGTTATCATTTCTTGTGCGTTTGTTCTATTTTTGAATCTTCGGGTATTGCACACGAGGGCGGCGTGGGAGGAAGCGTGCAGGCACTTTACGCCAGCTTTGAATACGACGTTTAAAGGTCTTTCCATTACGGAGCAAACGGAGGCCGGCAAGACGGGCCTCTCGGCGGCGTTCTCCGGGCGTACATTAACGTGCCCGAGTCTGGACCTTGCGGGTCAGGGGGGGGGTTGGGCGCGTTCTGTGGAGAGAGACTCTTCCTCTTGGTCAGGCCTCCGCTCCTCCTCCTCTTCCCACACGTACGACTGGACTCTTAAACGACTGCTGACCTGACAGAAGCAGGAATACTGATGGTTCTTTTCGGAGGACGGCTCAAGGAGCACGATGGGAGCTGGGCCTATCCGGGCACTCCCCACTGTCTCAGTCAGTACTTTGTCAGGGTGGCCGTTTGTCTGATCCGCGTCTGTTAAGACTCAGGTCAGATCGATGTCGCACCAAACCACACACACACACACACACACACAAACCCTGTCAAATATATATGCTGTATATACAAACAGTAAATATATTTTTTATGTAGCCATTTTTTTAAAATAATATTGCTTATGTTGCAGTTGCTGGTTAACTGTGGATTGTTGATGATGAAAAGTTTGTTTCAATATGAAAATTTTCAATATTTGTATAATTTCTATCACTTTGTTTGGTAAATAAAGCCCTAAAGGAACCAGGCTCTGCCGACAGTGATCCAGAAGGTTCTTGCTGTGTGACTTCAATGCCAGTGACTCAGAGCCCAGAGTTATGTGTGCATAAAAAAAGCACAAGAATACTCATCGTTGCTTAACGATTATTAGAGAACCGAAACATTTCAGCTGTGTCAAAATATTGCCCCACAGCGCGCATGATTTTAATCGGTCGTCACATATTTATATGAAACCAAATGGAGTATAAGAAAATTACACGGTGGAAAAAGAGGTTTCACAGTGAGTCGGGTCCATCAAAGCCGTGAATTGAATAGAACTACTGACAAAACGCAAGTGCCTTTTTAAACGGGCAGACCTGGTTTCTGTAGGGTTACAGTCCACTTTTTTGCTGGTCTTAGAGTGGACCTGGGACACATGCATTCTCCCAATAGCCTCAGGATGTTTTACGCTTAGATATAGAAGTACTAGAAAAGTCCAAGAGGCCCATCAAACCTGTTTTTTTCCCAAATTCAAAAGTAATTCATTGTCAGTGATGAAACCATAGAGAAAATAAGTCACATAGAGAATAGAAGAAAAAAACATTTTTACCAATCTAGTAATTCTATATCTATGGTTATTGCCATACATTTGTATGTAGGGTCTCTCTGTATTGTCTCTGATCTGGGACTGTAGCTCCAGGCCTTGTGATGGAATTTGGAGAGGTTCTAGAACAGGGACTGTTTGTTGTCTTCTGTCTGTGTGACGAGTGTGAGAAGGTTCTGTCAAGTATCTATTGGAAGAGAAGGGAATTTGGAAGAGGGCATTGCAGTATTTTAAGAAGGTATTTTAATATAAATGTAATGGCAGCATAGCTACTGAAGTTGCTCAACTGTTTTGTCTACTCAAAGCATTTTAGAAAGTTTTTTCCCCACTTCCTGTTTGTAGTTAGAATGTCTTCATCAAGGCGAGCAGTATAGGGAAGCTAATATAGCACTTAAGTACGCATTTGTTTATATCAGTTCATTACTAGTGTGAGAAATAATTCCAGTATTAGTCCGTAGAGCAATGTTTTGATACACTACGATGAAACAAATTCTGTATTTCGGTTGCAGCCACTGGTTTAAATGTATGTTTACTAATGTAAAGATTACTAGTCGGGGACAGAGAGGAATATCACTGGAAATGGATCGAGAGATGGACAAGTGGAATGGTTTTACTGAGAGACAGACAGAGGAAAATATACTAAGAGACAACACCCTATGAAACACTACCCTTCTGTTTGTTTGAAATGTATCGGGGACACCTATTAAGTTTTGATAGCAGTGGCAAAAGACATGTCAACATTCTGAATGCATTGTTTTTAAAAATTTGTAGTACTGTATGTAACTCATTTTAATAAGATGGGATTATATCTGTAAAAATGTATTTATATGTAGTCTGTGCAGGAATTTTCACAGATCACTGTCATTTTTTCTTTGTACACCTCAGCATTATGCTTGTTTCGAATTGTCTTCCCAACATCACAAGCCGTGTACTGGTTTCTACCACCTAGATCATCTCCTCTAAGTGTGTGTCATCATGTATCCTTCAATGATCTCATTTTGCACACAATAAATAAATTGTGGCGATGTATCTAACTTCCTGTCTGTTGTTGGTTTATGGTACCATGGCAAACTGCAGTAGAACAAAACCACTTCAATACTACGTCCCCCTATTGGACCCCCTGGCGCTTGGTTATACTAAGGACTTGTTTTGGTGCAGTTTTTGGCTTAGGCCCTCGGATGAAATGACTCAGCTTCAAAACTATTGAGCAACTACACAGAGTGTGGACAAGGCTTTGTTATTTTGAGTTTGGTCATTGTCATTCAGAATAAGGAGCAGGGTTACTGGTTTCCATTAACCTCTGACTGACCCCCGGATTGACGCTTTGTGTTCAGTGCACAGGCAAGTGCACAAAAACAGAAACGCCTACGTAAAGTCTCTCAGTAGGGCGCTGTGGCCATTCTGGCCTGAGTTCACTGTAGCATAGAGTCTACCAGCGTCTGGAATACTGCAGGAGGAACACAACACCACTCTTCAGTCAACTCATGCTTAGTTGATGAATGTTGAAAATACTGTCTCATGCGTTGTTCTAGAATATGCCATAAAATATATCACCTTAGACACCGTTGCTCACGAAACATCAGCAAGTTGTCACTGAAGCTCTCCCCAAACGCAGCCTGACAATCACCCTTCTTTCAAAGTCCACGAGGTCTCCTTTTGCAGTCATGCTAGTCAATGATTATATTCAATCAGGGCTGTCTAGCATTTTTCGTGCATGACCCCGTGAATGCTGGGTTGTTATTTGTTAAACTAATGGATAAGCCACACACCTGTGTGGTAGCCTCAACTTCATACAACTTCCATACATGCATATTTACATAATCAAATTTGTTTCAGTGCAAATTTGAAATTACAGGTGCAGATGAATCTATTACACACATGGATGACTTCTCTTTGTTGTCTTTTGTCGTGCAACAGCAACAATCAACATTTTGGTAAAGACGACCACTTTCAAGATTCTGGACAGTAACATTGGTTTGTGTTGCATGTTGGAAGGCTGCCGGGAGAAGTCATACTTGTTTAATGCGTAATGTGTTTCTCCGTGAGATTTCCTCAGTGTGTGGGCGTCTACTATTTTGGTGGAATTCCAGGTGAAAGCTATTAAACAAAAATGTCAAATTAGTATACTGTACACTGGCCGTTTTCCCCAACTTTAAATATTAAAAATAGTTGAGCGCAACAATGCTTATTATGAGAGCATGTTTCCTGATTCCCCTGAGTGCTTGAGAGAGACCTGGACGATTTTGTCCGGATGCTGCCGAGATAAGCCAGAGGTGTGGCCTGGATCGGATGGCGGATGTGTGAGAACAGGAAGCTCACGGGAACTTCCAGTCCACACCCTGGACTTGGGAGTGCAACTGGGGTAGTTTCACCTTCCCGTAATAACATTCAGCTGTAAACAACCTTCGCCTCTAAAAAGAAGTTGAGAGTAAGATGCTTGCGAGTGTGTGTGCGCGCATGCGAGCTTGTGTATGTGTTTTTGTGTGTATACGTGCTTGCGTGCATAGGGACATGGAGGTTTGGTTTTTACAGCAATGATAAATAAGTCTTCCCTGGCGCTGTTGTTTCCTTCCTTGTGCAATCTGATTGAATGTTTCCTCTGGCCTGTCTTAACATTTACAAAAACTGTCGTTAAAAGTCATTAATGATACAATTCAGGATTGTGCATTGTGTTATTGTTTACCCTCGTGCACATGCGCAGTGTGGAGTGTGCGGATGTAATTTGGCAAAATCTCATCACGGAAATCTGCTGCCTACTGACCCCAGTCTGTCTGCCTCCTCTTTTCTACTGACGCTCAGGGGCGTGGTCTTCGTCAGAACACCGAAGGGTCCAAACGTTACCCACCCTGCATGGTCAAATAAACAATTACGGTACTTTTTGGAGCATGTAGTAGCCTAAGTCTCATTCTTTGTAGTCTTATATGCGACTCCAACTCGCCACCTTATGCTAAGACTTTTTGGAGTGCGTATGTTTATCGTGTTTACTTATCATTTCACGCACCCTCTTTTTGTGGAATTAGTTAGAGTAACTGATCTCTTGCGCGAACTATGATTGTTCCTACTTTGTATTAATGCACATATTCTAAGTGGCTCTGGATAAGAGCGTCTGCTAAATGCTTAAAATGTAAATGTAAGGTAGAGATAGCAACCGTATGTTGGTTTATTCGTTATTTGGGCACACTGTCCCACTGAATGCTGATCTTAGCATTCAGTGTAAATCTCTTGGATTTACATTCACCTTTTATTAGTATAATTTTACAATAAAAAATATTACTATATTAATACTATACAAATCTAAATGTATCTTTTGAATATTGTGCAATTTGTTTGCTTTTTTATTTTTACATCCATGCTGATGTAATTTAATACTATTAACGCCGATGCATTAAAAATCACAGCTTCCTCTGTGTCATTTTTGTGCCATTGCACACTGATCCAGGAGCATTTGCGGAGACTAATGAAATACGGCATGTGATTCAGGGACCTTTGTCCTGTGCGCATAGTCATATACCTGGAGTGTACACAGAGACCAGACTGACACGTTAATCATCACGGCAGTGCCAACAGAGGTTCTCAGCACAGGGATTACATGACACGGCCGCTGTTTGATGGGCCCGCGTATCAATGGCGGCGTCGTGACGCCTTTCACAAGTTTGACATTCAAATTGGGCCCGACGAATCTCGGGAGACCGTTTCCATTATCAGATTCACCCGACAGGTGGGGATGAGTCAGGACCTCCCGGGCTCATCTGACGTACGAGGGGCTCACGGTCACCTTGGAAACAGGGAGAAAGAACCGGAGACGCCGCTGTGAAGATTATTCCAGGTGTGATCTCACCCCTCAATTGAAGCTGGTTTTGTCCGGAGAACTTGTGTCCACGTGAACTGTTTCGACAAACGGAGTTTGAATCTATACGCCGTAAGTGGTCAATTATAAACTCTAATTTGCATTAAAAAGTGTAAATTAGACAGAATTCTAGATTCTAGCACATTGCTGTCTAGCTGAGTTCTGAGTGTTGTTCGTGAGTTTGGTAGAAATACTCTGTGTGCTAGGCTGCAATGGTCGAGTCGGGGTTGAATCGTGTTTGACTGAGTTAAAATTAAATACAACAGCGTCATCTTGTGGAGCAATTTTGGATTTCAGCCTGAATAGGGCAATCGCCCAGATGCTTTTTATGTTTAAAAAATGTCAAGATAAAGGATACACTAAATCACATGGCATGTGTGATATGTGTCTTGGTAAATTATTACATAAAATTCGATATTACAGGTTAACACTTAAATTGTATGAAGTCAGTATTGGGGAAGAATACTTACCCTGGTTTACTGTAGTACATGCACTGCACTGTATATGCATACGCTAGCTGGTGTGCAGAAACCACTTTTGTTGAAGTACAGTTGGATCACAAGTTGGATCAAGTAAACCAGAATGGAATATGTCCCCAAAACGACTGACAAAATGGATGGTGAGTAGTTTACTTCATCTGATGCACATTTGACAACTTCTACAGAGTAAACCACACAGGTATTTTCATTTGATACCACGGTTGATTCTGAGGGATAGTGAATTCACTATTACAGTGCTTGAACTTTTATTTCAAAGGTTATGGACAAATGAATGTAAACATCAAACAATGTGTGAATATGTATGTACTAAGAAGGAGTTGGGCTGCCCCTTTGCCTTCAGAGCAGCTTCAGTCTTTCTTGGATTGCTGTGACACAAGATTTGAACTGTTTATAGTGGGACATTGGACCATTCTTCAAGAAGGAATTCCTCCAGTTCTTTGAGAGATAAAGGTGGTGGAAACTTACTTTCTACAATATACATTCCAGAACTTCCCATAACGGTTCAATGATGATTCGATCTGGTGAAAAAAATATCCAGCTGTATGTAAATGGATTGTATGTGAAGAAATGTAAACTGTGTAAGTCGCTCTGGATAAGAGCGTCTGCTAAATGCCTAAAATGTAAAATGTAAATGTAAAATGTGATTGAAAAGGACTGGTTTGACTACATCCTGGTGTTCATGAAACCACTCTTGCATCCATTTAGCAGTGTGTGTCCTCTTGGAATATGGGAACATCTTGAGGAAACAATGCTTGCGCCATAGGTGCACCTGGTCACCTAAAATGGCTTTGTATTACTTGGCCATAATTATAACATGCCAACTCAGTGACTCCCACGAGATGTCTGCCCTTGCCATAACAGACCCACCACCATGTTTAACAGTTTGGAACAGGCAATATGGGTTGAAGTGTTCCTTTAGCCTTCTCCAAACATAAACCCATTCAGTAGAAAAATAGTAAAAGACCACTCATCAGACCATATTACATTCTTCCACTGCTCAGAAGTCTGGGTTTTGTTTCCAGTTATACTTTGTTGCACATTGGCCTTGATTACAAGCAGTTTCCGAATGGCAGCCCTACCATATATGTCAGCTTTGTGAAGCTCACAAAGTTTTTGGTAAGATTGGGTCACGGAGGTACAGATTTAGTTATTTTGTCATTTTGGCATACTGTATGCTGTCATGATTTTCAATACTTGACACTTAAAATAATGTTCCCCTTTCTGTGATTAAAGCAACTGCAGTTCGGGCACCAACTATTTGACCTCTTTCAAAATATGTTAGGTCTCTCATGTTGCTGTAGAAGCAACAGGTCCCGTGGAAAGGATGTAATAAAAGGATGTATAATTGCATATGGAATACACTTCATTTAAAATGGCCAACCCTGCTTTAAACCTGTAATATGCATTTTCTCGGGTGACATTCAAAATAATTATATGTCATAATAATATTATATTAAATAATATTATTTTAGCTGCCTTGGAGACTTATTGTGCATAGACTATAAATAGGGGTGTCCAACTCTTATGCATAGACTATAAGGGTGTCAATGTTATCCGAGAAGCTGCAGGCTTTGGTTGTAGCCCAGCACTAACACACTTGATTTAACTAATTCACTAGTCATGGTCTACAATCAGGACCATGATTAGTTGAATCAGGTGTGTTAGTGCTGGGCTACAACCAAAGCCTGCAGCCACACCAGCCCTTCTCGGATAAGATTGGACACCCCTGGACTATACCATTAAGAGCAGGTCTAATTTAAATAATATTGTATTAGAGACCACACAAGAGGTTTTTGTTCTTTTTAAAAATCCAATCTGGCACTTCTATTTGAGCATTTGTTAATGACCTATAATTAATGTTTTTCTTCTAACCAAATATCATATATTTTGGTTTCTGTAAATTATGGAATGGTTGATTGTCCATTTCCCACCAACTAATTGATTCTAGTTCTGAAATTTTTGAGTTATTTTTTAATTATTGAGTTGTATACTGAATATACTGTATACTGAATTTAAGGAATTTCATGTTAGTGGATTTTCCAACAAATATTCAACGCATTGAACTATGATTGGTCCAAACAGGCAATATGACACTGGTTAACAAATCAGGGAGCTGTACGTTCATTGAAACGGCAAGAGGCGTTTTCTCGACGTCACATACTCATTGCGCCTGCGCGCATATTTCCGGTTGATTTGACAAACACTTCCAGCGGGCGTCGTTTTCAATGCTGGGTGTTGGGGCAAATTGGCGAGCTAGCTCCAGCAATTCAAGTTGACTAGGTAGCCAGCTAGTGAAGACCTAGCCGAAAGCAGAGTGCCCTGAATGGAATGACATCGCCTGATTTACTTCCCATCTGTTGTAGAGCGTCTGCTCTTGTGCGAAATGGAGGATTTGTCTGCATCGGATACGGAGACCGATGACAACGAACATCCTTTGTTGCACAAGGACAACAACAAAGTTGAAAAAGGTGAGCTTCATGGAAGAGGTACGCCCGTGTTAGCTCGTTAGTCAGTCTGCTAGAGCTGCTAGCTAGCTTGTTGTTTTGTCGGCAAGTTCTTTTCCTTCAAAAACCCTCCTGGTTACACCCTTGACATACACATGTCAAATATTTATCTCAGTATGTATCTAGCTGGCAGTTCCAATCTTTTCTTGAAAAGACTTCAGCTCATTGAGTCGGTACCTATTTGTGTCTTGATCACGTGATTTCGGTATGCGCTACGTGTTAATGTTTATTTCGTTTCTTCATTTTTGTCGATGCTGATCAGATTATCATGCAACTTTTGAAAGATTCTAGTACTTCGTATAGAAGCGGGCGGTGCCCATCCACACTAGGCTATATTACAAAGATCCAACATTAATGTTATACAAAAACAAGACCTTTTGTCTGGATTGATCAGCTGACAGGACTTGGAATTGTCTAACTGGGTGATCTTTCTGTTAGCACTTTGAGAATGCCCATTGCCAGCACTTGCTCTAAAGTTATCTCTATTAAAGATGCTATTTTATTTTACCGCAAAATACACGATTTCTCTTGATGCCAGAAAATCACTGCTGTCATTGCTATCGCATGTTCTAACAGTCTGGCCTGATTGACTGGTTATATGACTGGCACTGCCAAGATCATCTTATAGTGAGTGCCACCCAGACATAACATTCTTTGAAGAATATATCCACCCCCGATTCTATCTTCAGTGTTATCCCAGTATTACAGTAACTTATTGCAGAAATAAAAATATAGATTGAAAGTTATACATTTATCCATAAACATTGTCGGAAAATACATCGAAATACATGAGAAAAATGTTAGAATATTAGATTGCAAAATTTAAAAGTGATTCTACCCCCAAATGAATAACACCTGCGGATTCAAAATATTTAATACTTCGTTATTAACTATGGAATACATAAGTTGTATGGAATACCTAAGTTACTTTGACTGGATATATTACGACACATACATTAGAATGACTCAGACCCAGACAGAAGTGACCTTCCTAAGGTGCATTTGCAGACCCCCATCTGCCTGTCAAATTTAACTTGACAACACAAATGGTCACAGTGTTTTAAGCCACTGAACCATCATAAAAGGTTATCACATAATTGCCAAATGGACACATTAGTTCACATTACGTGGTTGACTGATTATGATGAATCAACTCCTTGTTTAGTGAGAGGGGTCCCCTGTATAACAGCTATGGTATGGAGAGGCATGGAAATGGAAAGGGTGCACATGCTATTGTAATTGTATTAGTTAACATTCACACATAACTGAATTTATAAACAGTCATTGCGGTTAGGCTATGAGTTAGTTTCGGGATGCAAATTAGAGACCAAACAAAGTTCTATATGAAGCTTGGAAGCTTTAAAATGTCCTTAAGGGTGTTTTCTGAGAAAACAAACTAACAAGTAATTTAAGTTAGTTTTTTTAATATGGTGATTTGGAGCTTGAAATCCATTTCTAGGTTTCTGTTAAAAGCCGATCAGTCTTATAATGTAAACCTCGGGGGAAACTGTTCACTTGACCTTCCCAAGTGCACACCAAGTCATTATAGCTCTTATTTGTAATGCAAGGCTTATTTAGGAATGCTTATCAAGGAGCAGTCAGCCAAGAATAGTCACGTTGTCCCACTTGTTTGTGTCTTTGCCTCAGCTCCCTTCGTCGTCTTCGTCATGCCCCGTCTTCTTGCTTAGTATTTAATTAGCCTCGCTTGTACAACCGCAGGTTTGTTTCACCGCCGTCTGGATGACACGCATTTCATCTCCAGGGCCCGTGTTCATAAAATGCCTCAGAGTAGAAGTGCTGATCTAGGATCATTTTAGCCTTTTAGCTCTCAATGGATAAGGTTGGGATATGGACAGGGGACACCTGATCCTAGATCAGTACTGAGATCATTTATGAATACGGGCCCTGATGTCACTGAGCAGTTGTAACCTTTTTGGTGTGTGTGTGTGTGTGTGCGTGTGCGTGTGTTTCTAAAGCCCCAGCATGCTGCTCGACGCGCTACGGCTTGGCCCTGCTGTCCTGCTACGGGTTCTTTGTGGCGTACGCGCTGCGGGTAAATCTGAGCGTGGCGATGGTCGACATGCTGAACACCAACGCGAGCGGGAATGGCAGCAGCTCCGTGTGCCCCAGACACGAGGAGCACGCTCGACCGCAGCACAACCACACGGTCAGTTCACGCCTCTTTACCGCGCGCATCCACTTTGCGCAGGGATTCCGGTTTGAAAAGATTTGCTGAACGGTTACTACACCCAAAAATAAAAAATGCACGATTTGCTACTTAGGCCTACTTTCACTGCTGTCCATCCATCCAGAGATTTTTTAAATGTGAACGTTCTGCTTATTTATGTCTCGACATGAGCTGTCGGATCCGATCTGGCAAATATAACGGAAGTCAATGGGCACACTCAAACAACACTCGTGCTTATATGGAAACATAAACATTCAGCATGAGCTGAACATTCACAAAACTATATGGCTGGATCGACAACCATTTCCATTTTGGGGAGTAGTAACCCTTTAATTAGAGGGACTGCAGCAGTTTGGATGTGTTCTCTAGCTTGTTTTGTAGTTCCAGTTTCACTGGAGCCGCTAAACGCCACCCGGACGAGCTCGAGCGGTTTGTTCCGCGCGCTCCTAGTGACTCCGAGCCATGTTAACGGTGCTGTCGCCTGCAGGCCAGGGTGTATGACTGGGACTCTGAGACACAGGGCTGGATCCTGGGCTCCTTCTTCTACGGCTACATCCTGACCCAGATCCCCGGGGGCTACCTGGCGCGCAGGTACGGGGCCAAGTGGCTGCTGGGCGTGGGCATCCTCGGCACCATTGTGTTCACCATGCTCACCCCGCTGGCGGCTGACATGGGGGCTGGATACCTCATCGCCGTGAGGGTGCTGGAGGGCGTGGGAGAGGTGAGGGAGCGTCCCGCCACTCCTTTAACGTTTACCAGCTGGCGCACTTCTGCTTTCTTTCACCGTCCTGTGTCAACCGCAGCCGTCCAGTGCCATCCGGCCTCACAAAGTGCTCATTCCTTCGGTGTGTGTGTGTGTGTGTGTGTGTGCGCACGTGCTTGCGTGTGCGCTTATATGCATGCGTATGTACTTGGGAGATATGCGTATTTGTGCGTGCCCCCCGCTCAGCTCACGTTGCAGTAACGCAGGGTTGATTTTGTTGTCATGCGCCTCTCAGGGGGTGACGTTTCCTGCCATGCATGCCATGTGGGCGTCCTGGGCCCCGCCCCTGGAGAGGAGCAGGCTGCTCACCATCTCCTACACAGGTACGGCTACGGGCTGCCAGGACCAGGCCGCTCTGCTGTACAAATGCGGCTTTATCCCTGAACCAACCTCTCTGTGCACAGTGACAAATTCATTTCTTTATTGATTGTGTTACACTGCTAAACATATATCCACAATATTCCCTTGGTCTTGGTCTGTCCCCAGCTGGTTGGTTTGTACAGTTTTAAAGGCACTTTAGAGAGGAAATGATTATTAATGATGAAAAGACATTGTAGTATGAATTGCTTCATTGTTTTGTCAGCTGTAATCTAATCTGTTAGCTGTAATCTAATCTGTTAGCTGTAATTGACGTTTTTTCAACGTTTTAAAAATGATCATTATTTCACTTTGTTTCTGTAGGCGCCCAGCTTGGCACTGTTGTTGCCCTTCCTCTGTCTGGTGTGATTTGCTTTTATCTGGACTGGACGTACGTGTTCTATATATTCGGTAAGTGTGTACGGATTTTCAAAGGGTCACTCTTGTACAAAGTCATAGTAAAAATCTTACAGGACTTTGATTTGGAGGCTAGTGGGTGAGCTGTGGTGTAAGCGCGTGAGCTGTGGTGTAAGCGCTTTTGTGTGTGTGTGTGTGTCTGCGGTGTGGGCCAAAGTGTAGAGTCAGTTCCTGTTTGAATAAAGTGCAGGGCGTTTGCCTTGCGTCCGCAGGCGCTGTGGGGCTGCTGTGGTTCGTCATGTGGGCGCTCCTCGTGGGCAACACGCCACACACGCACAGGAGGATATCGGAGGCGGAGAAGGTGTACATCACGTCCTCTTTGAAGAACGAGGTAGGAGAGAGAGGGAGAGAGACACGGGGCGACCCTGCCTTCATGTCTTCTTTTCACTTCTTCATTATTTGCTATGAAAAAGGCGGCCTGCTGTAGTGGGTGCTACACATTCATGAAAGGTGGTATATTAGTGCAATCCATTATCACAGTGTAATAGCAATAGCAATATGGGAGGTGATACATGCACTGCAGTCAAATGTGCTGAGTGCCCATCTAGTCTCAGTGCTAATCACTATGCACTGTGATTTATCTATTTGTATTCATTATTTGTGGCATATATATGCAATATGCACAATCTTTTGTGTGTGAAGCACATTGAGTTGCCTCCGTGTATGAAATGTGCTCTATAAATAAAATGTGATGTTACACCAGTGGGGATTGAACCCAGCCTAACTGCCAAAATAAAGGAAACATTGAGTTGCTTGAGTAAATGAAATGTGATTTCTGGCAGCTCTGTTGTAATAAAGGAAACGTGCAAATTTTCCTGGCAGCTCTGGTTTAGGTCCACTCAACCCCTTGGAGGGCAAGGTAAATTGCAATAAATACAAAGCCATTCTGTGATCACCTTCATCCTACGGTGAAGCATTTTTGTCGTGATGATACCTCCAGGAGATTCTGGAGCAGCACCTGAGACAGCATTTTTCACCACCATCAACAACAACAGGAATTTGGCATGGAAGAATGGTGTTGCATGCCTCCAATAGAGTTCCAGACACTTGTAGACTCTATGCCAAGGCGCAATGGAGCACTTCTAGCGGCTCGTTGTGACCCAACGCCCTATTAAGACAATTTGTTGGCGTTTCCTTTATTTTGGCAGTTACCTGTATGTATGACAAATATTCTACTTTCCCTGCAATGCAGAGGTCATGTGATTTCCACAGGGTAAATACAGACTGCGTCTCAGTGTAACCTTTGAGAGCCTACATATATTAAATTTGATCACATAAAAGAGAGACTACATGTTACAAGTAGAATTTATAATTTCTCATTGTGACTTTTCCACAAAACTGACCATAGGCTCAAGACAATGATTGAGACCTCTAAGAAAACAGTGGAAAGTCTGAACGATTCAGTCAGTTACGGGCATCTTCAATGTGTTTTTTGTCCCTGTACAGCTCTCTCCCACCACAAGCCACATTCCCTGGTCATCGATCTTGACCTCCTTGCCAGTTTGGGCGATTGTCGCGCCCATTTCTCCTACAACTGGACTTTCTACACCCTGTTGACCCTGCTGCCCACCTACATGAACAACATCCTGGGCTTCAGTATTAAGGAGGTGACTCTCTTTCTGCAGAGAACATCATATAACTCATTTCTATCCTTTTGGATCTCTTTTATGGACACATTTGTGTTTTATGTTGGTTTAAATGGGTCCAATTATTTAGGATAACTGATTTTGTGATTTGTTTTATTATATTTTAGTGCTTATTTTCCATACTGAAGCTAATATAGTGAAAACCTACAATAAAATAATGCTATGTTCTATGCCCTATGCTACCCACACTCCTGATGGTTTCTGTCTGGCTGTGAGATGATAGTTACTTTTACATTAGCCTGAATTTATTTAATTATTGCCTTTTGGAAAAAAAACTAAAAACCTTATGTGCATGAAAATTAAAGTAAAATACTATACCTCAGTGTTCCTATTTGGTCAAATAATTGGTCTAAATGCAAATGAAAACTGGCATTAAATCTGGTAACATCACTTAAAATTGGCCTGCTCCTTGGCTGCTTTAAAAACTTCAACCCTTCTCATTTGCAAATGATTAATGAAGTCACCACTGACCGCAGTGGTTTGGGCCTGCTCAAATCACGTGGCACCACTTTTCCTGATAAAAAGCTTTTTTGAAACACCCTTGTTATTATATTGCACTCTTAAGGCAAATCCATAAGAAACTTACATGTAACTGCCAAAATGTGCCCCGGGTGGAGGACACTCAAACGGCCCTGGCCTGGGCTAGGAGAGTCACAACTGGGCGGGGGCGGGAGGCAGCTTGTTGGAAAGGGGAGAGCATGGCCCGTGACACCCCACCAACGAACACTTGTGATACTGCACCCTAATTTACTCCAGTGTTGCCTGTATTTTGGCAGTTACATGTAAGTTTCTTAAGGATTTACCTTAAGAGTGCAAAATAATAACAAGGGTGTTTAAAAAAGCTACTGTTCTAATTGGGGCCAGTTCAATGAGGTGTCGGGCTTGAGTGCCGGGCCTGATTTCGGACTCTTCCCCTGACAGAACGGGTTCCTTTCCGCGCTGCCGTACCTGGGCTGCTGGATGGTGGCGCTGCTGGGCGGCCAGCTGGCCGACTGGCTAAGAGAGAGGTGGCTCATTTCCACCGTGGCCGTGCGCAAGGGCTTCAGCTTCGCAGGCGAGTCGCACCTGCGTCTGGGTCTCAACGGCCAGCTGTTATACAGCAGTGAAGAACATGTACAGAGATGGGACAGAAGATGACGAGCCCCACCTGTTTATCTGTGCTTGTTGAGGGTGATTGGGGCTCTCTGCCATTGCACTGTGTCCTCTATGCGTGTTCAGGTGTCTCTGTGAATATCAGGATCGTGTCTGTGTGTTGAGGCGCTGCTCTCTGTGTGAATAGCAGGATCGCATGGCTAAATGTGTGTTCAGATGATACTCTGTGTGAATAACAGGACTGTGTGTTCAGGTGATGCTCTGTGTGAATAACAGGACCGTGTGTTCAGGTGATGCTCTGTGTGAATAACAGGACCGTGTGTTCAGGTGATGCTCTGTGTGAATAACAGGACCGTGTGTTCAGGTGATGCTCTGTGTGAATAACAGGACCGTGTGCTCAGGTGATGCTCTGTGTGAATAACAGGACCGTGTGTGGTCAGGTGATGCTCTGTGTGAATAACAGGACCGTGTGTGGTCAGGTGATGCTCTGTGTGAATAACAGGACCGTGTGCTCAGGTGATGCTCTGTGTGAATAACAGGACCGTGTGTGGTCAGGTGATGCTCTGTGTGAATAACAGGACCGCGTGTGGTCAGGTGATACTCTGTGTGAATAACAGGACCGTGTGTGGTCAGGTGATGCTCTGTGTGAATAACAGGACCGTGTGTGGTCAGGTGATGCTCTGTGTGAATAACAGGACCGTGTGCTCAGGTGATGCTCTGTGTGAATAACAGGACCGTGTGCTCAGGTGATGCTCTGTGTGAATAACAGGACCGTGTGCTCAGGTGATGCTCTGTGTGAATAACAGGACCGTGTGCTCAGGTGATGCTCTGTGTGAATAGCAGGACCGTGTGTCTTACGTGTGCTTGTTCCCTCAGGCATGGTGGGGCCGGCTGTGTTCCTGGTTGCCGCGGGCTACACGGGGTGTAACTACGTCCTGGCGGTGGCCTTCCTCACGGTGTCCTCTGCGCTGGGGGGCCTCAGCACCTCCGGCTTCAGCATCAGCCTGCTGGAGATCGCTCCCTCGTAAGTCAGCCCCCTTCCAGATCCCGCCTTTTTTTTGCCCAACTTTCTGTGGATGCATTGGAGCAGGTGGTCCCCAGCCCTGGTTACGGAGAGCCGCAGGGTCTGCTGGTTTTTGCTGTTGCTCAGCGCTAAATGTATCAGTGCCAGCAGCTGATTACATGGTTATAGTGGCTCATCTATGGTCTGAATTGGTTGCTGATTTTAAGGTGAAAACAAACAACAACAAAACTGCTGACCCTGCAGCTCTCCAGGATCAAGGTTGGGGACACTAGATTAGATCACTGTCTGAATTAGATCACTGTTCTCAGAGCCGACTGGTCAGGAGGGTGGGGGGGGGCGGGATATTGACCATCGCCTACGTTGCCCTTGGTGGTCTCTATTGGCAGGGTGTTCCCTTTCTCGTCGTGCAATAGCAGTCCCCCTTGCTGACGGACGGTCTGCCTGCAGTCTGCATGGCTTGCGCAGCGCACCGGTACAATGGCCGTGCGGCTCTGGCGCATTGCAGAGCGAAAAGAGGCAGCTGCCTGACTGCGCCTTTCGGCACAGCCACCCTCCCGAATTGACGGAGGGGCGTTGCGGTCACAGTGATTGGACGGGCCCGCGATTGTGATTGGCCATCCCGAATCCCAAAACAAAGAAGGGATAAGACGCCGTCATTGTCTGCTCCGTGCTCCCTCTCGGAGCTCGGTTTGTCAATGGCTGGAATTGTATTTCGTATCCTTTACCAAACAACTTCTGGGTAAACCCACGGGCTGCCAATTCAAATAAAAAAAGAAAAGAAACAAGGTCACCGTTGTGTGCGAGTCCAATGAAAGGCGGTCTCTATACGCGCCTGTTTTCTGCCGCATTATTTGTCTCTGAAGGGGAAGGCAGTGGTGTAGCAGTAAACTGTGACAGCTCTGAGCCTGGGGGGGCTTTCTATCTCTCTTATATGTCTGTTTGTCGGACTTGCTTTTATCAAAAAAAAACATTTTCTGTCATTTTCCGTGTGTGGATTTGAACATCATCTTGTACGTTATGTTACGCTATCAACCCATCCAATCTCTGTTTTTAGGTATGCAGGGATTTTACTGGGAATTTCCAACACGTTTGCTACTATTCCGGGCATGGTGGGGCCGGTCATAGCCAGGGCCTTGACTCATTCGGTAAGTTTTTTAAAAATTGTATTTAATATGATCGTTGAAAACTGCTATAGTTATTGTACTGCTATGGTTATCGGGCAGTAACTTATTATAAAAGCAAAGAAATGGGATACCTTTATGAAAATTGTTTGTTGTTTCTCGATTGTGTTTCTGCCTCCTCGTTCTCCCTCTGCCGTGAGCTCATGACTCCGCGTTGTCTCTGCACAGAACACCATAGAGGAGTGGCAGGTCGTGTTCTACATCTCTGCCGGGATCAACGTGTTTGGGGCCTCTTTCTTCACTCTGTTTGGACAGGGAAAGGTCCAGGCCTGGGCAATGCCCAATGCCTACTCTCACTGACCCTGAAGCTGCAGGACCACAACTCCACACTGACCAACTCCTACCACTCTCAATCACTGACATGGACTTGGGCAGACCGAGATTAAACAGTTCAATGCTTTCTATAATGGCGGAACATGGGCTTTCCAAATAACTTATTTCACTCTGTCTTGTGTGTGTGACCATAAGGGTGGAGGCGAGGGCTGATGCAGTTCCTGAAAGCGGTCATCGGTCAGGCATTGTTTTTTTCAGTCATATTTATCCCATAACACAGTCAATGAATTTATCATGAAGTCTACGGTTTACGGGTTACAGTGCGTGTCAAGCTTCTGTAGAAAAGAAAGGGAATTTCATGTCACTGTTACTAATAATTATGTTATGGAAATGTTTACATTACTGCATGTACAGTCAATTCATTTTGCCACTTCCATACAAAAATGTGCCTTTTTTAAGTATATTATTTGTTCTTTTTTAATTCCCATATTTTCTGTTCCCCCAATTTGTGATATCCAATCTTATGTGTTGGCCCATCCGTTTGTTCTGCAGGCCACAGTTGGCACTGGCACTGTCAGGAATTGATACCAGCCCGTCAGACACAGCACTACACAGAGAAGAATCAGTGCTTCTTGCATGACGAGCCACCCAATAGTATTTTTATTAATTATTCTGTTTTTACTAATTATTTTTAATGTCTATTTATGTAATCTACTTCAGACATTCCGATTAAAGTGGGTTCTGCCGCCAAGCATGGTGTCTTCCTCATAAGGAAGGGAGGTTTGTGTCTTTGGCAAAGACTGGTTCTTAATAAATGACCTATTGGGAGGTATTCCTCTCAAAACCCCTTCCTTAAATGGAACTTGGGGATGGTTATTTGAAAAAGTCCAAAGGTATCGTTTGGAATTCTTTTTAAAAACTACTGGAAACCAAACCAATTTCCACTCCTTATGCGTTGGAATGTCTGTTGGAAATATCTGACTCCATAGGTATCAAGGTCTTTTTTATTGTTTATAAAAAAATATATATGTATTGTGGTAGATTGATTGGCATTTCATGTCAAGAATGGTCAAATTGCAGCTGATCTGAATTTGCTTAAATATCCTCATCGAAAATTAAATGGCTGGATTACTTTAAATGATCGGAGGCTTTTATTTCGTACTGATAACTTGTTTACTGTTCTGCAATTACATCTTGTGTATAAATTTGATATGCATGAAATTACTTTGGTCAGAACAAATATTAATTCACCAATTGATACACTTGACATTGTCTGAATCCCTTACTTAATTATCAAAATATGACATTTATTATAATATGCAGCACATATAAACTTCAGAGTTGCTTCAAAAAGTTAACTATCTAGCAGGATTGTTCTGTTTGAAACTAGGAGATGCCTTTTATGGTATTAAAATGCTCAAAAATAGTGCAACAATCTGTCGTTCGACGGATGCATCATCTTGAAACTATAGCATCATTGAGAATAATAAATAAAATGTCACAATCGAAATTAAGCCATCAGGCAAACTCGACCAGACAATGTTTTTTTTGTTGCACCGGATCACTCCCGACGGTACCTTCTCACAGACAACTTGTGATGCACTAGCTCGGGCTTAGAGGGGGTAAGGGCAATGACAGCCCTGACGACAATACCTACACCCCCTCCAAGTCAGATATAAACGGATCAGCATCACAGGACTGTCTTTTCTGCGCCGAACGTGGACGCTAGCCGTAAACTCAGGTATGACATTGTTGTTGTTGGCAATGCAGCATCTTTCACTTGAACCTGAAATGTGATTGTGCCTGCGCTAAAATATGACCTTGCTATGTTGCGTCGGAAATCGCTACTGTAAGCGAATTGGCATTGGCATTGAGTCTCATCTTGCCAACTGGAAATTGTGTGATCTTGGAAAGGGTCATTCGGTGATCATCTACTAGCTAGCGCTACCGCTAACGGATACCTCTTATCACTAACTCAGCGGGGATGAGAGAATATGGCGAGGCTCCCCAAGGGGAGGGGACACCGACCAAGCGCAGAATAAAGTCCTTCAGCTCTCACGCCCTTCACAGTTATACGAAGGACAGTTTCAGATCACTAACGTTAGTTAATCTGGCAAAATAACAAGACAGATTGCCAGCTTTCTCATTTACGCTCCATTTCCTCGGGATTGTGTAAAACGTGGTTAGCAAGGAAACATTTTATTTAAGGTAGTTTATTAATGTTAGCTTGGTAGTTTAACGTTACAAACAGCATGACAACGGTCTCGTTAGCTAAAAGGGTTGGTTGTGGTGTGATGTCATTATGTCACCTAAAGAGCCAACCGGTGACAGTGGCTGGTTAGCGAGCTGACGTTAGATTGACTAGGTTGTTTTAACAGCAACTTGTACTGTTAAAATAAAAAACGAACCTAAAATCGTACTAATTTGAGATTATGCAGTCATTGATAGTATTGGTTTACCAACGCCATCGTAGAAATGAATTACATTTTAAGTTGCTAATACTAGCTAGCAATAATGTTCAGCAGCTAGTGTGAGCCTGTCCTGTAGCTTGCGAGCTGGATTTGTTTACATTTATTGTTAACGTGAACGTTGATTTTTTAATTATAGGCGTTTCATTCCAACTGATGTTGCATTGAAAGTCAGGTGACTAACGTTAGCTGCAATACATTGTTGTGACGTGATGTCTTGACTGTCATTGAGAGGATATTAGCTAGTGCGCTGCATGATTCACGTTGTGGTTTATCACCGTGCCAGCAAGTTGGTATTAACTGAATGAATTTACAGCGGTATCATCAGCCTCAGTGAATTTTCATGCATGTTTGATATGCTTTTTTCACATATTGGCTTCAATGCTCAGTGGTGAATACAGTAGGCTATATCAAATGGCTGCTATTCATTTTCAGTGGCTAGGAGTTGTTCTTCACAAAATGGAGGGCATTGTGACTAAGAGTCCACACCCTGCATGTTCCGTCACCATGCGTGGAAATAAAAGACTGTCCCACCAGTGGCTGCCGTGGTTTGAAACACGCCTGAAAGGTGAACGCTCTTGAACGTTGCGCCTGGGCGCATGGCGTGAGGGAGAGAGCGCTGGTTTGAAAGAAGGGGTAGGGAGTGTGGAGAACCTGATGCAATCCATCTACCATCCCAGGGTGTATTGTCTGAGCTGCTGACTAATCAGATATTCCAGAGGGACTGGGGTGTAATATATCAGCTTGTGATGTTTGAATGAAAGATATTTAAGTCGCAAGTCCAACCCTGGAGAACAAGGCCCAGTGTTTTAAGACAAAAGGGAGCTCAGTGACAGAGCCAGAGTTGGCCTCTGGTCCTCTGCTTCCTTGCCCTTGAAGCGCTTCTGCTCCTGGCTTAGGGGCAGCCCTATGTCACTGTGATAGTGGATGACATTGAAATGTCATGGGGGTTTTTTTGTTTCTTTTCCACCAGCGTTAACACAATCAAACAAGGAGAGCGGCCATATATGTGAACACATTTTATATATGTTACAAAGTTTTCAAGTGGAAATACTGTGGATTTAATTGCTAAATTTAACTAAAGCTCTTAGTTTTTGTTTTTTTTATGATTGAAAAAGAATTGGCCCCTCAGACCCAACAGTGAACTAATCCTTACTGTGAATTATCTGTTTCAGTCCCTGTTTTAGACATTCTGCGCCAGTATCTCCCAAACGAGACCATCAGCAATGGGAAAGGAGAAGCTGCACATAAACATCGTGGTGATCGGCCATGTCGACTCTGGCAAGTCCACCACTACCGGACACCTCATCTACAAGTGCGGTGGCATCGACAAGAGGACTATCGAGAAGTTTGAGAAGGAAGCTGCTGAGGTATGGCTGATGCAGTCAATTGGCCAAACTAACCGTCCTTCTTGTGAGTCTTATTTAATAATAATACCAATAATAATAATGGATTGTATTTGCTGTATATATTGATTTTCATCTCATGCTCTCCGTGCGCGAGAAACTTGCCGATGCGCGGCAGCCATTTTGCAGCAGAGCCCTCAACACGTGTCAGCTGAGGTGGAGAGGGAGGGAATGATTGAGCCAATCGAACTGGGGGATGATTAGGTGACCAGGATTAGAGGCCAGGCTGAGAATATTGCCTGGAATATTTTTGCCTGGAAATATCTTTCAGTGTATAATTAAAATGCCTTTATCCAGCATGAGTTATTTGTGACGTAATGCTCATCATACAGTCAGAAAGGATCTACAGTAACGTAGGAGTTCCCGAGTTGCTCAGTCTACAAAGGCGCTCAGTGCAAACGCAAGCAGGGCCTTGTTGTTTCAGGCACAAACCTTGACTGTGTCATTAGCGGACTAATTGTGACCGGGACACAATCGGCCTCATCCCACCAGACGGATTGAAGTTGGTCAGGGTTACCTGGGCTACCACTGCTTTAGCTCATCTCAACAACTTGCCGGACGCCCACAGGCTACCGGTTGTTGTCAGTGAGACATACGCTCCTCCTCTGATCGGTGCTAGCGCTCCCCTCCAAGGCTGTGTGGTCTACAATGTGCAAAAGAGTCAGTGGCTTGCAGCGTGCATTAGAGGAGTGCACGTGCTTCAGCTACAGCACTATTTTGTGGAAGAGCAGTAACCGAAGAGGGGGCAATCGTTATTTTATAAAAGCATTTGTATTGTTGACGCGGATGTGTCAACCCAGCCTGCTACACAGCTGTATTAAGGGATTCGCTTGGCTGAATGGTTCACCTGTGCTATCCTGGCGTTTTGTTTTCCCAGATGGGCAAGGGCTCCTTCAAGTACGCCTGGGTGCTGGACAAGCTGAAGGCAGAGAGAGAGCGCGGCATCACCATCGACATCTCCCTGTGGAAGTTTGAGACCAGCAAGTACTACGTCACCATCATCGATGCCCCTGGTCACAGGGACTTCATCAAGAACATGATCACTGGCACCTCCCAGGTCTGTGTCAGGCTAAGGCTGGGACACCGCTATTTAAAAAGCTAAACGGACCTCCCGCGTGGTTCAGTGGTTACAATGTTCGACACTGGCCACGGAGACCGGGGTTCGATTCCCCGTCCCACCAGAGTCGGCTCTGGCCGGGAGTGCCACCAGGGGCGGCGATTGGCTGTCTGCCCCAGGGAGGGGGGAGGGAAGCCGACAGGATGTTCACTGCGCATACGAGTGGCCCTGTAGTACTGGGTTACAGTCGACGGCCTGGTGAGTGTCGCCTTCGTCACTACCGGTCGCAGGACTACGGCAGCGAACTCACATTACTAGGGGCGGGATTGACATAAAAATAGTGGGTCTAACTGGCTACTAAAATGGGAGAAAATCAGAAACAAAATCTTTAAAATAAAGCAAAACATTTGGATTGATTGAAAAGCAAGGCACCCTGGACTGCTGCTCACATTCGACTGTAATAATATAATAATAAGTAGAATAATACATTGCATTTATATAGCGCCTTTCAAGAAACTCAACTCGCTTTACAGTAAAGGCAGGAAACTCACCTCAACCTCCACCAATGCATAGCATCCTCCTGACCTCTCTCTCTCTCTCTCTCTCGCTCTCACCCTCTCCTCCACCGCCCCCCAGGCGGACTGTGCGGTGCTGATCGTCGCGGCGGGGGTGGGCGAGTTCGAGGCCGGCATCTCCAAGAACGGGCAGACCCGGGAGCACGCCCTGCTGGCCTACACGCTGGGGGTCAAGCAGCTGATCGTGGGCGTCAACAAGATGGACTCCACCGAGCCCAACTACAGCCAGAAGCGCTACGAGGAGATCGTCAAGGAGGTCAGCACCTACATCAAGAAGATCGGCTACAACCCCGACACGGTGGCGTTCGTGCCCATCTCCGGCTGGAACGGGGACAACATGCTGGAGTCCAGCCCAAACGTGAGTACGGGAGCGTCCTCTTCCCGCCTTCGCTATAGGGAGGGTGTATCGTGCGTTCCGTAGATACGCTGAGGTCTTTCATCACTACATTTTCACTTTAGGCATTCATTTAGCAGACGCTGGTACCCAGAGCAACTCACACAGCTTACGGTTTTTACGTGCGATTTTTACAGCTGGGTGTTTACTGAAGCAATTCAGGTTAAGTACATTACATTACATTACATTACATTACAGGCATTTGGCAGACGCTCTTATCCAGAGCGACGTACAACAAAGTGTTAACCGTAGTCAAGAACAGTTTAGCTGAAAGCCACCCTAGTGGGAAGTACAATTCCTGGGTGCTAGGAGCAACCACATAGTTAAACTTGTAGGTAAATCTGTAGCCACAATGAGGTAGCAGTAAAGCACTCAATGCAGGAAATAATGCCTAAGCCTAATACAATACATAAACAAGTAGACGTGTAAACTAAGCAACTATGTCCCTAAGTTAACAAAAAGTTAACCTTGCTCAAGGGTACAACGGCAGTGCCCCGCCTGGGGATGGAACCTGTGACAAACCCAGTTTGCCGCCCACACACGCGTTATCGTGAGTAATGAGTCGCCTGTGGGGACGTTTCTCCAGATGTCGTGGTTTAAGGGCTGGAAGATCACGCGGAAGGACGGCAACGCGTCCGGGACGACGCTCCTGGAGGCCCTGGATGCCATCCAGCCCCCGTCCCGCCCCACGGACAAACCCCTTCGCCTGCCCCTCCAGGACGTCTACAAGATCGGAGGTGAGGGGCGCAAACGCGCAGCGTGCCCAACTGCACACGGGGCATGGTGTCAATGTTTCCATCGAGTAGAATTTAAATCAGTTCACTTGTCGAGGTGTGCCACTAGTCGTGAAGGTCAGTCACAGTAGCGTGCTTTCAAATTAATACAGCTAAGAATGGGTCATTTAGTCTCGTGTTATTTCAAGAAGCACGTTAGCGGAGATGAAGTTCACGGGGGTTTGGGGGTAAAAAATAGATGGGTTTTGCATTTGCTGCGTGTGAATTGAATCTTGTGGGCGCGTACAGGGGTGATCCCGTAGACTGCCACAGGCGCATGATTCCATGGAGGACAGTGCTACTGCTAGCCAGTACTTCTGTTGGTGTTTAAAGTCATGGTATCATTCAAAACCACTTTACCCCCATCCTGTTTCAAATTAAAAAACTTGTTGCTCAAGGTATTTATTTGAACCTTTAAGGCTGGAATAGCCTAGACCAGGGCTATTCAATTCCAGGCCTCGAGGGCTGCAGTGCCTGCAGGTCTTTCCTCCAACCATGCACTACGCCAGCTGATTTCATTTACTCACCTCCTGGACCAAGGAGGTAAACTAATTAGTGAAATCAGGTGGTGTAGTGAGTGTTCGGAGCAAACACTTGCAGACGCTGCGGCCCTCGAGGCCTGGAATTGAATAGCCCTGACCCAGACAGACAGCCATCAAAGAGTAACGTTATACCTAGATACTCCCTTACATCACATCAGCACATTGCAGTGCTTTTCAGTGAAGAGGTTCACCAAAGATATCCGCGTGTTGACCGATCGGCCAGGAATCGGCACCGTGCCCGTGGGCCGGGTGGAGACGGGGCTGCTGAAGCCCGGCATGGTGGTGACCTTCGCCCCCGTTAACGTGACGACCGAGGTGAAGTCGGTGGAGATGCACCACGAGGCTCTGACCGAGGCCCTGCCCGGGGACAACGTGGGCTTCAACGTCAAGAACGTCTCCGTCAAGGACATCCGCCGCGGCAACGTGGCCGGGGACAGCAAGAACGACCCGCCCCAGGAAGCGGCCAACTTCACAGCGCAGGTGAGCGGAGGGACCGCGGGCCTGGCGGCTGCAGGACGTTTGCGGTGGCAGTCACCGGACATGGGACATATACCTTATTTGAAATACTTTATCTCAGTGGTTCTCAATCCTGGTCCTGGAGAGCCACCAGTTGTGCTGGTTTTTGTTTTCACTTGAAAATCAGCAATCGATGTGGTCTAACGCACTTACGCATAAGTGTGAGCTACCTATTGCGGTCGCGGTTTGAAACCCGCCTGCGTCAGTCCTGACTCTGGCGGGTGGCATTTGGCCGTCTGCCTCGGGGTGGGGGGAGGGTTGGCACGAGCTCGCCGAGGAGCAGTAGGACGTTCCTAAAGAGCAGGTGGGCGAAGTTCCGTCTCGAAGGAGGCGGATCATTGCCGGCCTCGGAATATTAGTTTTACCTGGAGGACGGGCAATGGGCTCGTGAGAGGAGGGCGAATTAAAATAAAATGGGTTGAATTGGAAAAACGGAAAAATTGGAAACAAATGTTTAAAAAATAACCAATAACCAAAGCAACCAATTTAGACAAGAAACCAGGTGAAGTGAGTTAATTATGTAATCAACGTGCTGAGCAACGACAAAAACCAGCACGCCCTGCGGCTCTCCAGGACCAGGACTGAGAACCACTACCTTAACCCTTTAGACACCATTAAATTCATGACCGTTTTCAAAAAGAAACATCCATTTTCACCAATACCCAAAACAGAATTCTTCTTTGGTATAACTGTACGTTTTGGTCAGCAACATGATACTTAGGAAAAATTCTCAGATCTTTCACATTTTACCTGCATCTAGTCAAATAAAATAGTATTTCAAATAGGCACCTGATCCAGGTTGATTTAAATCATAATGCTGACCGCGACGACGGCCAAAAGCAAGTCCCTTATGCGAGCGCTCGTCTCCCTCAGGTGATCATCCTGAACCACCCGGGCCAGATCAGCGCCGGCTACGCCCCGGTGCTGGACTGCCACACCGCGCACATCGCCTGCAAGTTCGCCGAGCTGAAGGAGAAGATCGACCGCCGCTCGGGGAAGAAGCTGGAGGACAACCCCAAGTCCCTGAAGTCGGGGGACGCCGCCATCGTGGACATGATCCCGGGGAAGCCCATGTGTGTGGAGAGCTTCTCTGAGTACCCCCCGCTCGGTAAGTGTTTGGCGCGGTCACATTGCCTAAATTACGCTGAGGACCAGTCTTGAATATCCAGCTTATTAGTATCAATCACTGACCGTCTTTCTGATTAAGTATATAAATAATTTAGTTTTTGTTCAACCTTATTATTTTTTCCCTTGTTTTTTCTGTTTGTCTTGGTTTGGCCTTTGGCCTTTGGAGGGGACAAGCAGCTAATTGGGGAAAAAGGGACTAAAGCTCAATTTATTTATTTCATCGTTCATTCTTGTAGTCCCCACTAGGGGGGGGTGGTGGTCTGTTGGAAAAAAGATTTAAAAAAAAATATGACAGCTTTGTTTCACTGAGCACCTGTTATTACAGAAAAGGCATGTGCTTATCATAAAACATTTTTTTAATTCATTAAAAATGTATAACCGTAGGGGGTGTGGGGGGGTGAGGAAGGGAGGGTATTGTGATTGATGTTAAGGGCTTAAAGGCCCTTAACATGAATTCCCTTAAGGGAATTAAAGGCTTTATCAACCGAAGTTGTTAGGAATTTGTCTGGGTGCTTGTTCACTTACCAGAAGCATTTTTTAAAAGCACTGGCACCCTGCAGCCTCTTCACCCCTTTGTCCTTTTCATATAATTTGTATTACATTACATTACAGGCATTTAGTAGACGCTCTTATCCAGAGCGACTTACACAGTTTCACATTTCTTTACATACAATCCATTTATACAGCTGGATATTTACTGAAGCAATTCAGGTTAAGTACCTTGCTCAAGGTACAACGGCAGTGCCCCACCTGGGATCGAACCTACAACCTTTGCGTTACAAGCCCAGTTCCTTAACCGTTATGCTAACACTGCCGCCCAGTATTAAAAACACTGTCGGCTTGGTCAAGGTTTCTGTATATTTTTTGCTTCGTGGGGTACAGAAATTCGCTTAAAGCATGCAAGACGTATGAATAAAAGTGTGTATGTATTTTTCCATGTTTAAAATGTGGGGGAGGGGGGGTCAAAGCATGCATCGACTGACGCGTCGTCCTAAACTCATCCTTTCGCGCGCTCTCTCTCTCTCGTGTCTCAGGGCGCTTTGCGGTGCGCGACATGCGTCAGACGGTGGCGGTCGGGGTGATCAAGGGCGTGGAGAAGAAAGCCCCGACCACCGGCAAGGTCACCAAGTCCGCCCAGAAGGCGCAGAAGGCAAAATGAACGTTGTGCTCAGCCGCCAACTCCAGAGTCACCCGTGGCAGAACTGTGGCCTCCCAACGCTTCTCTCCGATCGGCCGGTTAAGCTCCATAGTCAAAGACTGGTTAATTATTACAATGCATCGTAAAAGTATCAGAAGGAAAAAAAACAACTCATAGTAATATCCGTAAGAATATAGAATGTGTATGGTTGTATTTATGTATTTTTGTTCACTAAATGCATATTGCTAGACTTAAATGTGTACTTTTACTTTGGTTCAGCGACGTGACACTAAGCACCATGTTTGAGTCATTAAGACCCTTTGAGTATAAAGAGACTGGCTCTGGCCCCCTTGTATGTGCCGCCATGATGCAGTCTTCACGTCACCCTGCTTTTGGTGTCCGTTCTCAATAGGCCAGCTGTCCATTCGCTACTGACTGTTAATAAACCGCTCAAACTTTCAGTTCACATATGATTCATTGCGCTTTAGCTTAAAGGGGAAAAAAATGTGTGTGTTATTACAGGTGCATGCATAAAGTACACCTTGTGCACTGTATCGCTCTAGTCCAGGGTTTCTCAAACTTTTTTACTCCACGACCCCATTTCATGGGTGGGAAAAAATCACGACCCCATACATAAATGAAAACATACTATTTTGATTTTCTTCTGTGACTCAAATCAGAAAAATTCATGTTTCAATGCAGTTCGCAATATAATTTCATGGCTTTTATTTAAACCACTTTTAAGCTTGTAAGGTTTGAGACATACCTGTTTAAATTCAGTCATATTATTAACTTACAGATTTTTTGACAGAGTAGCCAGGGGCTGGGCATATGTTGGCCTGTGTAAATATTGAGATCATAACGAAAATTGAGACATGTATCAATGTTTCCCAGTTGTCGGAGATATTGAAAATGCAAACATTAATAATGAAAAGATCTTCTCCTTCACAATGGCACCGATCCATTCATTCCTGGATCCATCAATATATTGCAGCGGTTCTCAAACTATGGGTTGCGACCCCACTTGGGGTCGCCAAAAAAATAAAAAAATAAAAAAATTTTTTAACCATAAGCATTTTTTTACATTTTTTTGAATGAAAAACAAATTGCCTGTTTTTTCGTAAAATCTGTCTTTTATGACCGATTATTTTTAATCTACCGACATGCCTGAGTTTAATCAAGGGGTGTCAAACTCATTCCATCGAGGGCCGAGTGTGTGCAGGTTTATGTTGTAACCAATGCATTACACCAGGTGATTTCAATTAGGTTCCCTCCTTAGTTGAAGAAGTGAGCTAATTAGTGAAATCACCTGGTGTAGTGCATTGGTTGCAACAAAAACCTGCACACACTCGGCCCTCGATGGAATGAGTTTGACACCTGTGGTTTAATCCAACGCATGCGTTTAACGTTACTGCACTACCCCATTGCATGTGTAGCGCGCCAATACAGCAGTCACGAAAATGTACAAGTTTGTTGTCAGGAGTGGTGCTGCAGGTGAGTCAAATTCGAGCAAAAGACCAGCAGAAAATTACCAAAATACAAATAAAACAAAAAGGAATAAAATAAGTTATGACCCGAAATTCCTCACCTATGGCTTTACATGGACAGGACCCAAGATGCGTCGTGTGTGGGGAAGTTCTAGCTAACGAGAGCTTTAAGCCATGTAAAATGCAACGCCACTTGCAAACTGAACACAGCGCATTATTACAAGCAAAGCCGCTAGATTTCTGAAGGACAGAAAACCGTGCTTAAAACTGCAACAGCAGCAAACGCAAACCCCTTGCAAACTTCTGGATATCGGTGCGCAGTGAATACCCCGAGTTGTCTAATGCTGCATTGAGAAAGCTTGTCCCCTTCGCGTCAACTTACCTGTGTGAATCCGGGTTTTCGGCATTGACTTTAATTAAAAATAAATTAAAGTTGAGAGTTGAAGGGGATCTCCGCCTCTTTCTCAGCCCAGTGCAGCTGCCATGCCAAATCACGTCCACTGCCAAAATGTGTCCACATGGTGATGTAATCGGAATTTTTATGATGTCATCGGAATTTTGGACTGCAGTTGCTATGCCAACATGACGTGCTCGCATTCCCGAGTGAGAAAATGGCGTCTGTGATGCCAAATCACGTCCACCGGCCAAAATGTGTCCACGGTGATGTAATCGGAATTTTTATGATGTAATCGGAATTTTGGACTGCAGTTGCTATGCCAACATGACGTGCTCGCATTCCCGAGTGAGAAAATGGCGTCCACTGCCAAAATGTGTCCACATGGTGATGTAATCGGAATGTTGGACTGTGTGATGACCAAAATGGGTCCAGGGTGATGTAATCGGATTTTTTTCCACGGCCAAAATGGGTCCAGGGTGATGTAATCCGAATTTTGACGCGAAAAACGCCGAAAACGCGAAAGAATGTGTCCAGGGTCAGCTGCACAGTTGAGTTAGCTGCCTTGCTACGAACATAATATATGAATTATAATATAGAATTATAGGCTATTATAATGATATAGGCAGCTAGCTACGGACATAATAGTATCCTTTGTCTGTTTAGCTGCACAGTTAAGTTCGCTGCCTTGCTACGAACATAATATATGAATTATAATATAGAATTATAGGCTATTATAATGATATAGGCAGCTAGCTACGGACATAATAGTAGCTTTGTCTGTTTAGCTGCACAGTTAAGTTCGCTGCCTTGCTACGAATATAATATATGAATTATAATATAGAATTATAGGCTATTTTAATGATATCGGCAGCTAGCTACGGACATAATTGTATCCTTTGTCTGTTTAGCTGCACAGTTAAGTTCGCTGCCTTGCTACGAATATAATATATGAATTATAATATAGAATTATAGGCTATTTTAATGATATAGGCAGCTAGCTACGGACATAATTGTATCCTTTGTCTGTTTAGCTGCACAGTTAAGTTCGCTGCCTTGCTACGAATATAATATATGAATTATAATATAGAATTATAGGCTATTTTAATGATATAGGCAGCTAGCTACGGACATAATTGTATCCTTTGTCTGTTTAGCTGCACAGTTAAGTTCGCTGCCTTGCTACGAATATAATATATGAATTATAATATAGAATTATAGGCTATTTTAATGATATAGGCAGCTAGCTACGGACATAATTGTATCCTTTGTCTGTTTAGCTGCACAGTTAAGTTCGCTGCCTTGCTACGAATATAAATATGAATTATAATATAGAATTATAGGCTATTTTAATGATATAGGCAGCTAGCTACGGACATAATTGTATCCTTTGTCTGTTTAGCTGCACAGTTAAGTTCGCTGCCTTGCTACGAATATAATATATGAATTATAATATAGAATTATAGGCTATTTTAATGATATAGGCAGCTAGCTACGGACATAATTGTATCCTCTGTTCAGCTGCACAGTTAAATTCGCTGCCTTGCAACGAACATAATATATGAATTATAATATAGAATTATAGGCTATGATATAGCTAGCTAGCTACGGACATAATTGTATCCTTTGTCTGTTCAGCTGCAGTTAAATTCGCTGCCTTGCAACGAACATAATATATGGATCGTCTGCTTAGATGGCTAGTGAAATATCTGCTAGTAAAATAAAATAATGTAATATTGATCTGTAATGGCAAAATTGGATATCATCACCCTCTCACCTGGACTAGCTTGCTATGTATACAACAAATAACACTGCAAGGTTTAAAATGATGGTGTGTGTGTGAAAGAAATCAACTAGTCTTGTGGGTACTACAGTAAGTTAATATAGCAAACTAGTCCATCCCACGTTATGGCCTGTTATCTGTGAAATGAACTCTTGTAACGTTACCCACATGAGTTGAGCATAAACACTGGGTGACGTTAGCTAGCATTTACATCCATTAAACGCGAAGGCTACTCAAGGAATGTCAGGATATATGATATATCTATTATTATTATGTTTGAAACAGCGAACTTTCCCCCCTCCACTAGCATCACTAACACAATGTAAAATCTAAAACAATTAACAATATAAGCACAGCTCCTATACAAAAAGGAAATGATAATGGTGTTATCACGATTTTTATTTTACTAGCAGATATTTCACTAGCCATCTAAGCAGACGATCCATATATTATGTTCGTTGCAAGGCAGCGAATTTAACTGCAGCTGAACAGACAAAGGATACAATTATGTCCGTAGCTAGCTAGCTATATCATAGCCTATAATTCTATATTATAATTCATATATTATATTAGTAGCAAGGCAGCGAACTTAACTGTGCAGCTGAACAGAGGATACAATTATGTCCGTAGCTAGCTGCCTATATCATTAAAATATCCTATAATTCTATATTATAATTCATATATTATATTCGTAGCAAGGCAGCGAACTTAACTGTGCAGCTAAACAGACAAAGGATACAATTATGTCCGTAGCTAGCTGCCTATATCATTAAAATAGCCTATAATTCTATATTATAATTCATATATTATATTCGTAGCAAGGCAGCGAACTTAACTGTGCAGCTAAACAGACAAAGGATACAATTATGTCCGTAGCTAGCTGCCTATATCATTAAAATAGCCTATAATTCTATATTATAATTCATATATTATATTCGTAGCAAGGCAGCGAACTTAACTGTGCAGCTAAACAGACAAAGGATACAATTATGTCCGTAGCTAGCTGCCTATATCATTAAAATAGCCTATAATTCTATATTATAATTCATATATTATTAGCTGAACAAGGATACAATTATGTCCGTAGCTGTTAAACAACTGTGCAGCTGAACAAAGGATACAATTATGTCCGTAGCTAGCTGCCTATATCATTAAAATAGCCTATAATTCTATATTATAATTCATATATTATGTTCCGTTGCAAGGCAGCTAACTTAACTGTGCAGCTAAACAGACAAAGGATACAATTATGTCCGTAGCTAGCTGCCTATATCATTAAAATAGCCTATAATTCTATATTATAATTCATATATTATGTTCGTAGCAAGGCAGCGAATTTAACTGTGCAGCTGAACAGAGGATACAATTATGTCCGTAGCTAGCTGCCTATATCATTAAAATAGCCTATAATTCTATATTATAATTCATATATTATGTTCGTAGCAAGGCAGCGAATTTAACTGTGCAGCTGAACAGAGGATACAATTATGTCCGTAGCTAGCTGCCTATATCATTATAATAGCCTATAATTCTATATTATAATTCATATATTATGTTCGTAGCAAGGCAGCTAACTCAACTGTGCAGCTGACCCTGGACACATTCTTTCGCGAAGGATTTATTAAAATTACGATTTACATCACCCGGACCCATTTTGGTCATCACACAGTCCAACATTCCGATTACATCACCATGTGGGACACATTTTGGCAGTGGACGCCATTTTCTCAGATTACATCACCATGTGGACACATTTTGGCAGTGGACGCCATTTTCTCAGATTACATCACCATGTGGACACATTTTGGCAGTGGACGCGCATTTTCTCACTCGGAATGCGAGCACGTCATGTTGGCATAGCAACTGCAGTCCAAAAAAGAAGGATTTAGTCCGATGACATCATAAAAATTCGGAGAGCGATTACATCACCAACAGGTAACACTGTTTTGGCCGGTGGACGCTTCTCACCACACATGATTTGGCATCACACAGCCACGCATCGATGAACTGTGTTCAACACTCCAAGCACATCCATCCCATTAAGTAGGCTAAGCAGTCCGTTTTATTTTTCATAAAGATATAGCCTGTGAATGTACTGTATTTGCTACTATTAAGTCTGTTTTATTTGTTTTTCATAAACATATAGCCTGTGAATGCATTTGCTACTATTTTGGAAATAGACCACCAATATATGTTTCTGGACTAAAGTTTTTCAGCGTTGTAATTGCACTATCATTTATGTATGGGGTCTCGATTTTTTCCCACTCATGAAATGGGTCGTGGAGTAAAAAAGTTAGAGAAACCCTGATATATTGCATTGCATGGAGTCCAGACTATCAATCCTCTCGCTATGCAACTAGTCACGGATCATCAAAGCTTTTTTGGACAAACGTGATGAAACCCCCACTGTTTTTCTTAAATTCAACGCGTTAAATTACACTCAAACTCCTCCCTTCGAAAGAAGGATTTATTATATCAACAACAACCTTGGTCTTGCTCCATTTCAAAGAATGTGTTTGTTTGCGGATTTATGTGCACAGATAACAATTTGCAGTACAACGCTCGAGACGGAGAGCTTCCGGTGGCTCGTAGAGTGGCTGTACGGATAGGCAGGTGCTGACGCAGAAGGCTCAATGGCATACAGTATATAGCATATCCTGGGCTTTGAAGTCTCAGATGGTTTTTGTAAACTGCTGAAAGTGTAACAGCGATGGCGGCCGCGTCGACATGTTTCATGCTTTTCGTCTTCGCTTCTCACCACACATGGGCTGCTGAGGGTGAGTGCAGTTATCACCTCATGTCATGCTACAAGTTACAACAGCTGTACTGATTTGACCTAAACGGGGTTTGGGTGTAGGGGAGAGCGGGGTATGTTGTCACACTTTTCACTCTGTCTTGCCTGTACTGGGCGCAATGCATCGCAATGGTATAAATGTCATACCAAATGAAAGGTGGAAGTCTCGGGCACATATTTTGTATTCATTACCAGGGTTGGGAGGGTTAACAACAGAAGTAACACTGTTGTATATAAATGTATATAGGCGCCGTTGTGTTTAACATATGTTGCCTTATTGGTGATTGTGTCTGTGATGAACTGTGTTCAACACTCCAAGCACATCCATCCCATTAAGTAGGCTAAGCAGTCCGTTTTATTTTTCATAAAGATATAGCCTGTGAATGTACTGTATTTGCTACTATTAAGTCTGTTTTATTTGTTTTTCATAAACATATAGCCTGTGAATGCATTTGCTACTATTTTGGAAATAGACCACCAATATATGTTTCTGGACTAAAGTTTTTCAGCGTTGTAATTGCACTATCATTTATGTATGGGGTCTCGATTTTTTCCCACTCATGAAATGGGTCGTGGAGTAAAGTTAGAGAAACCCTGATATATTGCATTGCATGGAGTCCAGACTATCAATCCTCTCGCTATGCAACTAGTCACGGATCATCAAAGCTTTTTTGGACAAACGTGATGAAACCCCCACTGTTTTTCTTAAATTCAACGCGTTAAATTACACTCAAACTCCTCCCTTCGAAAGAAGGATTTATTATATCAACAACAACCTTGGTCTTGCTCCATTTCAAAGAATGTGTTTGTTTGCGGATTTATGTGCACAGATAACAATTCGCAGTACAACGCTCGAGACCGAGAGCTTCCGGTGGCTCGGAGAGTGGCTGTACGGATAGGCAGGTGCTGACGCAGAAGGCTCAATGGCATACAGTATATAGCATATCCTGGGCTTTGAAGTCTCAGATGGTTTTTGTAAACTGCTGAAAGTGTAACAGCGATGGCGGCCGCGTCGACATGTTTCATGCTTTTCGTCTTCGCTTCTCACCACACATGGGCTGCTGAGGGTGAGTGCAGTTATCACCTCATTTCATGCTACAAGTTACAACAGCTGTACTGATTTGACCTAAACGGGGTTTGGGTGTAGGGGAGAGCGGGGTATGTTGTCACACTTTTCACTCTGTCTTGCCTGTACTGGGCGCAATGCATCGCAATGGTATAAATGTCATACCAAATGAAAGGTGGAAGTCTTGGGCACATATTTTGTATTCATTACCAGGGTTGGGAGGGTTAACAACAGAAGTAACACTGTTGTATATAAATGTATATAGGCGCCGTTGTGTTTAACATATGTTGCCTTATTGGTGATTGTGTCTGTATTGTCTATGTGTATACTGGAGCTTTGTGTGGGGACTTCCGGATGTGCTTTGCCGTGTGAAGACGTGCGTGGAGAGGCTCCGTGGAAAAGTAGTCAAAAGTTACTAATATCGCTCTATTTCTATCTCCTTTCTCGTCTGAACGAGTAGGGTTTTGTTTTTTTGTTAGTTTTTGGGGTCAGTGAGTAAGTCTGTTTTGTGTAATTTGGGACCGAAAATGGCTAGTCGATCATCCAGAACGGGTGGGGGAGCAACCGAGAAGCAACGGGATGCTAAGGCTAATGCTAGCCCAACTAGCGCAGACGACATGCCTCAATGGGCTAAAGATATGATGGCGGAAATTAAAAAAGGCAATGTGGAGATATTGAAATACAGAGAAGAGACCAAGGCTGAGATTGCGAGGTGCAAGGAAGAGATTGCGAAGGGGGGAAGAGAGTCAAAGGCAGAGATTGAGAAATGGGCGAGAAGTTTGGAGGAGAGCACGAGGGCCCAGTTTGAGTCGCTGTACGGGGAGGTGAGGCTGGCCGGGGAGAAAGCTAGCAACTTAGCCACCAAGATGGATGAACGGGAGAAGGAAGTGGATGAGACTTTGAACGGTCAGTCTGATGCCATAGCCGGCATGGAGGGAAGGTTGAAAGAAATGGAAAAAGAGATGCTGAGACTAAAGGGACGGAGCGAAGACCTCGAGGCAAGATCACGTCGCAACAATATCCGCGTTGTGGGGGTAAAAGAGGGGGAGGAAGCAGGCAGAAGACCGTCGGATTTCGTGGCTAGCTTGTTAAAAGAAAACTTGGGACTGGCAGCAACGCCAACGTTGAACAGAGCACACCGGACTCTCGCGGGACGGCGAGATGGAGAGGGCGTCCCGCCGAGAGCCTTCGTAGTGAGATGCCACTACTTTACAGAGAAGGAGGAGATACTGAAGAAGGCGAGGGAGATGGAGAGAACACCTGAGGGTCGGAGAGGAAAGATTCACATCTATCCAGACTACACTCAGGAGGTGAATAGTAAGAGAGCGGCCTTCAAAGAAGCGAGAAGCCTGCTGCGGACCCGCAAGGAGGTTAGATACGGAATGAGATACCCAGCAACTTTGGTGATTACGCCGGAAGGATTGCAAACGAGACTGTTTGAGAACCCAAAGGATGCCGTGGAGTACATCAGGAAGGAGCTGAACCCGGGTGAAATCTACGGACTTGTCTGAGTCATTGGCTAGTTAGCTGATATGCTACCGGAGGTAATACACTGCTATGGAATGGGAAGTCTGTTATGCTGACGGGGTATTGTAGACTTGATTGAATGACATGTAGAGTCATAGTTAGCTAATGTTAATATGCTACCGGTGGTAATAGACTCACTGCTACTGAGTGGGAAGATTGTTATGCCTTCTCTATTTCTTTTTGGGGGGAATTATTGCTGGATCGCACCCTTTATTTTTATTTTTAGGTTCTTGGCGTTGGTTGTTCCCCCTGCTCGCTTCCTAGTTAGGCAGTTATAAGCCAGAGGAGCGATGTTATAATTTTAAGGCTTAGGCCAAGGGGGGGATTTGTGCGGAGTCGCACACGGTAAGCTTTGTGTGTAGGAGATGGTGGACCGGTTGGCCACAAGAGAGCGCGTTAGAGTTAGGGTAGGCGTTCTTATTTGTTATGTGTTGCATGTCTGTTGTGTCTGTATGTGTACCCCCCCTTCCTTCCCAGACCCCCTCCTTTTATCATTTCTTTTCTGCTGCCAAATCTCCAAGGCTTGATCCATGAAGGTTTTTCCAGGGGGGTGCAATGGCGACATCTGGTGACAGGTTCTTGACATGGCATCAAACGAAAATGCAAACAGTATGGACACAAAACTGTTGAGCTGGAATGTAGGGGCGATCAACAAGCCAGCTAAACGGGGTAAGGTCTTTTCACATCTGCGTGAACTGGGAGTAGACATAGTATACTTACAGGAGACCCATTTATTGAACAGGGACCACCGCAAGCTCTGCAGGGGGGTTTAATCAAATTTATCATTCGAATTTTGATAGCAAAAGTAGGGGAGTGTCCATTCTTATCCACAGGAACGTGCAGTTTATAGAATCAACTACTATAAAGGATAAACATGGTCGATATATAATTGTAGTAGGGAAATTATTCAACATGCCGGTGGTGTTGGCGAATATCTATGCGCCCAATTGGGATAATGTGCAATTTTTTAGGGACCTATTTTCGACGTTACCTAATTTGGATACCCACAATTTGATTTTAGGGGGGGATCTAAATTGCGTTCTACATTCAACCCTGGACCGTTCTAGTCCGACAGCCACGACATTAAGTAAATCCGCACAATGCATTAACTCTTTTCTTCAGGCATACAGTGTATTTGACCCGTGGAGATTCAAAAATCCGACCTCTAAACAGTACTCCTTATACTCCCCGCCTCATAAGACATACTCCAGGATCGACTATTTCTTATTAGATAGTAAATTGACCCCCATAGTAACGCATATAGAATATACCGGTATAGTAATATCCGATCACAGTCCAGTTCTATTGAAACTTCGCTTTCCTGACAGCACACCGCCTCGGCGGACATGGCGTTTTAACGCCAGGCTATTGGCAGATGGTAATTTCACTAAATTTATAAACTATCAAATAGACTTTTTCTTGGAACTAAACGAATCCCTTGAGATTAGTTGTGGCATTCTGTGGGAATCCCTGAAAGCCTATATACGGGGACAAATTATTTCATATACTGCAGGTGAGAGGAAAAGAAAATTGAAGTCCCCCCCAATATATATGGTAATTTCGGCCTTGCCTCTGGGGGAAAAATGAGTTTGTTGCCATGAAAGCCATAATCCACTGAGACGATGATCCAGAAGTACCCAGGTTAAATATAACATGCTGACCCACCAACACTGCTGCTGCGTGTGTCCTCTTGTCTGTGTCCACTCTCCTGTGTCCTCTTGCCTGTGTCCACTCTCCGTTTCTTGGGGGGGAAACAGAAACACCAATTAAACAGAAAAAGGAACCACAGTTTTCTTTGGATCCTGGTATGTCCAGAACGTTCAAGACTATACTTCACAGAATGACACGTTTCGGATTTTCTGATCAAATTCACCTTTTCATCGTTTCACCTTGTCTCGCTTGCACATCCATGGGAATATGCAGAGCACTACAATAATGACATATTTGCACTAAATATCTAAAGTAGTCTTACAGATACATGATCTAATGCTTTAGACATGATTTCCACATGCTTCCATGTGCTGCCCATGTGTTGCAGCCTGTAGTGTAGTGTTTGATAAAGTTATTTTATTGTGCTGGGGGGTCCTCAGCCACAGTGGGGGTCATATTAGGGTGTCTTGAGAATAGGGTATTTGGGAACCCCTATAGCAGGAGTCTTCAACTCCAGGCCTCTCGAGGTCCGCAGTGTCTGCAGGTATTTGCTCAACCACATACTGCACCACCTGATTTCGAATAATTACTTTACCTCCTTGGTCCAGGAAGCGAGCTAATTAGTGAAATCAGGTGGTGCAGTGCGTGGTTGAGCAAAACCTGCAGACCCTGGGACCTCGAGGCCTGGAGTTGAAGACCCTGCCCTATAGTGTACAGACTTCTGGGAAACGGTGTAGAATAGCCAGTGTTGGGGAAGTTACTCTGAAAATGTAGTTAAATTACCATTTACTCTACACTCGAAGTAGTTAAGCTACAGCAAAGCTACCATGGTGATAAAAGTAGTTACACTCAATTAGGCTACACTCAAACTACAAACTAAAAGTAGCTAACTACATTGAAGTTACTTAATGGAAAAAAACAACTGTGTACATAAATGGCCATTGCTTTACTTACTTTTACTTTATCTCTTCTAAATGAATTACCTTTAAGTGCAGATAATTACAAAGCACTGGTATATACCTTCAGCAGGAAGAGAGCGCTCCCTCTGATCCCGCAGCAGGAAGAGAGAGAGGCACAGATTTATTAGGCTCACCATCCGGCTGAGGCTCCTTGTTTGTGGCTGCAACGTTTTGCCGAAGCTGACAATGTCCTAAGCTTAAGGGACTTGCCTTTGATACATTTTGATTGGATTTTGTTGAAATTCTAGTCACTGGCAGCAACATTATGAAGACAATATACATTAACTGCATATACCTGCATATTACCTGTCTCTGAGTTTGAGTTCCTCTTCATTGAGGCATACTTGTCGAATGATGTGCCTCTAGACATTATAGCATCAAGTGGTTGTTAATTTACTCGAGCTGAATGCACTTTCTGTAGGTCGATTTGGATAAAAGCGTCTGCTAAATTGTTGTGTTGTATTGTATTGTATTATCACATGGCTTTAAAACACTGGCATATGCTTCAAGGTGATGCACTCTTGATAGACGCTTTTAAAGATCAACTGCTAGCAACCTAAATATATGCGTACTGTCAATATACTAAAAGCGTTAAGTGTTAAATACACCCTGTTAATGGAAACTTAGTAAAGACCAAGAGCTTTATCACCTGCAACACCAGAGATGTTATTTATATGATAGTGTCCTTGTGGAAAGATGTACATTGGAGAAACTGCATGTCCGCTTAAGGAACTGAGTGAAGCTCAGTCAGAAGAGGTGATGTTGCTAGGGTCCTGTTGCTAGACATTTTAAAGAAGCGAACACATTTCCACATTTTACTTTATAGATATTGAGCAAGTCACACTTAACAATGGTGGTGGTGTCATCAATTACTTTGTAGAGGAAAAAAAGGAGAGCATTTTGGATTTTTCATTATAAAAGTTTATTTATTTACAGTTTTATAAGGTTTATAAGGCATGAAGGATGATTTTAACATTAAAGATTAGTTTTAAACATGTTTTATGCAGTAGCGTTTTATAGTTTTAAACACATTTAAACAATTTTCATTTTTCAACGTTTAGCCTTCTTTTATTATGCTATATGCCGGTTATTGGTTTTAATTGGTTATTGGCGTACTGTCCTGTTGGTGTGGCTGCTTGGGATGACAACCAGATGGCAACATGGTAGCACGCGGGCCTATGAATCCGTGTACAGCCATCCGCTGCTGCCATTCACAGTGAACGCAGCTGGTGCAGACGGACTGCAGGACTCACCCCGGTTTGGGAGGGTCCACAGCAACACATGCACCATCCGGCCCAGAACACCATTCAAAGACAGCCTTTAAGCAGAAGCTTAACATTTGTGAATATGCCGGTTATTGGTTTTAAATAATAAACAACTACGCTCTTCTATTTTGTATAAAGATGGTCATTGCAAGCGGATGCATGCTGGCCTGAGCCCCTAAGATGTGCTCTTGAGAGGGCGAAAAAACCTCATCAGCTAGTTCTACTGATTGCTAGGTGTGAGGGAAAATTCCCTCTCTGCCCCTTATGTAAAGGCGACAAAAGTACAACTTTAAGAGCAAATCTGGCGTACTGTCCTATTGGTGTGGCTGCTTGGGATGACAACCAGATGGCAACATGGTAGCACGCGGGCCTATGAATCCGTGTACAGCCATCCGCTGCTGCCATTCACAGTGAACGCAGCTGGTGCAGACGGACTGCAGGATTCACCCCGGTTTGGGAGGGCCCACGGGAACACATGCACCATCTGAACACCATTCAAAGACAGCCTTTAAGCAGAAGCTTAAAATTTGTGAACGAGTTGTCATTATCAAATTAAATCAAATCAAATGATCAAACTAAGAGAGAAATAGATAGATATATACATATAAAGAGAGAGAGAGAGAGAGAGAGAGAGAGAGTTTAAGCTTCGTCCAGGTCGTCCTCCTCCAAGAGGGTGTAACCCTTCCTTCTAGAAAATACCGTACGCACGAAGCGTTTAACCCTCTTCCATACAGAGGGCTTTGATGGTGCTGCTGGTGGAGACACTCCCCCCTCAGCAACAGCGGTGGCCAGAGAGGCAGACACCTCCCACAGTATCTTTGTAGTGCTGTTCCTCAGACGTTTCGCCAGCCTGTTGAGAAATGGGTGCTTCTGCCCCTCCGCAACACTCTGGCCTCCTTCTCCCGCGTCTTTAGCAGCGGCGGCTGCAGGAGCAGCATGCACCTCCGTGATCGCGTTGGCCTCTCCTGCCTCAGCGACAGGAACCGCGTTCACCGCTGCAGTGGTGGCCTTTACCTCTTTTACAGTGGGACATGCGACTTCCCCCATACCTCCCACCATTTTAGCAGACACTATTTATCCAAAGTTGAGAGAGAGAGAGAAAGAGTCTAAACATACAATAATGGTTCAACGTGTGCCATTTTAGCTTCATCTTTTTCCTTGGAGGCTTCAGCCTCGACAGTTCTCAGGTCGACATCCTCTAAGAGGGTGTAGCCCTTGCTTCCAGAAGTTGCCTTAGACTTCAGGCAGCGTTTAAACCTCTTCCAAAGAGAGGGCTTTTTAGACTGCTGACGGGAGTGGCGAGAGAGCCAGACGCCTCACGCCATGATCCTTTTAGCGTCTGGCCCTCCGCGACACTCAGGCCTCCCTCTCCGTCGGTGTTACCTGACTCTTCAGCGGTGGCGGTGGCATCATACATCGTCGTAATCATCATGCTTGGTTCTCCTGCCTCCGCAGGAATCATGTTTGGTTCTCCTGCCTCCGCAGGAACCATCTTCTCTGCCTGGGCGATGGCCCAGTTTAAATGGACAATCTGCACCACCAGGCTCCTAATCTGGTCCTGCGGACTCATCAGATCCATTTGTGCAACCTCACCATACATCGTCGTCATCATCATCACGTCCGTCACGAAGGCCAGGAGGTGAGAATTGAGCACCTCTGCCCTCCAGGTCATAAAGAGCCACATACTGTGGGCAGAAATCCCAGCGAGGGAGCTCAGATCCTCGACGAGGCGGATCAGCTCCGCAACACTGGGATTCAGAGTGCAGGGTGACATCATTATCCTCCCGTCGTTATCAAGTATGGATTTGATGACCAATCGGGGAGTTGATGCGGTCAGAGTGACTCGCTCCCCGATTAAATGGACAATCTGCTCCACCAGGCTCCTAATCTGGTCCTGCGGACTCATCAGATCCATTTGTGCAACCTCACCATACATCGTCGTCATCATCATGATTGGTTCTCCTGCCTCCGCAGGAACCATTTTCTCTTCCTGGGCGATGGCCACGCCCACTTCAGCGGCCACTCCCACGACCATTTCGGCGGCCGCTCCCACGGCCCCGCCCACTTCATTAACCATGGCGGCGGCGGCCTTCGCCCCTTCCTTCTCCAGCCCTCCCACTTCCTTCTCCAGCCCTCCCACAAGGCCTTTCTTGGCCCTCACGTCCGTCACGAAGGCCAGGAGGTGAGAATTGAGCACCTCTGCCCTCCAGGTCATAAAGAGCCACATATTGTGGGCAGAAATCCCAGCGAGGGAGCTCAGATCCTCGACGAGGCGGATCAGCTCCGCAACACTGGGATTCAGAGTGCAGGGTGACATCATTATCCTCCCGTCATTATCAAGTATGGATTTGATGACCAATCGGGGAGTCGATGCGGTCAGAGTGACTCGCTCCCCGATTAAAAACACAATCTTCTCCACCAGGCTCCTAATCTGTTCCTGTGGCGTCATCAGATCCATTTGTGCAGTTCAGTTGATAGTCTGCGCTCAGTTAAGTTGATAGTTTGCGCTTGCTGAAGATTCTTCTACCAGTGACTACTTACTAAAGTCTCTTCAACAAATTACTATGTCGGGTTGTTCTCGTTTTATAGCCTACACATTTTCATGGTTGCGTCACAGTAGGCCGTGGCAGGCTATTACGTCACAGCCCCATCTATTCTGAAGTTCGGAGACAGCGCAGAACAGTGTTAGCCGCATGGCTAGCCAATAATGAACGTTTACACGTTGTGAAGTTGTACAGTTCGTTGTCTCACGGAGTATAGGCTTGCTTTTTTACAATAGTCCATTGACACACAAGAGCCATGTTTATTACCATATGCCAGTTAGGCAGCTTGATAAAGTGACAAAACAACTGGCTGACTAGCTTGCTACAACACCGGCAGCTGGAACTAGCTAAACGTTACGAGTCGCTGGTTATCGCTGACTATTTGACTAATGACAATTCAATTACGGATTCCTAAAAAAAAAAAAAAACCACGAAGCAAAACTACCTTTTTGCAGGAGCATGTAGAACATATATCCACATTGTTATTTGTGTAGTTCGCTAACTGCCATGCCGTTTCCGAACTAACTTGCGATTGCTTAAATTCACATTTTTATTGGGAGATAATGACGCGCTACTAGATCTAGCCCAGGGGTCGGCAACCTTTAACACTCAAAGAGCCATTTGGACCCGGTTTCCACGGAAAAGAAAACACTGGGAGCCGCCAGTCGCCATTGAGCCCCTTGCAATTATGCTGAGGAACACTCCTGAACTGGGGGGAATATGCAGAGGGGTACAGACCCATAAGCTTTCTCTATACGCGGATGACCTACTACTTTTTCTGTCAAATCCAGTTGTAACCATTCCGGTGGCACTTTATATTATTGAGGACTTCGGGAGGGTCTCGGGTTATAAGATCAACCTAGAGAGGAGTGTTCTTTTCCCTATTAATGAGCAGGCGAGGGGACTATCATTCCAGACCTGTCCTTTCACAACAAATAGAGACAAATTTACATATTTAGATGTGTGTGTAACAAGTAAATATAAGGATTTATTTAAAAATAACTTTAAAGTAATATTGGATAAGGCTAAATTAGATATGGAAAGGTGGTCAGCTCTCCCCCTGTCGTTGGCAGGGAGGATAAACTCGATTAAGATGAATATAATGCTAAGGTTTCTTTTTTTATTTCAAACATTACCAATTTTTATTCCTCAGGCATTCTTTAAGGAATTGAATAAACATACGTCCACCTTTATTTGGAATAAGACAGTGCCCCGGATAAGGAGAGAGTTCTTGGAGAGACGGAGAGAGGAAGGGGGTCTGGCCCTGCCAAATTACATGCATTTTTATTGGGCGGCCAATATACATAAGCTGTTATTTTGGGTCTCGGAGGTGGATGATGATGGGATCCCGGTATGGGTGCATATGGAACAATGTGCATCTAGCCCGGTATCCCTGCGTTCCTTGGTCTGTGCCCCTCTGCCCTTAAGCCAGTGCTTCTCAATTATTTTCTGTTACGCCCCCCCTAGGAAGAAGAAAACATTTCGCGAAAAATGCTGAGACCAATTCGTTTATTTCGCGGACCGGGGTGCTACGCGGAAAAAGCTGAGACCAGTTTATGTATTTCGCGGACCGGGGTGCTACGCGAAAAAGCTGAGACCAGTTTATGTATTTCGGGGGTGCTACGCGCCCTCGGAACCGGTCCACGGTGCTAAAAAGGTTGTTTTTTTAACGTTTTCTTCAATTTTGCGCCCTCTTGCACCCCCCACGCTACGCCTCTGGTCACACGCGCCCCCCCTGGCATCGCACCGCGCCCCCACAGGGGGGCGCGCCCCACTATTTGAGAAACACTGCCTTAAGCAAACATTATCATACAAACAACCCTGTGGTGCGTGGTTCTATTAAGATCTGGGCCCAGTTCAGAACACACTTCAAGGATAGACGTGCCCTTCCATCTGCCCCCATATGTGGGAACCACTTGTTTATCCCGGCCCTTGGTGGTGCAACATTTGGAGGATGGTCTAGAGCTGGGGTGAACTGCGTCAAAGACCTCTTTAAAGATGGAGTCTTTATGTCAGCTGGACAACTAGAGGTGGAGTATGGAATCTCCCCAGGGCCAACTACTTCAGATATTTTCAGGTTCGAGACTTTGTGAAAAATATATTTTCCCCATCCCTCGAGTTGCCACAAGGCGGATGGATAGATGACCTATTGGGCATGGACCCAACACTCAAAGGAGTGGTTTCCATGCTGTATGGGAACATTCAGAGGGTGTCATCCCCATCACTCGACCGTATGAAAATAAAATGGGAGGAAGAGTTAGAATTGGAAGTGTCGGATTTTGATTGGCAATGGGCAGTGGACTTAATACATTCTTCCTCTGTGTGTGTAAGACATGGGTTGATACAATTTAAGGTGCTCCATAGACTACATTTCTCTAGAGACAAACTGACAAGGATCTATCCAGGGGCTGACCCAGCTTGTCCTAGGTGCAAACGGGTACCAGCTAACTTAAGTCACATGTTCTGGTCTTGCCCGAAGCTGAAAGAGTTCTGGGCAGAAATCTTTAGAACTTTTTCATTCATCTGTGCTAAGGATATAGAGCCCAGTCCTCTGACAGCCATCTTTGGTGTAGCACCAAACGAAGCAGAATTGACAATGAACCAAAAGAAAGTGATAGCTTTCTCCTCATTGCTGGCGAGGAGACTGATCCTGTTTAATTGGATAAAGGCAGCACCGCCATCTCATAAACGTTGGGTAGAGGAGGTGATGGCGCATCTTAAACTGGAGCACCTCAGGTTTACCCTAAAGGGTTCTACTAGGAGGTATTATAAGGTCTGGCAGCCTTTTATTTTTTATTTTGATCACGAGTTCCCTATCGCTTCGGCGTAGATGTAAGTCAGTAAAATATATTTGGTATAGATGGGAGCTAGTGAACCCCCCCGCCCCTCCCCTCCCCTCCCAGAGTGTTTGGGTTTTGTTGTGTCTGGTGTGTTAGTTTGATTTGTGTTTTGTTTGTAGTTTAGATTTATAATTGATGTATATCATTTGAGTTTTGTGTACTGTATAGTGTGGACTGCTGTGTGTTGTTGATTCTTGTATGTGAAACATCAATAAAAAACACTTTGTATTAGAAGGCAAAGCATCATCTCTTCCAAGACGGCACTCGCCAAGCCGTAACTCCGGCACCCCAGAGCCACTCCTGTGCGCAGCGAACATCCTGTCGGCTTCCCTCCCCCTCCCTGGGGCCCCAATCCGTCCCTGGGGCAGACCAGAGCCGACTGGCGCGGCCCTCGAACCTGGCCAGCGTTGAACGTTGTAACCACTGGACCACGTGGGAGGCCCTTGAATGAAAATCAGAACTGGCAATTAATAACATGTACTTACGGAAGTCTGGACTTCTACTTGCAAGATTTCCACCGGGGGTTGTTTGTATTAGTGGTTCATATTACATCATTATTTATTTTTTTCCCAGTTTTACCCCATTTATGGTTTTTCCAATTTTCCCCCACCCTCTAATTTTTCTGATTTTTTGATCCGCCCCCCCCACAAACCCGCCGCCCATCACGACAGGGCAAGCTAATTCCCCGAGGCCGGCGATGATCCGGCGATGATGGAACTCACCCCCCTAGTTTCTAGAGACACCCTCTGCACTTCTCGGCGAGCTCGTGCCAGCTCACCCTCCCCCTGGAGGGTACTACAGCATAGAAAGCATCACACTAAAAACATTGACCGGTTCCAATTGACATGTTCCATAGACCTGACAATCTCTTTGAATGCACGAAGAGTTATTAAGTCCTTCAGTGTTCAGTGATTATTGTTGGAAGAACTTGATTCAACTATTTTTAGTTTAATTCTATGTGGGACTGGTCCCAAAATTACTCTTTCTTTTGGTGTAAGAAGCCCAGTTTTGCTGTCTGTATCATGTCAACTTACACAGCCAGTTTCCTCCGTGTCCTTGTTCTCCTCTCCCAGCCCCTCCTCCGTGTCTTCAGCCCATACGCTGTCCGTAAGCCTGGGCCAGTCTGTCACTCTGCTCTGTGAAGGAGAAGCCAATAGGCCCACTGAGTGGCGCTTTAAGCAGGAGGAGGACGTCCAGAGGCAGAGTGTCATGCTCCGTGATGGAGGCGTCACCCCAGGACCAGGCTTTAAAGAACGGGTGAAATTCTGTGAATCTGAGAATCCGAAGAACTGCAGTATCACCCTTGGTCCCGTGGAGTTCAACGACGGAGGCGTTTACGAATGCAAGGCCCTCCACACTGACCACTTCTTTTCAGATGTGAGACTACAGGTTTTGGGTGAGTGGGTGTCCCTGAGACTCGCACATCAAGGACCAATCTCACACACACACACGCGCACACACACACACACACACTCTTAAAATCTCACACACACACACACACACACACACACAGCTCTTAAAATCTCTCTCTCTCCCCCCCTCTCTCTCTCTCAGTCCCCTCTCAGGTCTTTGTGGTGTTGGGTCAGCCGGTCAGTCTCCCCTGCTACGGGAACATTCATAAACAGATTCGTAGTGATGAGCTTCACATCCAATGGCAAAAAGACGGGCAGGACGTGTACAAGCATCAAAACAGTAAAACCACCTACGGGCCCGGGTTTGAGAACGGAGTCTCAGTCTCCCTGGACAGGGCCCCCCATGGAGATCTGTCTCTAACCATCAAAGAGGCACGTCTTTCAGATCAAGGCGAATACCGGTGCATCTACAACATCCAAAAAGAGAACGGGCAACCATCCTTAGTCCACCTCAACGTTACAGGTAAAATAACCTTTCAACTTTGTCATTATTTTGTCTGCTGTTTACCATTTTATTTACAATTTATAAAATGTGTAATATTTGTTAGTCAGTCTAACCACAAAAAATACATAATTCAAGGTGTAAAGAATATATTTTAATACATAAAGATATAAAATAAAGAAATGCATTTGTATTTATTTATTTTTTAATAAATGTCATCCTCTATGCTCACTAGCTTTGGATGCACCTGCCAATCACGCTTTGATTGAAAGGAGAGAAAAACCAACGGGTGAATTGACCTCCTCCGTGTCTTCAGCCCATACGCTGTCCGTAAGCCTGGGCCAGTCTGTCACTCTGCTCTGTGAAGGAGAAGCCAATAGGCCCACTGAGTGGCGCTTTAAGCAGGAGGAGGACGTCCAGAGGCAGAGTGTCATGCTCCGTGATGGAGGCGTCACCCCAGGACCAGGCTTTAAAGAACGGGTGAAATTCTGTGAATCTGAGAATCCGAAGAACTGCAGTATCACCCTTGGTCCCGTGGAGTTCAACGACGGAGGCGTTTACGAATGCAAGGCCCTCCACACTGACCACTTCTTTTCAGATGTGAGACTACAGGTTTTGGGTGAGTGGGTGTCCCTGAGACTCGCACATCAAGGACCAATCTCACACACACACACACACACACACACACACACACAGCTCTTAAAATCTCTCTCTCCCCCCTCTCTCTCTCTCTCTCTCCCCCCCTCTCTCAGTCCCCTCTCAGGTCTTTGTGGTGTTGGGTCAGCCGGTCAGTCTCCCCTGCTACGGGAACATTCATAAACAGATTCGTAGTGATGAGCTTCACATCCAATGGCAAAAAGACGGGCAGGACGTGTACAAGCATCAAAACAGTAAAACCACCTACGGGCCCGGGTTTGAGAACGGAGTCTCAGTCTCCCTGGACAGGGCCCCCCATGGAGATCTGTCTCTAACCATCAAAGAGGCACGTCTTTCAGATCAAGGCGAATACCGGTGCATCTACAACATCCAAAAAGAGAACGGGCAACCATCCTTAGTCCACCTCAATGTTACAGGTAAAATAACCTTTCAACTTTGTCATTATTTTGTCTGCTGTTTACCATTTTATTTACAGTTTATGAAATGTGTCAAATGTGTCATGTGTCACTAGCTTTGGATGCACCTGTCAATCACGCTCTGATTGAAAGGTGAGAAAAACCAACGGGTGAAATGACCTCAGTTTTGACCACAGAACTGCATTAGAACTGGAGCAGCTGCTCCCAATCCCCAATCTTTGGTCTTGAGGTTTAAACTTCCGGTTGAAACTCACTGCCATCGGCCCAGTGCATAGCAGATCCCAAGGGTTCTCCCAGATGAGACGGTTCTCTCTCTTTGTGTTTTCAGTGATCCCCCCCCCAGACTCATCTCTCTCTGGAGGAGCAGTTGCTGGGATTGTAGTGGGTCTGCTCTTTGTCACAGTCATCATAACCATCGCAATGAAAAACCAAAGGATGCCTGGATGGAGAGCCATTTCCTCAAGAGATGCCAAAGCAAATGAGGAAAATGACACCAACAGCCGCGGGCAGAACACGATGTTTCCTAATGACCCGTCTGTTCCCGAACCCAGACTTGTCCCTGAAACCCAGCTTGTCTAAATGTCTAAAAATGCAATACAGTAAAGGGGTTAACATTATTGTTGTATCATCAAGAAAACAGAATTATGTAATATTTCAAGAAAAATCTGTGTTATCCCGCCTGACTGTGACATCGTTATGCGGAATGACATACTGTGAGATAAAGCTAGGTTGTCTCAGCAACAAAGATGTATTTAAATACTCATTCTATATTTAATACAAAGGGAGAGGCACTGGAAAGTTGTCAATTAGTTGTGAGTAGACACTTACATTCAACGATATGGTGCCTTAGTAAAACATTTTAACATTTATGGCCGCGACTAGAGGACAAGATCTGGTACACAGTGGACAAGGTCGTCACCTTAATCCCCCCACCAGAAAACGTCACAAAGAGGTATGTCCAGATCAGCCCAAGAGTGTTCACCGCAGTATTGGAAAAACTACATTTGTGAATGGATTTGTGATGGTGTCTGACACTGAACCCCCTTAAACATACAGTACAACAAATGTCTCTCACTCCCTGTGAAAAGGACTGAGGAATTGTAGTCGATCTGCATCAAAGCAGTGTGCTACAGCAGTGAAAAAAGCCAACAGGATGCTGGGATACATAGCAAAAAGTATTGAGTAGAAATCAAAGGATGTTATATTAATGTTATATAATGCCTTTGTCAGACCCGACTTAGAATACTGTGTGCAGTTCTGGGCACCGCACTACAAGAAAGATATAGAAGCTCTTGAAAAAGTCAAAAGAAGGGCAACTAAACTGATACCTGGTATGAAAGGTCAAAGTTATGATGATAGACTTATGGCACTCAATCTATTTAAGCTTAGCAAACAGAGACTTTGATTGAGGGTTTTAAATTCCTAAAAGGGATTAACAAAGTGAAATACCAAAGATTTTTTAAGATAAGTGGGGTCAGCAGAACAAGAGGCCACAGGTGGAAATTAGTTAAAGGCAAATTCCGCACAGATATTAGGAAGTTTTTCTTTACACAGAGTTGTCAATGCCTGGAACAGCTTGCCAGGTCGGGTAGTAGAGGCAGAAACACTTGGGCTATTCAAGTCCAGGCTAGATGTAGTACTATATGCTCTTTAGATTAGGACATGACGAGCCTAGATGTATTCTTATGTATTTTCATTCCAATTTGACTGCCAGTTTTTATTTATTTATTTAACCAGGTAAAAGTTTGATTGAGATTCAGTCTCTTTTGCAAGGGAGACCTGGTCAGAACAGCGGCAAAAATGTAACAGAGTTGCAGACAGCACATACAACCTACAACAAAACATTCATAGGGGCGAGAGAGAACAATGATTGACAGGAGCAGGGAGGGGAAGAGCAAACAAGAGAGGGAGAGAGAGAGGAAGGGGGGGAGGGGAAGAAGCAAAATACTACAGCATAGAAAGCATCACACTAAAAACATTGACAGGTTCTCTTCGAGAATCTCTTTGAATTCACCAAGAGTTATTAAGTCCTTCAGTTTTAAGTCCTTTTGCAAGGCATTCCAAGCATAGGGTAGCGACCATAAATGCTTTTTTCCCTAGTTCAGTTTGAGCTTTGGGCGCAGCAAACAAACAAGAGTCTTGGGACGTCAGCCTCCACCGAGCTCCACAGATCTGTGTCATGTAGACACATAGGTGTGACAGAAGCATCCCCAAAATGGCCTTATAAATAAACATAAGCCAGTGACTCAGTCTGCCCACGTGAAGGGAAGTAATGCTTTGTAATGCCTTGTAAAATGAGTCAAAAATTTACAATTTAACAGTGTGAATAAGGATCCATTACCCTACCATCGGATACCTGTAGGGGAGAGTGGGGTAATCGCAAACACCTCAATATCTGTTAGCAGGGAGAAGGAGGCGCTAAAGGAGGAGGGAGGAGGGAGGGAAGCCGACAGGAAGTTCGCTGCACACAGGAGTGGCTCTGTAGTACCAGAGTTACGGTCGACAGCCTGGCAAGTGCCATCTCGGAGGAGACGATACTTTGCCTTTGTCACTACCGGTCACAGGGCTACGGCAGCAAACTCACTATACGAGGGGGGGATTGACATGAAAAATAGAGGGTGTAATTGGCTACTAAATTGGGAGAAAATGGGATAAAATCAGATACAAAAAGAAAAGAGAAAGAATAAAATCACTATCTCGTTCTGTTGTAATTAACCCCAAAGAAAAGGTGTTTAGGATTACCCCACTCTCCCCTAACTTTCCTTCAATTGTCACTGGGAAAAGGTACAAAACCATATCATGAAGGACCTTATGTGTACCTTTGAAGGTACAATGAACACATTTGTAGCCTGAACAAATTGAACAATGAACAAAAGTGTACCCTAATTGTACCTTTATTTTTGAGAGTGTAGCAGTTTATGCTCAGTGTCCATATTTCCTTCTTTTTTTTTCCTCAATATTTGTATTCCGTTGTATTCCAGGAGTTCAACTCGATCACCTGTTAAGGGGACAGGGAATAATTTTCCATATTTTCCCAAATTAGCTCAAATGGGTTTAAAAAAAAAAATCCTCTAGAAAATGTCAATTGTGAAGCACTGTGTGACAACCTGACTGCAAATGGTGACCAGCAGGCCATATTTACCTCACACAGTGGCTACCCACTTCCCAGAGTGGGATGTGAGATGAGGGTAGGAAAACAAACTATATTATTTGGGGATTTGCTTTTACAGTGTCTTAAGTATAGTTCTGGGTCTAATTTAATTGCTAATTTAAGATTTTTTGTATTAAACAATAAGGATGCAACTCTGTTTCTTTTCATTTTGTTAATGCTGACGGGTCCGTGTTCATTTTGAGGTATAAATACAATGTAATCACAACACTCATGTGCAGTTGTTTATATTCCTTGTCTTACGGTCTTTTAGTCCATTCTATAATTAATACCTTTTAATAGAAAGCTTTGTAGTTTTTTTCTTGTGATTTTGTTCAAACGGCAATAAATGTGCACACATTATGGTATTGCATTTTTAATTGTGTGCAGTTTAGCTCAATGCATGGCGTATTGGGTTTTTATTTGCTCACTTTCTACTTGAAATCTGTTGTTTACATTGACATGTGGATACATGCACAACAAACCACAACATTAACAATACACTTGGATTGACAATTTGTAGACAGCCAGTCAATATGACATCTGCATTTTTAAAATAATTGCTTATCTGTAAGGCCTAATTCACTTATTTGGATGATAATTTATTTAATAAATCTATTTAGTGTTAGAATTTTTACCAACTATTAATTTGATGTTAATTGCCATTAATTTGTCATGTGTTTTTCACTGTTTTATTTTTATACAATTATTTAAGGTATTTTTTTTAAAGAATTGTCACACGAAGCACAGATTTAGGAAAGATGGATTTAAACCAGTAGTCCCAACCTTTTTAAGCTCAAGATGACTTTTAGAATCTAAATGCAGCACAAGATCTACTATTTTGATTTTACTACCCCCCAACACACACAAGCGCACGCACATACACACCCATATGCAAAGTATACACTCACCTATTCTTAGTGTGACACCTGTGCTTGCACAGGATCAGTGAGTGCAGTGAAGTCTGGGTCGTAGTTTGCCAGTCTTAGGCAGTCCGTCAGATGGGCATCTGTAAGACCTATGCGATATTTGTTCTTGATGATTTTGCCTTTGCTACAGGTTTCGAAAAGAGTGACTGTTGGGCTTTCAAAATCCCCTTTAACTCCTCAACTTACTTTATCTGAATCACACTGGGGGCAGGGCTGGGGGGGCAGGCAGTGTGGTATAATGGTTAGGGAACTGGGCTTGTAACGTTAAGGTTGCAGGTTCAATCCCCAGGTGGGACACTGCCGTTGTACCCTTGAGCAAGGTACTTAACCTGAATTGCTTCAGTTAATATCCAGCTGTATGAATGGATTGTAAACTGTAAGTCGCTCTGGATAAGAGCGTCTGCTAAATGCCTCTAATGTAATGTAATGTAATGTTAAGGGGAAATGGTCTTGAAATTTGGCATGGATAGTCTTATGATGCCACTCCAAATTCCCCCTTTTACTCAATGCTACACTCCAATGACATAAGACAAATGCTCTTCGTAAAAAGATATTCAGTTTCCCATTCCTGGTGGAAATTGTAGGTTTTTTCCCCTCTTCTTTGACAGTCCTTCTTCACTCATCATTTAAAATCCTTTTCTTTTTAATCGACACAAAATTAATTAAAATAAATTCCAGCGACAGATCTTTGAGCGCAATTATGACAACAGGCAGAGCTGACTACGGTGGCTACAACAGTTCAGAGACAGCATTATAGATTAATAATTGGTTCATTTAAATACAAAGAATTCCTGACATACACTATGCAGAATACTTTTACCACTCTTGGTATACATTTTAAAAATGTCACGATCGACTTTTCAAGCCTCTGCGATCGACCTGTCTATTGCAATGGACTGGTTGGAGACAACTGATTTAAACTATGGAAACTCAAAACAAGCATGCTTTCACATAAATATAGGTTGTCTACAACTCATAAAATCCTGCTCCCCGTGACCAACATGAATTTGATCTTTTTTTTTTTTTTTTTTTTTGCTGGCTTCAGAATAATGTTGTGAAAACAAATTTGTCATGAATCAAATGGAAGTCTGTTGTTTTATATATGCTAATGTGTTTGTATGCCAGAACTCATTCTAGGACCTGGTTGGATGAAAAAGTTTATGAAATTGAATGTAATAAAAGCGGTATAAACAAATACAAAATATCTGGAAGTTGTTCTGTGCTTGAAGATCATATGGGCTTTAATACTTCCTGAGTATTCAGCCCTGTTCACCCTCATTGAGAGTATTATTAGATCAGACTTATAATAAAGCCACATGCTAGTGTGACGGTGTTGGTTCTGCCCGCAGCGAGTTTTGAACCGAGGGGATCTCCGACGCAACAAGAGAGCGATTAAGCTCGCCGAGCCAAAGACTCAAGTCCCTAACTCCGGGAACTAATCGTACTCTTATCCACGTCACTCGGCAGCGGGTGCTCACTGAGCCCATCCGCTACACTAGGCATGAATAATGAATAATGTGTTTATGGAAGAATGTTGCTCTTGCATGGTGACATTGTAAAATACAATACAAAGCAATACAATTCAATGTAACTATTCACCTCCAAGGGGCAGTAAAGTTAGCGCACTGGAGTGTTGCAAAACAAACATGCATGTGCATGCAAAACATGTGCATGCAAAACAAGCAGGCTTTGTGTTTCGTTGCTTTCACTTTAAGTAGCACCCCCTGTGGAGTAAAGACATAAGTCTCAAGTTAGAGAGAGCCCTTACCGTGTCCTATCGTGAAGAGGTCAGAGGTCATGCCTCCTTTACCTACAGATGTTTGTTACATTGCAGGGCCACACAACACAATGTGCATGGTGCAAACTGTGCTGGCATAAATGATACAATCCCAAATTCTGTACACTCATATATGACACAGTGAACATTATAGTTATGACAGATAGTGCCATACGTGCCATGCCAAGTGTCACATCCAGTACAACCGTCGCATCGTCAACGTGGTGCTGACATTGATTATCAACCCCCAGCTGAGTGAGGACCTGGAGAAACACGGGTTCTAGATTCCTGTGGATATTCCAGATCTGTCGTAGGGAAAATAATTCACGCACTGGCACCAGATTCAGACCCTGACTGTGCATCAGAAAATCTAATAAATATGGAGCTTGGCCATATGGTGCATTGAGCTCATTCCAGCACTGAGGCAGTGACAAGGATGTGAACCTGCTGCCATATCCACTTCCAGAAAACATTTAGGTGTTTTCACATCCTGCAATTATGGTAAGGCAAACATGCACCAGGAACTGGAATCAAGGTATTATGAGTCAAATGTTTTCAATCACATAAAACCACTCCCACTGCCCCAACGCACACACACAGGTAAATAAAATCAACCAGAAAATCCCTGAATCAAAACCTAATGGGGTGTGCCAGAAATACTGATTGCGTGTGTGAATAAATCTTGTCGTCACGGGTTCTGAAAACATGCAATTACTTGTAAAAAAAACAGCACATTAGTGCTAGCTGCCACAGAGCTGCAGCTCAGCCTGGAACCTGGCCTGGTTGTGAAGGCAAAAAGCGATACATAAACAAACATGGAGGCACGCTGAGAAGCAGTCGCTTCATGGCGAGCTGGCTACCACGGCTAGTTACAATGTTGTTGTTTTTAATGTCATTGACACAACAGCTTAGGTGCTGCGCAGCGGCAGTTTATTTTAAGTCAGGTCTTACCTTATAATCACGTAGACCGTCACAAAGTGTCGCTGCCGTCGGTAGTGCTTTTTCAGGCTTTTTGAAGAATTTTCACGTTGTTCTCTCATTTTCCCATTGAAAAGCAGGCATTGTTTTAGAGACGAGTGTCGCGTGCGCACACATCGCTCCATGACAAACAAGGAACGGATGACCGATTTACAAAAATTTGCATAATATTGAAAGTAGAATGTGTTCTGTCTGTACGTGAGCATGGTTTCATTCGTTTAGTAGCAGCCATACTTTTGTTTACCATCTGAAGTACTAATAACTCTCTAGCAGCTGGTATATGCTTTATTCTACGATGATAAAGTGTAAACGTTGAGTGTAACACACAGTTTGTGTGTAACACTACATTTTCAGTTTAGGCATTCATTTAGCAGACGCTGGTACCCAGAGCAACTCACACAACTTACGTTTTTTACGTGCGATCCATTTATACAGCTGGGTGTTTACTGAAGCAATTCAGGTTAAGCACCTTGCTCAAGGGTACAACGGCAGTGCCCCGCCTGGGGATCGAACCGGTGACAAACCCAGTTTCCTAACCGCTATACTGCACCGCCGCCCACACACACGTTATCGTGAGTAACGCGTCGCCTGTGGGGACGTTTCTCCAGATGTCGTGGTTTAAGGCCTGGAAGATCACGCGGAAGGACGGGAACGCGTCCGGGACGACGCTCCTGGAGGCCCTGGATGCCATCCAGCCCCCGTCCCGCCCCACGGACAAACCCCTTCGCCTGCCCCTCCAGGACGTCTACAAGATCGGAGGTGAGGGGCGCAGACGCGCAGCGTGCCCAACTGCACATGGGGCACGGTGTCAATATTTCCATCGAGTAGAATTTAAATCGGTTCACTTGTCGAGGTGTGCCACTAGTCGTGAAGGTCAGTCACAGTAGCGTGCTTTCAAATTAATACAGCTAAGAATGGGGTAATTTAGTCTCGTGTTATTTCAAGAAGCACGTTAGCGGAGATGAAGTTCACGGGGATTTGGGGGTAATTGCTTATCTGTAAGGCCTAATTCACTTATTTGGATGATAATTTATTTAATAAATCTATTTAGTGTTAGAATTTTTACCAACTATTAATTTGATGTTAATTGCCATTAATTTGTCATGTGTTTTTCACTGTTTTATTTTTATACAATTATTTAAGGTATTTTTTTAAAAGAATTGTCACACGAAGCACAGATTTAGGAAAGATGGATTTAAACCAGTAGTCCCAACCTTTTTAAGCTCAAGATGACTTTTAGAATCTAAATGCAGCACAAGATCTACTATTTTGATTTTACTACCCCCCAACACACACAAACGCACGCACATACACACCCATATGCAAAGTATACACTCACCTATTCTTAGTGTGACACCTGTGCTTGCACAGTATCAGTGAGTGCAGTGAAGTCTGGGTCGTAGTTTGCCAGTCTTAGGCAGTCCGTCAGATGGGCATCTGTAAGACCTATGCGATATTTGTTCTTGATGATTTTGCCTTTTGCTACAGGTTTCGAAAAGAGTGACTGTTGGGCTTTCAAAATCCCCTTTAACTCCTCAACTTACTTTATCTGAATCACACTGGGGGCAGGGCTGGGGGGGCAGGCAGTGTGGTATAATGGTTAGGGAACTGGGCTTGTAACGTTAAGGTTGCAGGTTCAATCCCCAGGTGGGACACTGCCGTTGTACCCTTGAGCAAGGTACTTAACCTGAATTGCTTCAGTTAATATCCAGCTGTATGAATGGATTGTAAACTGTAAGTCGCTCTGGATAAGAGCGTCTGCTAAATGCCTCTAATGTAATGTAATGTAATGTTAAGGGGAAATGGTCTTGAAATTTGGCATGGATAGTCTTATGATACCACTCCAAATTCCCCCTTTTACTCAATGCTACACTCCAATGACATAAGACAAATGCTCTTCGTAAAAAGATATTCAGTTTCCCATTCCTGGTGGAAATTGTAGTTTTTTTCCCCTCTTCTTTGACGGTCCTTCTTCACTCATCATTTAAAATCCTTTTCTTTTTAATCGACACAAAATTAATTAAAATTAATTCCAGCGACAGATCTTTGAGCGCAATTATGACAACAGGCAGAGCTGACTACGGCGGCTACAACAGTTCAGAGACAGCATTATAGATTAATAATTGGTTCATTTAAATACAAAGAATTCCTGACATACACTACGCAGAATGCTTTTACCACTCTTGGTATACATTTTAAAAATGTCACGATTGACTTTTCAAGCCTCTGCGATCGACCTGTCTATTGCGATGGACTGGTTGGAGACAACTGATTTAAACTATGGAAACTCAAAACAAGCATGCTTTCACATAAATATAGGTTGTCTACAACTCATAAAATCCTGCTCCCCGTGACCAACATGAATTTGATCTTTTTTGCTGGCTTCAGAATAATGTTGTGAAAACAAATTAGTCATGAATCAAATGGAAGTCTGTTGTTTTATATATGCTAATGTGTTTGTATGCCAGAACTCATTCTAGGACCTGGTTGGATGAAAAGGTTTATAACATTGAATGTAATATAAACAAATACAAAATATCTGGAAGTTGTTCTGTGCTTGAAGATCATATGGGCTTTAATACGTCCTGAGTATTCAGCCCTGTTCACCCTCATTGAGAGTATTATTAGAACAGACCTGTAATAAAGCCACGTGCTAGGCATTAATAATTAATAATGTGTTTATGGAAGAATGTTGCTCTTGCATGGTGACATTGTAAAATACAATACAAAGCAATACAATTCAATGTAACTATTCACCTCCAAGGGGCAGTAAAGTTAGCGCACTGGAGTGTTGCAAAACAAACATGCATGTGCATGCAAAACATGTGCATGCAAAACAAGGCTTTGTGTTTCGTTGCTTTCACTTTAAGTAGCACCCCCTGTGGAGTAAAGACATAAGTCTCAAGTTAGAGAGAGCCCTTACCGTGTCCTATTGTGATGAGGTCAGAGGTCACGCCTCCTTTACCTACAGATGTTTGTTACATTGCAGGGCCACACAACACAATGTGCATGGCCAAACTGTGCTGGCATAAACGATAAAATCCCAAATTCTGACACTCAGATATGACACAGTGAACATTATAGTTATGACAGATAGTGCCATACGTTTATGATTTTTCCAATGGAAGAAGAAGCCATGCTATGCCAAGTGTCACATCCAGTACAACCGTCGCATCGTCAACGTGGTGCCGACATTGATTATCAACCCCCAGCTGAGTGAGGACCTGGAGAAACACGGGTTCTAGATTCCTGTGGATATTCCAGATCTGTCGTAGGGAAAATAATTCCCGCACTGGCACCAGATTCAGACCCTGACTGTGCATCAGAAAATCTAATAAATATGGAGCTTGGCCATATGGTGCATTGAGCTCATTCCAGCACTGAGGCAGTGACAAGGATGTGAACCTGCTGCCATATCCACTTCCAGAAAACATTTTGGTGTTTTCACATCCTGCAATTAAGGCAAACATGCACCAGTAATTGGAATCAAGGTATTAAGAGTGAAATGTTTTCAATCACATAAAACCACTCCCACTGCCCCAACACACACCCACAGTGGTAAATAAAATCAACCAGAAAATCCCTGAATCAAAACCTAATGGGGTGTGCCAGAAATACTGATTGCGTGTGTGAATAAATCTTGTCGTCACGGGTTCTGAAAACATGCAATTACTTGTAAAAAAATATATATATTGAATAGTTGTTTTGTATCATTTTGATGCAGAATTCAGTTGCCTGATATGCCATTTGTAACGTATTTAGTGTTTCAAATAAACACATTTAAATTGTAGTGGCGAGTAGAAGGACACGGCCAGAACAGGAAAACATGCTATCACACTAACAGCACATTAGTGCTAGCTGCCATAGAGCTGCAGCTCAGCCTGGAACCTGGCCTGGTTGTGAAGGCAAAGAGCGATACATAAACAAACATGGAGGCACACTGAGAAACAGTCACTTCATGGCGAGCTAGCTACCACTGCTAGTTACAATGTTGTTGTTTTTAATGTCATTGACACAACAGTTTAGGTGCTGCGCAGCGGCAGTTTATTTTAAGTCAGGTCTTACCTTATAATCACGTAGACCGTCACAAAGCGTCGCTGCCATCAGTAGTGCCTTTTCAGGCTTTTTGAAGAATTCGCGAATTAGTTTTTGAGACATTTTGAATAAAAATGTAAAAACACAACAGCTCAATCAATAGTTACTTCTTCATAGCTAGCTAGCTAACTCGCTTGCTTCCATTGCTAGCTATGTTGATACAGATTTTTTTCACGCGCCTATCAGGTGATTAGTAGCCTAGATCAAATGTTTTTCTTATTAACTTATTCACTTAATACTTAACTTCAGCACCTCCCACCGTTTCGCGCCAATTATAACACAAGCGCACACTAATTTGTGTCTTTTTATAAATATGATAGGCTATAAGTATACTACATACGAAAACTGTTCATGCAGGTGCTGCAGTACACCCACTTCCCACGCGTATGGTGGTGTAATTGCTTTAGGGTGCCAAATGTGTCAATGAAAGTTCATTCTAATTGAACTGCGATTACATTTCCAGATACTACAGAATTCAAATCAATGAGAGGTACAAACAGGTGGCAGTCAGGTGCAGATATTGTTCCAAAGTTTGATTGTGGAGGATGGATACCCTGGGAAAATGATATAGTAGAAATTATAGTAGAAATTGCCCAGGAGTCCAGAGACAAGGAAGGATGCAACACAAAACAGGCCAGAACAGGTTCAGAATCTTTATTCATGAGCTGAACCAGCATTATGGATTCTGGGGACCTTGCCTGCAGAAGTCTGCATGGTGGTAGTGTATATGAGGGTATACGGAATTGAAAAGCTTAGTACAGTTTGAATAAAAACATGTTGATCATCAGTCGTGTGTGTTTGTGAAAAAGGCCGATCCTCCCCATTTCCTCGTGTGCCTCCGTGTTTCGTTTGTTTTGTGTTCGTTGTTTATTTTCCCCATTTATACAACTAAAAACTAAACTAAAAAGGAGAGAACCACGGGGCCTCCGATTGAGCTGGCCGAGGTCGGGCCTCACGTCTTCCTCCTCCCGCAACAACCCGGAGAAGGTGATTCGTCTGCTCCCCTGGAAAGCTGGTAAGAGGGTGGGGGGAATCGTTGTATAGAGACATGCCTATTGGTTTTATTTACTCTTTTTGGTTTCCCTTTACCTAACATTACAACATTGTCATTGCATAACATACACCAGGTCAGGGCCTTATTTTATGCCATCAAGTTCCCTAGCTGTAAGCAGACTGCAGTCTGTGTTGGGGTAGGTAGTTAGCTAGGAGGGTGTGGCCCAGTACACAGGGCACCTGAGAATTGGGTTTGTGACACTGTGCATAATTGTGTACCTTTTCTTGGAAAATGTGACCTTTTAATGTTCTAAATTAGTTGAGAAATAAGTCATGGAAATGTGATTTTATTTGTCATAGAAATTAATGGAAAGTTGCAGAATGTTGCAAGGGTAGCTTTTCTTTTGCAGAAAGCTAGTGTCATTTATTGATGAAAACAAGCGAAACGCCAGAGCAAATTTTACTTCTGGTCTGTAGACATATATATATATACAGTATATATAATACAGGTGGTGACAAGCATTATAGGTATGATGGCTAGAACTTTACATTCATTATAGAAAACAGAGGTAGATGTAATATCATTTTGTTAAACCACCACTGTGAAGAATACAAAATATAGTTAATAATGGTATCTATTTTTTTTCATGGTAGCCACCTAGCTTGCATTACCGTGTGATCTCTACCGACATACATTTTTACATATGTTTAGGCATGGTAAATGACACTAATAGAAAACTAAAACTAGCAGTACTGAAAGAGGCATTGCAGATATGTAAATTGTGAGAGATCTGACTTGCAGGAGCTTTTCAGAACAGTCAGACAATGAACCGCAGAAAGCACTTAAAAGGTCTGTGTGGAATAGCCTTGAGGGATCCAAGGGAATCAAGCAGCAAGTGAGCGACAGGGCTCCTGTTTTGTGCTGTAATTTGATACGCTGCCCCATCTATGAATGGAAAACCCCTGGGAGCCTGCCGTTGGAAAAATACCAGTTTGTTGTTTTTTTGTTTAAGTAAACCTCCTTTGCCTCACACCTGTTATCTCTCTCTCTGATCACGGTCACCGAACGGGACACACCCCGCACCCGTTCACAATATATATATATCATATTTTGATATTGGAATAATGGCTCAATATTAGTGTTATATTAGTGATTTCTTGATCTGAAGAAGCAGGGAAACAATTGCAGATGCCACTTGAGCTGTCCCTCTACCGAAAACTTGCAGAGATCACATGGGCCAGGCATGAACAGCAAGGTGAGTCTTTGCTTACTCACACACACACACACACACACACACACACACACACACACACACACACACACACACATTCTCACATGTACACACATGCTGGCACACAAAATAGCAATCTTTTCCACCATGTGAGTGGAAGACAGTTTGTCTCTGTCTCCATGGTAACAGGCAGAGCAGCCCCAAGAGAGTATTTATTGTGGAAAAGTGGTGTCTTACTCCTCCTATAGAATCCTAGATGCTGGTAGACTCTATGCCAGGGTTATCCAAATCACGGTCCTCGTGGGCCAAGGACTGTTGTTTTTCACCACACTCCCTTTACCTGGGAGTCAGGTGTGAAATCACTCTGGCCAATCAATTGCACTAATTGTTCAATTAACTACCCGAGAGAAGGGAAACCCAGGATTTGTGGGCCAGATTTGAGTAACCCTGCTCCATGCCACAGCGCAACCAACCATATCCAGCCATGATGGCAACTCCTGAACTGTAACAAGCTGTTCATCGCTCTTCATTAGATGCTTTAGATGTCAAATGAAGGATGATTTAGCCTTTTAAAGCCACATTATGTCAGAAATAGCTATGCATGCCATGAATAATGACTGTCAGTTTGTTAGAATATCAGTTCTCAGAAAACTTTCGTTTTCTGTAGTGTGCTATATGGCAAACGTTTCCTTCAGAAAGAGGTTACATTTTTTAATGAATTAAATTGTATACTGACAAGTGACAACAGTGGGGTGAAAGTGTGGACCCCTGGTCACTGAAACTGAACCATTGGTGGAGTTCAAATTAAAACGAAGAAATATAATAAGCCAAACCTACATTGTTAAAATAAGCTTAAGAAGAACGTAGACACGTTTTCAACAATATTAATCGATAGAGATTGTCTTTTTATGTAGCAATTTCAACACACATACACGGATGTGGCTGAGAATACAGTATTTCGATGTTTCTGGATCCATAGATCTGCATTTGCATGATGCACAGTGGCAGTTCAGCTTAAACAACGTCAAAGGTTCCTCAAATACCATTGGTCCCTGATGTGTATGTTTATTTCCACAAAAGACTGAAAACCCACCTCTTCAGACTGTACTTTCACTGAATATAATTTTTCATTTTTTTAGTACTTATTTTTCTCTCCCTGTTTTATAGGTGTGGTGTGCGTCTGTCTACGATGGCATCTGTTGTATTGTTGCTGCACTGATCTCTTGCTCTTGCTGTGATCACTCTTGCCATTTTAAATGCACTTATTGTAAGCCGCTCTGCATAAGAGCATCTGCCTAAAATGTCAATGTCAAAATTTAAATTTTGGCCCTGTGTCCCAAAGTAAGAACGTCTACCCAGAATTCAATGGAATTCCTTTAATGATAGAATAATCTGAGCCATTACAAATAACAGCCAATTATAATAGTGCTATCTAACATAAATGAAGCCATCTCTTGCCCGTAGCTCAAACTTGCTTGTTAACAATTCAACAGCCATTGAGTCAGAACACAGGTTAACACAGGGCTGTTCAATTCCAGGCCCCGAGGGCACTGCACTGCCTGATTTCACTCATTAGCTCACCTCCTGGACCAAGGAGGTAAACAAATGAGTGAAATCAGGTGGCGTAGTGCGTGGTTGGAGCAAATACATGCAGACACTGTGGATCTCAAGGCCTGGAACTGGATAGCCCTGGGTGAACACCTTCCATGTGGGCATCCCTGATTAATTGCAATGTATTTTGTAAATAAATAGCTGTGTTTCCATTAGAATGTGAACAATGCGCAGTGAACTTACCTTGTATCTCTAAAACCAAATGATTTTACCATGCACCAGAATAGGTGTGTTCAAATGGCTTTTTGAGTGGTGGTTACTTATTTTTGTTATTTTTTTTCTGTTTCCACGCACCTTAATGCATAGTTAGACAAATTATTTAGCATTTTCTCAAAATGTTAGAATAAACCTCAACTTTAATGGACACAGTGTTGTTACCGAGTTGGCACACACACCGACCCATACTGTCCCAGAGAATTTAGCACATGTAGAAGGAGAAACGACAGGGCAAACAAAGAACACCAAGCACACTTCTTTTTGTGTTTTTCTGGTTTATTGACGTATGAGAATAAAAGTTCATTTGACTTTTTTTTCTTACATTACAAGGTTTATGTAACTTCCGTTATGTGCGCACAGTTTATTGAAATAAATTAGATTGATGAGATATAATGAAGAAATCCTCAAGCAAATAAGTTTTTTAAGGCCAGTTTTGTGAAATAAATTACCAATGGAAAAAACAAAAAAAAACAAAACATCTTATGATCAACTGACATCAGTTTCTTCTAGAAAAAAAATGTTATGTGTGATTATCTCAGCTTCAACCCCCCATTGGATTTTAAAACAAAAAATAAAAACAGAATACAAGGACATATATCATGATATGCAATAAAGGCACCATAAAATCATTTTCATTAAGGAAGGGAGAAATAAACCAGTAAAAACTGTAAAGTATATATAAATATATATATACCTTATACAATGCTTCAATCTGCAGACCATGCTTTTAAATGATTAGAGGCCCCATGACCGTTCTGTTGTTTTCAATGTTTAGCGAATAACCAGTAAACCTGGTTAAACTGAAAATGCAATAAAAAAAATCCTTGCTTTGCTTAATTTAGCGTTTTTATAATATCAATGCTCTGGAATACAATGTGTACCGACTGAAAAACTGCTCATCCGTTTGCAGGAGTCAAACGAGACAATTGTGCTTCCTTGTATCGTACCTTCACCACTCTAACGGTAGAGAATGAGTCATTTCATTTTTAAGCTTGAACTATATTACACTGCTAGCCAGATTCGCAAGTCTCATATGCGTATTAACATGATGATATATACATTCTACAATATGTTAATTCAGTTAAGCAAGAGTCCCTGTGGAACATCCAAAAAGTAGGTAGAACAAGAAAGAAAAAACAAGCAAAGCAAATATTAAAATGTGACTATTACAGCTGTCGGGGTGCGTTTGATCACGGTTCAGAGCATTTAAGACTGCGGTGTCTTCCTGTTCGGAAACAACAACAACAATGTCATAAATAATGTTAAACATTTTCACGTTGTTCTCTCATCTTCCCATTGAAAAGCAGGCATTGTTTTAGAGACCAAAAAGACGACGGTCGCGAGGGCACGCATCGCCCCATGACAAACAAGGAACGGACGACCGATTTACAAAAATTTGCATAATATTGTAAGTAGAATGTGTTCTGTCTGTACGTGAGCATGGTTTCATTCGTTTAGTAGCAGCCATACTTTTGTTTACCATCTGAAGTACTAATAACTCTCTAGCAGCTGGTATATGCTTTATTCTACGATGATAAAGTGTAAACGTTGAGTGTAACACACAGTCTTGTTTTGCGGCCTTACAGCTTCGATCACAGGCTGCTGTAACCTTTTATAGAGTCCAATGACCCCTGGCTCCTCCCCCTCATGCTTCTCGACTGCTCTTTCCCTTTGTCCTTCACTTTGATTGACACGTTTAACCGGGTGATGCTTTTTTTGTCGTTTGAAGCCAGCTTAAGCCAGTTTAAATACATTAGTCACACTTGAGGACAAACCACAAGGTACCTCCTTATGACAAATGGCTTAAGCTTAACCACCTTAATTGCCCCTGGGCGTGTCTCAGACAGTCCTGGCTTGGCACTGACATTCAGCCCCCCCCTGTCCCCTTTCCTGCCGAATTCAGCCATTTTTCACCCTGCTTTTAAATGGCTAACCATCAACAAAAAAAAGAGGTAAAAGTAAACAAGATTTTGAATATGAGCCCAAGGGAAAAATGGTGTTTGATGTAGCACACAGCTGAGCAAACAGCATTAAAAAAAGCATACATATGAATGCTTGGTACATTCAACCAAATATGTTCTCTGGGTTTCTTTTTTCACAAGTACAACTGTGCTTCAGGTGCCTTCTATGACAGCAGTTAAGGAGTAAAACTGCACAGACTGCATCTCACTACCTTACCGAAAGGTCTGCTTACCTCTGTCTAGTCTTGACAGGCTAATGTTTCCTTTACTGTGGTCCAGTGCTAAGACGCACACACATGCAGGCAGGCAGGCCTATGGCCTCTGTGTTGCTCTGGCTAAATGAAAGGTCTGGATGCGTAGCTGCTCATCTGTTGAATTAAAGCATGCAAGGTGCTCATGCAGGGGTGAGATCAGAGCTCGTGTCTTCCAGGATGCTGTCTTTTTGTTCTGCTTTCTTTTTCACTCTCTTTTTTTTTTTTTTACTATCAATTTGTTTTCTCCTCCTGCTCATCCTTTATGATTTAAGATCAATCTTTTTTTTCATCATTATTTTTCAAAGAATACTCCATGCAATGATATGTGATGTATGGTCAAAATGATAAGGAAGTAATGAACGTTTTAATTAACTAAATTTTGAAAAAAATCCCCCATCCCCCCACCCCAAAAAAACAAAAAACGAACAAAAATTAAAAGCCAGCCCCCAGAGCTGTGCGTTTGGCGAAGGTTTCGCGTCTCTATTTTAGTCTCACGTGGGGCAAGCTCAGAGTCTCGGAGCTGCCACCGGCGGCGGTCTGAACGCTGGCCAAGCTGTGGGCGGAGCCAGTCCTCAGGAGCTCCGAGGAGAAGACGGGGTCGGGCGTCTGCTGGGACAGGAAGTCGAACCCGCGCCCCTGAGCATCCAGGTCCCTGTCGCTGATGAAGAGCTCTGCCTCGCCCCAGTCGCCCCCGGGGGAGTCGTTGCTGCTGCTGCTGCTGGGAGAGAAGCTGGGAGGGGGGCAGTCTGCGGCCCCGAGGTGCGCCAGGTTCTGGACCGACAGGGACTTCCCCAGGCCCGCCGCCGCCGGCAGGGCCACCAGGGGCTCCGTCTCCAGGCTCAGGTGCCTCCTCCAGGACCCGTCCTCCTTAGCGCTGGGCCTGCTCCTGAGCTGCACCCCGGCCCGCGCCCGCTCGCCACTCGCGTCCGTCTCCATGGCGACCAGGCAGGCGACGGCGAGGTCGGGCCGTCCTGCGCCGCCGCCGCGCCCGCCGCCCGCCCGGGGGGCAGTGGGGGCACGGGGGGCGGCTGCAGCACGTTGGAAGACGGAGGGGGCGGGGGCGGGGGCACCAGGCTGGGGAAAGGGTTTCCGTTTCCGGAGAGGTTGTTGGGCGTGAGGACGGGCGGGGGGTGTTGGTGGAGCTACTCTCCGGGGTGGGGGGCTGGCCGTGGGGCAGGGGCGAGGGGGTGAAGGAGGAGGAGGACGGGGCGAAGCCGGCGGGGGAGTTGTTGAGATTCAGGCTGAGTTCGTTGGGGGCCAGGATGAGGTGGAGGCCCCGGGGGAGGTTGGCGCTGGCGGAGCGTGACACGCAGCCCGCACTCACCTGGGTGGAGCAGGACAGGTCCTTGCTCAGGATGGAGCTCTGGTAGTCTGAGGTCTGCTCCAGCTCAAACAGGGGCAGCGAGGACAGCGTCAGGGCCGAGGAGGAGCCCTTGCGCAGAACCTGCCGGTAGATGTCCAGCAGAGAGTCCAGCTTGGATTCGATGGACTGAACCTGGAGAGAGGAAGAGCAAAAGCAAACCATGAATGTGAACGGCATTAACTCCTTCTGTCAGAGCTTTCTTCAGAAGTTGAATGGTCACATTCCTGAGGTGAAAGGTTCACTGTGAATGTGACACTCTCAGAACAGCGCGCACAGTAAAACTAAGAGCAGGCAGTTTAGTCCTTGATTCTTAAATTAGTCTGTTTGGGCCAGTGCTGCCTGTCAATCACAGTACAGAGTACAATAACGTGTAAAACCTTTACTATAATTATGACGCATTGTATTTTATCTTGTTGAGTGTTTCATTTTTTGTTGTATTGCTGTCTTTGTCCCTTTTTACCAGACCATCTCTCATTGTTTTAACATGAGGAATAAAGCTAACCAACTAGTCCTGGCCCCACACGCTCTCTCTCCCTCTAGGGAATCTGGACACAGACTTTACAGCTTGTGAGATTGGTTTCCTGCAATCTGATTGGTTCTAGCAAGTTTGGTGGCTTAAATCTCCAATCAGGTTTGAGCAGGGGGTGGGGAAAGGCTTCCGCGCAACCGTCAGAGTCCCGCCCCCACGACCTCTGACCCACCTGCCGCTCCACTCTGCACACGCGTCCCAGCATGCTGACGTCCTCCAGTGTGTCGCTCTCGGACAGGAGCTTGTCCCTGATCTTCTTGTCCATGGGGATCTGGCCCTTGCCCAGAATTTGGTCCACTCTGCGACAAAGATAGACGGGGGGAGGGGGCGTTAATGACCCTGGAGGGTGGGGAGAGGGAACGAGCAGAGGTGCTGCAGTCACCACCCCCAGCGAGAGACGCCACAGCGGGACAGAGGAACCTGTCTCAGGGTTAGAGGACAGAGTCAGGAACGCCAGAGTCCATGCTACAGAGGGAGGGTTAATTAACGACAGGATCTCGGGGGTTAATAGGAAAAAGGTGAGACTAATTGTTATTGGGTGAATTTGAACATGCACTCTCTGCACCATTCGGCAATTTTAATGTAACTTTTGATTCAAGCTACAACGGGAGCAAACTTGTTTATAGGAAATGTATTAGTGAGATGAACAGTTGGCCCCTCACAGCGTCCCAGTTCTTGCAGCACAAGAAGTTCATGCCCAAAGTGAATATGTGATACTGTGGAATATGCAATTGACTGCCAAAATAAAGGAAACACCAATATAAGGTCTCTTAAACAGGGGCTTTGGGCCACCACGAAAACTGAACTGCTTGCTGGAAAACAGAACTGCTTCGTTGAGCCTTGGCATAGATTCTACAAGCATCTGGAACTCTGTTGGAGGGCTGCAACACTATTCTTCCATGAGAAATTCCATCATTTGGTGTTTTGTTGATGGCGGTAGAAAACGCTGTATCAGGCGCTGCTCCAGAAGTGTTCAATTGGATTGAGATCTGGTGACTGAGACAGCCTGTCATATGGTTTATCGTTTTCATGGTCATCAAACCATTGAGTGACCACTCGTGCCCTGTGGATGGGCCATTGTCATCCTGGAAGAGACCACTCCCATCAGGATAGAAATACTTCACCATAGGATGAAGGTGATCACTCAGAATGGCCTAGTATTTATTTCCATTTACCCTTCCCTCTAAGGGGTTGAGTGGACCTAAACCATACCAGGAAAATGCACCCCACACCATAACCGAACCACCACAACCCTTAATTTGCTCAAGTGTTCCTCTATCTTGGCAGTTACCTGCATGCATGTGCACGTATCCCAGAATGCAAAGCTTATTTTCAAATCCTTCAGTGTTGAGTTGGGGAGGAAAGTCCATGTCTTTAAGACTGACAGCAGAGTGAGAGGCTGAGAGGGGCTGTGAGCTGTATCCATTCACTTTATTATGGGGGGTAAATCCCAAAACCATGCCCATGCAAAAAATGTTAAAGGGAAGACATTGGATATGTTAGACACGAGACAAATGTTTCTAAACAGAAAACATTCACCAACTAATCAAGGTTACCGGGGAGTCAAATGCTGGAATCTTTTTAGTCCATTTTAAAAATGACTTCCTGTACTGTATGATATATCTTAATGGGCATTTTAGCATAAATGCAAATATGTATTAAATTAAGTTGAAATTTGAATGAAAGGAAGTTAATCGAGGTCCAAACACTTGTTAATTTATGAACCATGAAGATCGATTAGCAAGCAAACACAGTACAGGTATGCTGCATCAGCACTGGACTCCCAGGTGAGTTTAAGTTGCATGCAGGAGGGTGTGGCCCCACCCAGCCCAGCCCTCTGAGAGGTGGGGGTGAGAGGGTAGGGGAGGGGAAGGGGGATTTGGGGCTGACCCCGTGGCAGAGTGCTTCCTCCCATGCTGGCTGTAATACAAGTGCAGTGAAGGGGAGGAAAAGGTCTTGGCTTTGTTGCCCAGGAACTGCTGTGGACCCACAATTGTGTCCAGCCTGAGTGGGAGAGGGCAGAAAACAAGGGACCAATCATGCACAACATCACAGCAAAGGGACTCGTCCTGTAGCCAATCACAGCGGGCGTAACTGTGCTGGAGCATGCCATTGCATTTGCCAAGGGCAATGCAATCATATGGCCCAGAGCAGTCAAATCTGATTGACATGAGAGGAAGTTATAGTCATGGGGAACATTGACAACCGTTGTCATCTGTGTACTTGAACCTGTGTGCTCCAGATCTGTGTTAGTGTGTGTGTGTGTGTGTGTGTGTGTGTGTGTGTGTGTGTGTGTGCGTGTGTGCGTGTATGTCTGTATGTGTGTGTGTATGGATGTGCAGGTATGTAGGTATGTATGCGTGTGTGTGTATGCACGTGCAGGTGTGTGTGTGTGTGTGTGTGTGTGTGTATGCATGTGCAGGTATGTGTGTGTGTATGTATGTGTGTGCGTGCCTGTGTGCGTATGTCTGTGTGTGTATGCATGTGCAGGTGTGTGTGTATGTCTGTGTGTCTGTGTGCGCCCATTCGTCATGTGTGTGTGTGTGTGTGTGTGTATGTATGTGTGTGCGTGCCTGTGTGCGTATGTCCGTGTGTGTGTATGCATGTGCAGGTGTGTGTGTCTGCGCCCATTCGTCTGTAGCCCTCACCTTGTCTGCAGGCTTTTGATCCGGCACAACATGTCCAGGTGTCCAGCAGAGTACTGCTCGATCACGTCTTTCACATCATACGGCCGCAGGGTCTCCTTGAACTTCTTCTTCGCCACATGGAACTTCATTATCCTATAATGACCAGCAGGGGGAGTGCTTAGAGCACTCAATGAAATTCCTTATTACACTCGCTTCAGTCACTGCCTGATCCGTATGACTCTTCTTTTGATTTTATGTCAACTACTTTATTGTTAGAAATATGGAGTAGGCGGGGCAAATATAGTTTACACCATATTTATAAAACCATATACAAATAAAAGTAGTATACTATGTATTCATATAGCAAAATAATTTTAAAGTTTGCATAGCTATTTATCATTTTCACAATACAGCATCATCATTCCATTTTATTTGTTTATTATCAGTGGTAAATGATCAATTAAGAATATATGAGTGCTTATTAAATGAACAAATAAAAGAAAAAAAAGAAAATTCAGGTCCACGGTCAATAACAATTAGGAAGCCTAACAGGAATATCTGATAATATGTTAACAAGGGGGAAACGAGTGAATTATTGATGAATATTTTATTGCTTCTCAAAGTTCTTCAGTTTTCCTAGTCCAGTTTGCCAGGTAGGTTACGCATCTGTATTAATTGTGCTAACATTTCTGTGTAGCTGTTGAATTTTGAAATAAACGTTTTTTTTTTACGACCAATGGTAAGTGACCAATACACATGGGCAAGGTAGGTAATGTTAGCATGGATGCGGATATAGTCACAATTTTTCATAATCACATTTTTTTGATTTCACAATTATTAAAGGTGCCAGCAGTAGGTCCATGGCAGGCTGCATTTGGCCCATGGGTGGCTAGTTGAATAGCCCTGCCTTTGAACAACATCCCAGAACGGGGGGAGTCGAGGGGACGCCTCTTATAATTGTGTTCCTATTTCCTCCGTGATTGAACTTTCAATCAGGCACCCTCATGAGCTTCAGCTGCCATTCAGAGCCCTTCTCACAAACAGCGATTCTCTCTGGACCGGTTGTTATGTTCAAAGCATGTAATTGCACAGATGTTAGAGGTTACGAGTGTGGCAACATCCCAGCTCTCAGTGCTGGACTGCACTGTACGTGATCCGCCACTAGAGGGCCTCAGCGAACAAAATAAAATAAAAACTATCATCCGCAGCAACGGATCTCCAAGGGGGGCTACACAGGTTTATAAGGATAACATTAACCTGTTTTTACAGCTTTGTGGTTTGTTACAACCATGTGATGTGAAACCTTGATATTGAGTTTTATCAATTTGTAACTGCGAGTACAACGTTTCCACTGAAAACACGGCATCGCGGATTGCAATAACATGCCATTTATTATTCCTCCATATGCATACAAGCTTCTCTAGGTTTCATTCGAATTTTTGCAATTTTAAAAGAAAACACCACTTGTAATGACCTGCAGTTGAAAGGACTTCTCCAGCGGTGAGCGTGTAAACCTATCGCCCTGAGAAGTGTGTGGTAGGGTACAGCTGCATCTGTAGGGCGCTGAGTAGAGTCCCCTTCAGCGTTTAAACACACGAGCCCCATGCAGAGCGGTGCCAAGCGCGGTCAGGGCCGTCGTGAGAAGTGGAGGGAGTGTGGAACCGAACCTTGTCTAAACTCGCAGAGCGAGGGGCCACTATTTTCTCACAACTCTTCCCCCAGCACCCGTGGTGTGTCGGGACAGGTGATGGGATGGTGGAGCTCCCCCGCGGTAGACCAGCTCACTTTTCGGGGTCACAGTGTGAGGGGAAGACAGTTGGAGGGGGAACATGCTGTCCAGGCCCATCAATGTCTTCTGGTGGATGGGGGGTACTGCACTGAGGGGTACGCTCATAGTATGTGCCCGCCCTGGCAGGCTTAGCCCCGCCCACTCCTCTCTGCTCAGCTCAAACAGGCGTTAAAGTCTCCTGAAACTTGACCTGACTTTATTTAATTCTCACGCGCAGGCAAGACATACAGACTGAAAGATGAAGAATTTGCAATCGTATAGTGTTTGGTCACATTTGTTAATGTGCTTGAAGTTGTAGCATCATGTCTTTGTTCTTCACCTACTTAAGTAGAAGGTACTTAAGTTGCCTTCTGTATGTTGCTCTGGATAAAAGCATCTGCCAAATGACTATAATGTAATGTTAACCCTTTGAGGAGTACTGTTGGATTATGATGTTTATTCTAGAACACGCCATAACATTCTAGTTCATTCTAATTGATGGCATCCTCAAAGAACTGACTAAAATTCAGAAATAGAACACTGTGAAGTAGAACTGGAACTCTCAAAACCAGAACTAGAACTCTCACTCCTTAAAAGGTTAAGAAGAGCAGATAGCGTTTTGTAATGAATGACCTGAGTTGCGTCTGGCCCCAATGACTGAGGCCGACTCACACACACCCAGAAGGACGCCCGGGAGGACGCTTGCAGAACACGGAGCTCCGTCTCTCACCTGACCGCCCTGATCACACACTTGACGGCAGGCGTCAGGTCCTCCACAGATATGTCACAGTGGCAGCCCTTATCATCGAAGCTGTCGTCCGGCCCCATGTTGGTATCGGCTGGAGAGAGAGAGAGAGAGAAGAGAGAGAGAGAGAGAGAGAGAGAGAGAGAGAGAGAGAGAGAGAGAGAGAGAGAGAGAGAGAGAGAGAGAGAGAGAGAGAGAGAGAGAGAGAGAGAGAGAGAGAGAGAGAGAAAGACGGGTGATTACTCTTCCGCACCACGAACAACGACACAAACTCTACACAGACGAGACCCCAGAAAGAAACAGTGGACCCCTGAACCCCCTCCCACAGAAAACAGCGCGGTGCCACAGTGCCAGCCATCACAAGTGTGGAAAAACGGGTGCTGCCAAGGCTTTCCTGTAGTTGAAATATTGCTAACGAGACACATTAGTTACACCGTGCGGACCACAGGAGAGTCGTATGGTACAGTATGCAGAGAAGCAGAGAACGCGGGGGCGATACAAGCTGTGAAATGCAGTCAAGTACCCCCACCCCCCAAGAATGCTGCAGGATATGAGAGCCGATGTGTATCCAGCAGTCTCCCCCGGCCATTCTCACTCCTCAAGGCCTTAGAGCGACCTGGATGCCCTGAAGCCAACCACACCGGCAGGAGAATCTCATCCTCCTGGTCCAATTAGCTCAACTCTCAAACCAGTAGGGTTTCTCAAGTAAAGGGCCAGAATATTTTTAATAATCCACACAAGCACAGCAAGACATGCTGTGCTTGACAAACACACACACACACACACACACACACACACACACACACACACACACACACTCATAAACAAATGCGCAAATATAGGAATAACACACAGCCCAGGCTTTGGCAGTGCTTTGGGTGCGGCTTCTCATTTTCGGACGTTACACGCTCTGTATGTGAAGCACATTCCAGACCTGGGTCAAATAATGACTTAAAATACCTTGAACTCTTTAGACACCATTACATTCGAATGGATCGCTGACAATTTCGAAAGGAAACCACCAATTTCACCAATATTCAGAACAAAATTCTTCTGCCATACGATTGTACATTTTGCTCGGCAACATACTTCGTCGAAAGTTTCCAGTTTAATTCTGCAGGAATTAAAACCTCAACCGGCATCTAAAGAGTTAAGAGTATTTCAAATATGTATCTGACCCGGGTTCTGGAAGGTTCCAGCAGGGCGGGGCCCACGGAGGACTCTGGGACGGCCCTCAGCATCTCCGTGAGTCTCGGAGCCAGGAAGCTCCCCAGGGGGTTCTGGGCATTCTGCACAGTCAGCCAACATGACAATGTGGCGACAGGGCGTTATTAACCCCCCCCAGGCCATCTCCGCTTGGTCTCAGCACCATTACCCACTGCCCCGGCTTCCCAAGGCCCTCTTAAGGGAGAGATGGGGGCCCCTTGAACCGTGGCCGAACCCAGAACCATGGGACATTCCCACATTTGTCATATCATTATCATCATCATCATCATCATCATTAAAACAGTTACTGCACAACTGTTATAAATTGTGTGCGATACCACTGCATCCATGACATTATTTTTAAAATCTTCGGTGTCATTAGTGCTGTTCTTTGACGGGTGCGAGTGACAAGTGTTATATTTCACTGTAATTGCTGTCTTCAGAATGAATGGCCAAAAGGAAGCAGTGTACTTTGTCAGTCTGCAAAGCCGATGCTTCGCCTCTATCTGACGCACAGAGCACTGTCCCTCCGTCGGCCTCTGTCTGCACAGGAGATGGACCTGGTGCTGACGCTGAGTGAGCGAGTCAGAAGCCTGCACGTCTTGCCCCTTGTTAAAGGAGCCTGTTAGACAGTTCTAAAATAAACAGACCCTGATCCTTAGAAGGGAGGAGATAGAAGGGCGTGCCGTGAGCACTTTCTGGGCCAAAGTGCGCCCCCTCCGTGAAAGCTGGGAGCCCAGTTCGGGAAGTCCAGGCGCCCATGGGCGAGCATCGTGAGGAACTGCTATCACAGATCGTCATCTACATCAGTCATTAGAGACACAAATAGGCCCTGGGTTTTATTTATTTATTTATTTGTTTATTTGTTAGGGACCAGTACAATAGTGTTTATAGCCAGAGATGATTTCCAACACCAAGCCCTCATTGGACACTTTTATGAACTCATTGATACTTTATGAACTCCGAATGCAAACACAGCTCCTTTCACAGTGATGAAGAGGAAATGGATGCAAGAAAATGCCATCAAGGCTTCAAGTAGGCCGCACTCCAGCCTGAAAGCAGATGACCATCGAAGTGACGACAGGGTCACTCATATGTGGGGGTCGTCCAGGATCAGTGCAGCCATTTAGCAGACACTCTTATCCAGAGCGACTTATGCAATTTTTTTTTATTTTTTTTACACACAATCCATTTATATAGCTGAATATTAACTGAAAAAATTTGCTTTGCTCAAGGGTACAATGGAAATGGAACCTGCAACCCTTGCATTACAAGCCCAGTTCCTGAACCATTATGCTACACTGCAGCCTAATGCAGGGGTCAGACTGGGGCCTCTCAGCCATGCTCCTCTTCGCAACAGTCTAACTGCTAGCAATATAACAGGCACATTGTTAAATCAACACTGACATTTCCATTTCATCCCTATTGGACTCACATAATTTCTGTGTTAGAGTTGATTCAATGCCTAAAACTGCTGTGGAGAGAGCTCATTGCCACAGGGGTAGAGAGTCTGTCCAAGGCTGGTAACAGGCAGTGCCAACAGGCAGCCCCAAAGCACAAACCAACTGGCTTTTGCCTAAAGCAAACAAATAAACAACTTTCCTCAAAGAGGTGAGGCGAAATGCGCTGGGAACGCACCGCGTGCCCTCGGACGATCCACACACCTGTCCCGTTTATTGGCCGCAAACATCAAATGGGCGGAAATCTGGCGAATTCCGCACCGAATCCCCCTCTGTTTTATGTGTTCATCCCCAAGGTCAGCTGCTAGGAGATGCCTTTGGTGGCTTTCCCAAAGTCAAAAACCAGAAGAAAAACCCCTGCTCAAGTGTGGCTGCCCATCTGAGCAGGTTATTTGCTTTACCCCGGGAGAGGATATCTGACTCCTGCGGTTGGCTTGTCTCTGATGAAGACATGGTTCAGGATAATGGAAAATGCCTCTGAGACCAAGCTGCGGCAGTTAGCCGGCTCTTTGTTTGGACGTGCCGGTTAGTGCAAGGCCGGGCTTTCGACGGAGGCCGGTGCCAGCTGGCTGGGTAATCGTTGGCCCCTTCAGTTAGCGCTGGCATTCCGGGCCCCGGCGGCCCAGAGCCCGACCAGGGCACAACAAACAAGCATTAACATTCCCCGCAGGGCGATGTGAGCGCCGCGGACAGCCTCGCAAACAATAACACCGCCGTATCGCGAGGAGCCCTCATTACACAGATCCCCACAAGGCCGTGGAAGGGAGGAAGGTAAGACCTCATTCATCTCCCGTTTCTTGGCAGCGCCTAATAGGAACAGGAAAGATTGCAATTCCATGCATTTTTTTCCCAAACAGCACGAGTTGCAGTCCCCCAACAGCTAATTAAGAGCTTGATATTTGGACGAGTTTTCTCCTTTTTTTGCCCGAAAAAATACAAATAATAATGAGTCCGTACTGAACACGTGACGAACTGTGAACTGTCCGTGTGAGGTTCAGGACACATGAACTTTGACCTTTACACTAAAGCGTGCATTCACTTGTACTGTAGTGACATCGCAAAGGGCAGAGCTCTGTTCTGCATCCTAAGCAGGCTAATCGGCCAACGGGAAGCCGCGTGGGCGCTGCTCACCCTCGGGAGCGGCGCGGGATTGGCTCTTGAGGCGGAGCGAGGGGCGGAACCTGGTGCGGTCGTTGAAGCTCCAGCTCTTCTGCACCTTGGCCGGGCTGGTGCCCTCGGTGCTGATGTCGGTGCCCGGTGAGCGCCGGTCGGTCACCGACGTCTGCCGGCTCTTAATGCTCTGACCGCGTGGGCTGGCCATGCGCACGCGCTCCTTAAAGCTCAGCTTCTGACTGCAGGAGGGAGGGAGGGAGAGAGAGATGGAGGGAGAAAAGATAGAGAGAGAGAGAGAGTCAATACATGCCCTGAGGCCAATGTGCTAAGTGCAGATAGTGAATATCCTCACAAACTAGAGGAAAAGCAAGAACGTATATCATTAATGGGACTGATCTGCAGTTTGGACATTCTTACCTTGTTAGTGGACCCACATTAAGCCATAAAATAAAATCGCTAGATGTTTTTTTGGGGGGGAGGAGGGAGTGCTGACATTTAACTTGAATTGGATTCTGAGTGGTTCAATCAAAATGAAGACTTTGTTATCAACAAATGTACGTCTTCAGTACTTTCCCTACAAAATACATGTCTAGCTCTGAATTAGTGTCTGATGTATATATTAGGGACAGACTGAAAGGGTAGGGGAATGACCATCTGAGCCCAGCATGCATTGCAGCAGCAGGTGCACAGGGGATGCCCTAACCCGAGCAAGATGCAAAAGCAAGACCCTCTGCGTTTTCTGCATTCTGAGTCAATGAATCAATGCTTCCCCCCGTCAGGAGGAGAGCGCTAGCCTTCAGGGGACAGGACACTAAGGATGAGATGGGATTAACTAGTGATGTATAGTATAAATACGCGCAAAGGAGCCAACACCAGTGTGAGGAACTATAAATCCAGAGTTTTCATCTCATCCTTTTATGACAAGAAACAGCCGGACCATTTGCATGCAGGTATGCAGTGTATTTAGCGGGGTGCAGTGGCTGGGCCTCATGGCAGTGTGGATGACAAGCTTCATGCAGGTAGGGGAGGTGGAGGGGGTACCTAGTTGCCTATCTGCCGAGTTGACAGTACCTAGTTGATGAAGCTACTTGGATAATATCACGACAGCTTGCCGAGCGGATGTGGGGCTTGAAAAGGTCCATATCAAAGTAGCACTGTTGAAGTTTTTCACTGGCTCTGTGTGACTGGGATGTGCTTGTGGAGTCATGCAGGGCAAAGACCTCTTAAGCTTCAGATGCCATGCAAGGGGGACCTGAAGGGTGGGCGATGTCCATGTGTCTTTGTGTGCCAAACCATCAGGCAACAGGCAGCGTCCAATCCAAATAGACTATTTGCACTAAGAACTGGCACTGCAACTTCCTGCCAATAACATTCCGTATGGCAGATGTGATAGATAGTTAATTTATGCTAATCTTTTGAGATTAATCACTTGTTCTATTTTCGGAATCCCAAAAGCATAGATATACACTGCATAGATATACACAAAACATACAGGTTTAATGTGATGGTACTATATAATTTAGGGAAACTGGATATTTATGAGCAGAGTGGTTGCTTAAAGTTTAATACACATGTGCAGAATTAAAATCTCTTCACTAGTTGGTTGATTATGATTGTGATCGTAGGGTAGCTAATATTCCTTACAACTCAAATCAAATCAAATCAAATGTATTTGTATAGCGCTTTTCACAAATGAATTGTCACAAAACGCTTAACAAAGGGAACCCAGGCCTAAACGCCCCCAAAAGCAAGGCTAAAGGCAACTAATCTCTTAACTAATCTTAAACTAATCACTTAAATTAATCCAGGTAGTAAGCAAGCTAAAATAAAATACCCAGCTAAACTGGGAGTCTTGTTCAATTAGATAAGCTAGAGAGAAAGCCACAAGAAACACTGTTTTTGATATTGTAGCTCAAGGCTCTTACTGGTCTTCAGCATTGTGATACTCAAATTGGTTTAAGCATTGAATGCAACTGTTAAGACTTTGGATATTTTATGATACTCTAGGAAATTTGCTTAGCATAATAATGACTTTATGTTTCATAAGCACAAGAAGGTTATAGCTACTAGTATTCATATTAATACATATATTGTCATGACTAATGAAGATATATTTTAGGCTCACTTGTCAGTAATAAATATAAATATCTTCCCAGGAATCATAAGAGATAGAAGGGTATACTAAGTGTCAGTTTTCATACCAAAATACGATGAAATGGCAGACCATGCAATGTGACCAATTCTGCGTGAGTTTGTTATACTACTCTGTCTGCTACTCATAGGAATGAATGTCTACACGCACACTATTTTTGAAAAACTATAGCATAAATGAGGCTTATGGGAATTAAACGTAAGCCATATGTTTAATTGAACGAAAACAAATCTGAGTTGAGTGGAAGTTACATTGCCAGTATAACTTCATATGCAGTGGTTCTTAGTGCAAGCAATCCACACTTTGTCTCATAAGAAGTCACCCCCTCAAATCAAGGGGGGGATGAGGTAGGTGGAGTGGGGGTGGAGGGGGCATGGGCGTATTTGAGTCCATGCACCTGCAATTAGTTAAGCATTCCCAAAGATCATGTGACTGAGGGGGGTGCTTGATACCTATGTTTCCGTGTGGTATATCTCCTGAAGAGCTTCTGTTTATTACTAAGAACCTTACTAGGAATGAGGGGAGATAGATGGTCATGTGTTATTTCACCAAGAAGAAAAGCTGTTTCTTTGTCAGCAGCACTGATATTTTAGAAACGGTAGGGATGCAAGACATTGGAGAAGAGGTTGAGAAAAGGAACCCCTCTCCTCTCTGAGACAAAACTTATTCGACGATTCATCCGTTCATGCCAACGTTGCTCATTTAACTGCGCACGTTCATCAGCAATACGTTTTCACACTTTGACGGGCACTGAGTCAAGCACAAAGGAAATGGAAATCTTTGGACAGGGCGCATCATTAGACATCGCTGGCATTCCAGCACATACACGCGCTCGTGCGCACGTGTACACGCACGCACACACACACACACACACACACACACACACACACACACACACACACACACACACGCGCACACATCCTGACTCAACAAGACGCAATGAACACTTTTCCATCAGGTGAGCCAGGGTTCCATTAATTCTGGAAGAGACTGTGAATACATAGTTAGTGTTTTATGAGCAGTACAGATGAAAGGAATCAGTAGAGTGAGTCCTTGTGCGCCACAGTCCGAGCGGGCCCGGCGAAGATGAGCGTCGAGAGTCGCGGGGCTTAAAAAGGGCTGCAGACAGCTGTGGAAACGCGCGGATTGCAGACCGTGCATTTTTCGCTAGAGGTGAGATTAAGGTCCGTCTCACTCCCTCTGCGCCTGCCTATGGCAGCAGTGGGGAGCAAGGTGATTAACGAACTGGGCTTGTAACCAGAAGCTCATAGGTTCACAACCCAGCATGGGCACTGCCGTAGAACGCCCTGAGCAAGATAATTAACCTTAATCGCTTTGGGAAATGCATCAGGGCGTATGTACACACGGATGAAAATCAGAAATCTGAGTCACCCTGGAAGCGAGCCACGGCTAAACACGTAGATACTGTAACGTGTCCGCTGTGCGCTAAACAAGCTCTGATCCAAGATGTCGGGGGCGGTGGGGGTGGGGTTCACAGCCGAGACTCTGCAGACCTGCTTCTCATTTATCAGGCTCTGCGTCGTCTTCCCTCGATCCCCTAAGCTCCCGTTGTGCCAACAAAACTCATTTATTTGAGTAACTTTGGTAGTTTGCTGTTTGCCCGCATTGTGGATTATAGAAGAAACAATCGGGCCGGCCTAAGAAGTTCCTCGTCCTGTGCTTTCAGGGTATCTGGTGCCTTGTTTTTCAGGCACAGTGAAGACCAACACTAAATGCGTTTCTGTTCTTTTTAAATGTCGGCCACGCAGATTTCACAGCTAATTGAAATACACAGGAAAAGTGGGTAATAGATCATTAAAAAAAGAAGCTAAATCTTTAAAGACCTGAGGACCCCACTGGTTCCCAGCAGAATCCCCTGGCGGACCAATAGCGAAGGAATTAAAGCAGAAGAACAGCGACATTTGCTTGATTAAAAAAGCCCAGGGCCTGCACCGTACTGGGGCTTGTATCGCTTGGTATCGGCAGTGCGCACCCAAAAACAAGATTGGGCCCCTCTCCTGCAGGCCCCCGCGTGACTCATCGCGGCCCCGCCGGCTCCTCGGCAGGGACCAGGGTTCCGCTCTAGCGCTGCGCAGGGAGAGAGAGAGGGCGGGCAGGCGGGCGGGCGGGCGGGCAAGCAGCGTTGGGATCACACCGCCGCTGCGCAGCCGTGACAGCGAGGGACTGACCGGCAGCCTCCCATTGGCTCCTGCGGCCTGGTTCTGAGTGGGCCCTGGCAGTCCGTGCATACGCGGTGACTGGGAGGGGAGAGGGGGGTGAGTTAATGAGCAATATAAATAAGCCCAAATGGAAAAAGTGCATCATCCCACCAGGCTGGCCGGTCGCCACGGAGACAGTGACAAACGAGCGCTGCTCGTGTTCGGGGGTGGAGTGGGGGGCTCGACGAGCACACGGCGAGGCGTTCTCGCTCCCAGCCTGCTTTTTAAGGGCACGGCTGGAGAGACCAGGCTGCGCTGGCTAAAGATAACACCGCTCGCAAACTCCAGAGCAGCCTTTGTTCTCCGCGGGGTTCAAAAATCAGATACGACCATTACACAAAAAGCCGTTTGATTTGCAATTTGTGTGGTCCTCATGTATGGGTGTGTGTGAGTGAGTGTGTGCATGTGGAAATATTACTTTTAGCTAATCGTCCACTTAATTTTTCAAATACAGTGTCACACATTCCTCCAACGGCTAAACATGGACAAAATGAATGGCTGAAAAAAATAATATACACAAACATGTCAACTGTTTTGAATTCACACTGAATTAGTAAATAAATGAAGTGCACAAACCTTGTAGATGATTCCCCCTGGTCTTTCCTTCAGGAGTCACGTGACAGGGAGGGGACAGGGTTAAACAGATTAATTATTCACGTACTCGCAACCAGTTAATGACAGATACAAGAACCACACTCCCACACACCCACACATTTACCGGAGAGTTTATATCAATACATTCACCTCTGTCGGCCACACATTAATGAAACATTCGGAAACAGTGCACAGACCGCTGAGCGGGTCAAGTGCACACCGCAAGACATCGAGGAGAAAAGTGAAAGAACAAAAACCAAGCAGACTTCCTGCCCATTCCACGAGACGAACCACACAGATCGGTACCACACAGCAGGCACGCATGCAGGCGATGCACACTACGTACCCAGGCAGACTAGGAAAGCTCTAGAAGGAGGAGGAGGAGCTGAACTGACATGGAGGGGCGTCCGCACATTTCGCATGGCAAAGATGTAGGGTGTCTTATAAAGCCATATATTAAGGGTGTGACACACACAGTGTTTTCATGCCCCTTGGTTCTGTATGCCACTGTTGGCGCTGTGTGGTCGACACATTCAGCCACTGCACACGCGTGAAGGTGAAGCGTGTTCAAACTGTCCACCGCACTGGTCACATATCTCACATGCTGTCGTGAAGGAGGTATTGTTGCACACCAAGACCGGGGGAAAGTCATCTGTCACAGCCGTGTTGCCCTGTTAGAATCGAACTATGTGCGTGTGTGTCCGTGTGTGTGCGTGCTTCAGCAGATGGCTCGCGCAATATTTCCAGGCTCTCTTTGAAGACCTGCACGTTTTCCCTCTGGCACTCTGAAATAAAGCGGACTTTCTAAGTACGTCTATTTATCAGGCTACCCTAGTCCTGTCGGGGGCAATCTGCCGCGAAGAGCATCTCGCCGTGCTTCTCCGCGAGGTTCGATTGGCGCATCAGCATCTTTTTCATTACTGCAGAGTGTGGAGACTGTGGAATCAGACGTTGAGTGTGATGGCGAATGTGACTGGGCAATCATCCTTCCTGTACAGCGACATCTGGCGTGAAGGTTTGCACGGGCATGAACTCAATGGCTTTCTGAAATACCGGTGAGATACGGAACAACTCGTTTGAGAGCCTGGAAAATATTGGGCTGTTTGATGGCTGTGAACCAATAATAATAGAAAAAGTATAAACTAATGAATGTATGAAGATATTGAAGGAAAATTAATAGAACACAGAAAGTAAGAAGGAGACTATGTTGAGTTAAAGAGTGAGAGAAATATAAGTAACAATTAATAGGGAGAAGGAAACGGAAAAAGAAAGATAAGAAAGGGAGCACAGACACCAAATACAACACCAGCTGCCATAGTTGTACCTACTTTGTAGGGCTGCAGGTATGCAGCGCCTTCAAATGAGGCTTCCAGGTAGCAATGGAAACCGAATTCTCGTCAGCCGCATAACTACGCCAAACACACTGCATGCAGAATATACCAAACGAGAAGAACGGGAAAGGAAAAGAAAGGAACAAAACAAAAAGAGAACAAGGCCAGAGGAAGGAGGGATAAAAAGAAAAGAAAAGGAAAGGGAAAACAAAGGAAAAACAAAAACAAAATTGAAAAGCAGATTAGTAAAATAAAACAGTACAAGTCACAGGTTTATCCTGGGCTGGGTGCATGTATACATGCCTGAGGGGGGGGAGAACACTGTCATAGTGCCGCCAGGTGGCGCTCAGGTTGGGCCGGCCACCATCGGTGGAGTAAAAGCGCCACGCAGCCTGGTGCGGGGGGAGAGACACAGAGGGGAGGGGCACGGGGGAACCAGGACATGGTGAGGTGACAACCGCAACATATACATACACACACAAATGCACACACTAACACACAGACACACAAACACACACACACATACATACACAGACTAACACACAGACACACACACACACACATACATACACACACATACACACATGCTGGCACACACACGCATACACACACAAACATGGATGCACGCACGCGCACACACACACACACACACACACACACACACACACACACACACACACACACACACGCACTCACTCACACTCAGACACACACATATACACACACACACATGCATGCACGCACATGCACACACAGACAGAGACACACACACACACACACACACACACACACACACACACACACACACACTAGGCCTTGAGAGTTAGCACCACGTTGCCTCCTTTGAAAGCAAATGGGTTAATATGAACAGAGGAGAGGACACCAGGACATGGGGGGGGGGGGGGGTCACGACACAGGGATGGAGACACTCCATCATATGCCCGACGGCCACCTCCAAGCTGAGAGGAATGAAGACAAACCGGGGGAAAGTGAAAGAAGTGAGATCCAATTAAAGCTGGAGCCGGCCGCCATGGCTCCCGAATCCCCTCTTGCTGACACAGGAGCTGGGAGAGCTTTTACATTCCACTACAAACTAAGAGAAAGAAATGAGCTGAATCATAGAGTGTGTGAGGTAACACGTCGATCTTCTGCAGTGCCCATGGAGCCCGAGACTCCTGCGTCTCTTTTCTGGCATCCTGAAAGTCAAATACAGATTCAGATAGAGGTCTCCTGCTCACTTTGTGCTGAACGAAGCTGGTACTGTCTTTATAGGACGAAGTGTGGTCCGCTGGGATATTCTCACTCCAAAATTCTACAGTTTGCTCCGCTTCCTTTGTATGGGGCAAAATGAGATGTGTTCCAACCACCAGAAAACATATATATATATTTTGACTGTTTCTTAGATAAATAAAGGAGAATAGATAAATAACACAGTGAAGTGTGAGGTATGTTGGTGAAGTGTGAGGTATGTCAGTCTTAGGGAGCAGAAATTTAAAAACCCCATGGTGCCCCAGGTGGGATAGAGCATGAGGAGAAGAGAACATGAATTCTGTAGTAGGACCCTGCCTGATATATAACCCCTAATCCCTGCCAACCCCCCCCCCTCCCATCTCACCCCCTCCATCTCACCCCCACATCCGGGAGAGATTACTCTCTGATGAGCGTCAGCTTGACATATCGCCATAGAAATGAAGCAAGGTTGCCAAGGTTTCAACCGCAGTCGGTTCAAGGGTGCAGTCGAGTGTGACTGCAAGTGTATGTGTACGCGTGCGCGCATGTCTGTGTGTGTGTGTGTGTGTGACAGAAACCCTCCTGAGAAAGGAACAGTACAGGCAAGTGGCGGTGACTTCCACTGCGGGCCCAGACTATGCCAATCAGTGGTTACATAAGATAAAAAAACTATCATTAAAACAAACAAGTCATATAGATAATGAAACATAGAGGAAACCGTGTATAAATAATACAATATAACTCTGAGGACTAGCGCTGCTGCTTGAGCTCTGAACAAGAACTCAGAATCAAGAGCAAGAAAAGAGAAAGAGAGAAAGAAGTAGAGAAGGATGTTTACACTTGAAAAAAAAAAGAAAAAAGCCTGTCAGGGAATTAAAGAAAAAAACAACGATTTGTGTCAGTAGCAGTTTTGCGTCGGGACAGCTGTGCGGTCTCTCTCCTGTGAGAAACCGCCCTTTGCCCTGAGACGACGGCGGAGGCTTTTTTACCTGGACAAGACTTGCGGCTGGGTTTCTCCTCTTCTCAAAGTGCTTTTGCCTGTGCTGCTCCTGGACCTTCAGGGCAAACCCTGATCCCAGAATTCCCTGCAGGCATAGCGGAACACACACACGTCATCACGCTACCGCCGGGGAGGGGAGTCGCGCGCGCTCTCTTCAAACCCGGCCCGAGATTGGCGAGCGGCAATTTTCATAGCCTTCAGAAAATCTTTCCCGGAGGTTTATTGAAAAAGGTTTCTGGTGTTTACACGGGGAACGAGGAACTAATGTAACAGGAGCACGGGCCCCTCCAGAGGCTCGGTTTCCAACACTCCTAAAAAAAAAAAGAGCTCATGCTAACAGTTTTTAAGCGAGGAAAGATTATGAGGCCGGAGCACTAATCTGGCCCTGAAAGCGTGCTCAGCATTTCTGAGAAACGACGACTTGCAATTCTTAAAATACACTGAAATAAAACAAAATGGTAAGCGATCTTTTGGATAGTGTAAGTGGAGTGGAAATGTTAATTATCCCCAGGGCTAAGGGGCCAGCTGGAGACCGGACACCGCGTTTTACGACAGCGCCGCGCGGAAGAGGCTGAAGTGACCCGTGACGGGCGGATGCGCGATTGCGATGGCCGTGGAAGTCAACTCTGGTTCTGCTTTTCCGTTTCACCATTAGGGCGGGAGGACAGATCAGATTATGCACAGGCAAGACTGAGGGACACTCTTCCCTAGAGCACCGCAATGGCTTTAAGTGGAAGTGGCAATATTTAATTATTTAAAATATATATACGTATATATATTTCAGATTTTCCCTCCCATTTTTATGGCCAAATCGTACCCTATATTCAAGTACCACCAACCCCTCCCCCCTGAGCCTGCCACCTGCACTGACGGTGACCAGCGGTGACAAAGGCACCAAACCGCCTCCTTCAAGACGGAACTCGCCAAGCCGTCGACCGTGATTCTGATACACACAGAGAAGCAAACCCAGGCTGCAGTGAACAACCTGCACTTACAACGTGTGCCTTTACCGGTTGCGCCATCCAGAGGCCCGCTAGCAATACCTTACTGTCTATCTTTGTGGATGCATGTATGCATATAAGAAAACGAATGCTATGAAGGCTCTGCCAATGTAGTTATCATTAAGGAAAAAAGGGGATTTGCATCGCTTGCAGACATCTTTATCCTGAGCAACCTACAAAGCTTATACATTTACATACTATCCATTTATATGGATGGATTACTTTTTAGACAAAGGAATTCAGGTTAAGTACCTTGCCCAAGAGTATAACAGCAGTGCCTAGGATTCAAACCTGCAACCTCTAAGTTCCACAAATTTGACTTCGGGGGCAAAGGAGACGCTCGTCACTCACCGCTGGGAGGGCGAAGAAGGAGATGCCCAGGAGGGCGAACCCCGCTGAGAGCAGGCGTCCCGTCCAGGTCTGGGGCGTCTTGTCCCCGTAGCCGATGGTGGTGAGGGTGATCTGAGGACACGAGGGGGAGAGGAAACAGGCCGGGGTTTCACAGCCGAAAAACAGGACCGGCACCAGGGCTCATTCCACCATTCACTCTGCCGCTTCCAAAAAAGCCAGCTTTCTCCCGACAGATTGGGGGGGAGATAAATCACGGGGAAGAGAGGAGACAAAGCAGGAGAGCAGGAGACCACACACGTCTTCTCAAACTCTGGATAATTGGGGTTTTTTATTAAGTGGAAAGCTGGACGCTGCTCCGTGTCAACCGCCCTGCGCTTCCTGTACTGGCTCACCCCTACCTCCAAGCGCTCTGAGGATACAGCAACGAACGCACTGACCCCCCTCCTCCCAGCGGGGCCTGCCGCTGCTCCTTCTGTGCGATCCAGCAGAGAACTCTCTCGGAATGTTTGTGGTCAGCGGCGAGGATGCTGCTTTAAATCAACGGGGCTTCGAAAAACAACCCTTCGGAGCCCGGCGATCTATAGCGCCCCTTAATCAAAGGCAACCCCGTCATAACCCGTACCGCAGCGATCCCTCGGTCCCACCAGTGCAATTTACATTTCACACAGCCCAATCAAACGCTATAAATACCCCTAGCAAAATATTGTCTCGCCGCGTCAATACAGCCGGGGCGACCGTTTTGATTTGTTTTCTCTTTTTGGTTTTGGAATAAAACGACGGGACGGATGGTTGAAGCGAGGCTTTACAGCTCCCTCCTTCCACGCAAGGAAAAAAAAAAAGAGAGAAAAAAAATTCGATTCTCTCGACCAGCTCTCTTTTGTCTCCCGAGCTGCCCAGAGCAGCTGCTTCTGGGCAGCGGCTTGGCCAAGGGATCGAGCCAAGGCAATTTTTTTACGACCGTAATAAAACTCGCCAATCTGTTGGATTGATACCACGGGGCGGCCTTGAGACTCCGCTCACCGGAGAGACGGGCTCTTTCAGGACTCTGCTCTTCTTCAAAGCTGTTTGATTAGAACGGACGCTTCTCTGGCAGCAGTGTGGGGGATAGAGGCAAGGGTCAGGACACACAGGGGCCCGTACGGAACCCTGGGGGCCTCAGCGTTCCGCCACAGCGTGCACACAAGGTCACGCCTGCAGCTTCTGTCTCTCTGCCGAGGTGCCCCCACGACCTAGCTTGACCCCTTAGCCGTTTCCTTCTCTAACGCCTAATAACGTTGCCCTGCAAAGTTTGACTGAAAATGAATCCTATTGATCAAGGGGTTTACTCATTTTCGCTGGGTGGACACCTTGACTAATGACCGATTTCTCTTAACTTCAAAAGGGCGATTTCTCCGCTCAGCACTCTCTCTCTCTCTCTAAGGTATTTATTTGGCCTTGCGGTGCACGGAAAAATGGACTCCTGTCATTATGGGCCATTATGTGTTCTTTCCATTATTATGATTACTATTATGGTGATTTATTTTTTCAAGAGGGTTTATATTTTGCCCGATACACAATAACGTGCAGAATCCTTATTTCTGTGGCTAAAAATAACTGACTAGAAATGTTATGTTTAAATCCTGAATGTCTTTTCATTTCTAAAGAAAATAGTATCAGAATTACACCAGTCATTTTGAATTAAAATTGTAAAGTGAGTGGTAATGTTTTAGTCCAGTTCTTATAGTGATAGACCTGACAGATAAGAAATTGAATTTAACGGTGAAATTGAATTTATGCTGTGATGTTTAAAAGCCTAAATTGTATTGCATTACAGTCGTAATATATACATACACACACACACATACACACACACAAAAAATGGTGTTCCACATCAATGACATTGGAAAAGCAAAGGCTTATCCCATCATTCTTAAAGTTCTCCAGTGACGTAAATTAATATGAAAGCAACTTGAAAACATAATTTATTTTAATTTTAGACTAATGAATTTAAACTCAGCTTACTTTTTTACTGTTACTCTTTTTGTCTCTTATCCAATTACGAGTTCAAGTGAAATTAGCAAAAAATATAGTAAAAAAAAAAAAAAAAAGTCATTAAAAAGAACAACTCAATTGCTTACTTAAACAATTAAATGAATTTCTGATCTTAAGGACAAAGCAATTGCAGTTAGATTGAATTTGGGTCACTCTGAAAGCCATCACTGAAATCATCAAGACGGAATCATGAAAGGAAACAATAAAGATTCCTTGATCAGTCCTGATGGCCAATGCTTCCACACAGCTCTTAAACTGTGGCGCTTTCATATTCCTTCTGTACACAGACGTCCTATCTCTGTCGCTTCATATTCAATAATTAATTCAGTCCACTGCACTAATGCTGCGTTCTTGTACAGTGAATCTGGAGCAGAGGGGGTTTTAATCTCTGCAGACAGTTTTAGTTATGTTCCTGGACAAACACAGAGAACTCTGGGAGAGAAAAATCACAGTCACTCAAGAGCAGCCTGGGAGAGGCGGAGCTTTCCCACACAGGAAGCGTGACCATGTAGGGGCATTTGTCATCAACGTGTGCGAGAGGGTCAGCACTGTTTCCACAGCAACCCACACACGGTCAATAAACTATGCGGAAAGGGAAACCGGGGTTCTTACACTGTCAAACTCCTATGTATGCATATGTACTGCACACCTGCTCTAGCACAAACCTTAGTCACACAGCGAGATGGGAACAAGGGTCAGCTAATGGTTTGTATTTGTTTTTTCGAAACATGCCAAAACATTAACGATCGGTAACAGAATAATGGTTGAAGGGTAACCATGGAAAGACAAACAGTGTGATTTAAGAGAGCAACAATCAGCGGAGAGGAACTAAAGAGAGAGGTGAGAATCTTTTCAAACTTCCCAAGGGCTGTTCTGCCGAATGACAGAGGGCTCAGGGTGCTTTGTTTTTGTGTTTCCTGGGGGACAGAACAAAGCACGGACTGTTCTACTCTGTACACGATGTATGGAAAAATTAATTAGTGCCGCACCAAGCATCCATATAAATATTTGGAGATGTTAAAACTATGTTAAAAAAAAGAGAGCCCTGCTCCGTTGACGGCAGATTCATCTCTCGTCAGTCCTCGGAGGGGGGGGTGGGTTCTCCGGGCCTTGTCAGCAGAGGTGGATTGTGGGTAGTGGCTCACCGTGCCCCACCACAGTGCGTCAGCGTATGTGGCGAAATCCGTGTTGAACTCCTTCTCCACAAGGTAGACCAGGAAGGAAGAGAAGATGAGGACCAGGAACCCGATGTACCAGGCGGTGACCAGCTCCTGCGAAGAACAACAACAACAAGACATGGGCACAGGTTCACCTCTGTTATGACAAACTCAAAAACGAGGCCAAAACCCTTTTTTTTTTTAAAGGCCATGGCGCAGGTCAACGTTATCCTAGCCTTAATCTGTGTACATAACCATTATCTGTACTGTATTTGTATATTTGTATTTGTATTTGTATATTAGCACTGTACTGTATATTATATTGTATTGTATTGTATTGTATTGTATTGTATTTTTATTACACTATTTTATATTTTTTATAAGCTCTTGTTATCGTTTGGTTGTATGTTGACACCCTTGCACTAAGGCAAATTCCTTGTACATCGTACTTGGCAAATAAATCATTCTGATTCTGATTCTGATCCTGAAGTCTAGATATGCGTACCACACCGTACCCACTAACGGCGGTGACTTCAGCAGGGAGGTGGCCTGTGGTTTGGCTGTGTCACTTGGCCCTCTTTCCAGTGACTCACGCATTCCTAAAACCAGGGACGCGTTGTTTGCTGTAGCATGAGCTTAGTATGGCCACAGCGTGTTGTCAAACGACACCTCTACAGTGAGGCTACTGCGCTGCGTAATTCTGCGGAAAAACTCTGGCAGCTTGGTACCCCACCGTTCAGGTAGAGGCAGCCAGCAACTGGCTTAAGGCCCCCGGAGGGATTTCAATATGTTTTTGAATATGCTAATAATGCCCGGGAATTAAAATGCAGATTTGTGTCCTGCCGGGGAGCGCAATAATAATAACGCAGGCCTGCCAGAAACACTTCCTCCTCGGACCGCACATACCGAGGGGGCCTGAAGGAAGGCGTCCTGCACCCCAGCGAAACTCATTATCCCCGAAACATGACAGCGATGAGGTCCAGCGGCTCACGGCGCCATTAGAACAGGACCCGCGTCAGACATGCGATCCCCAAACGCATCTCACCCACACTCATTTTACATTTGACATTTTAGGCATTTAGCAGACGCTCTTATCCAGAGCGACTTACACAGTTTTTTCATTTCTTTACATACAATCCATTTATACAGCTGGATATTTTTACTGAAGCAATTCAGGTTAAGTACCTTGCTCAAGGGTACAACGGCAGTGCCCCCACCTGGGAATCGAACCAGCAACCTCTGAGTTACAAGCCCCGCTCCCTCACCATTACGCTACACTGCCGCCACTCTGTATGGTACACTTCAACCCCGGTGTCCTGAACTCTGCAGGAGAGCACCGTGCTTCTGAAATGGCCTCCACAGTCACGCCAACATGAGCCAAGGACAGGAGACACAACCTGCCTCTTTTGCGATGTTGCAATGAAGCAGGCTAATCACAATGTACACAACGCATAGCCCATTTATTTGAGTGACAGTTTCGCTGGGGGCTTTTTTAACCAATATTTATCTCCTAATTGTACTTTGTCGGACCATTTTGGAATGACCAGTCATATTTTTGTGCCCGTCAGATAACTGCAATATCCTCCCTCAGTGCCATGCACAGCTGGGGCAGGGAGACTGCAGGTGCCCTATCGACCAGACGAGCCCCTCGCGATGTGCGATGCTGTGGCCAATCGAGCGCTGCCCCACAGGGCTCGTGGCTGCAGTGTGCACTAGCACAGGATTTGATTCTGGGCCCTGGGGAACGTCACTGAACCAAAGCTGTAAGAGTGTTTTGAAAAAAGAAGTGTGTTCTTTCTAAAGGAACTTGACAAAATACATACATATACACCAAAGCAATGCCTTTGGTTGTGTTTTCAACCTCATGCACAAAGTTGATATTTGTGTTGAAATGTTATATTTTTGGTTGCTGATAAGGTATATAAAGGTATATAACTGCTGATAATTTTGTGGCTAATAGCTCCATCAGCACGTTATATGACAATATGAATCCATTTTAGTTTGATAGACATAGACATTTGATAGTTCACCATTCATTTACAATAAAGCCTCTTTAACCGCATGGCCAAGGTGAGATGCTTCTTTGACCGCATGGTCAGGGTGAGCTGCCTCTTTGACCTCACGGTTTTGGGGCATGGTCAGGATGTCTTTGACCGCACAGTTAGGGGGAGATGTCTCTTTGACCGCATGATCAGGGTGAGATGCCTCTTTGAACACACGGTCAGGATCCTACCTTGCTGTGAGCATAGACCACAGATCCCAGCAGCTTCCAGGTTCCGCCTCTCCGGTCCATGCGCACCATGCGCAGGATCTGCAGGAAGCGCAAGCTGCGCAGCGCAGACGTTGCAAAGATGTTGCCCTGGCTACCGGCCGACACCACGGCAACCGACGCAATGAGCACGATTATGTCTGTGATGGGACAGGGACAGAAGGGAAGGAGGTTAGGCTCACATGTCAGGTGACACTTGTCAAACTTAGTCCGAGGTTACATTAACAAACCGTTAGTCCAGTCCAGTGTTCACTGTTACACTTAAAGCCGCTGGGTGTACACATATTTGTTGTTACTCAGCCCTTAATTGATCAATTAAAGCAATTGATTACACAGTTAACTCACTACATTTGATTTTTTGGTCCTGAATTGGTTGCTGATTTTATTTTATGTTTTTAAGATTTAGTTTCAGATTTCAATTTCCCCCCCCAATTTGAGAGCTCACTGCCATAGTCCTGAGACCGGCAGTGACAAGGCGATATACCGACTCCTCCAAGCTGGAACTCGCCAGGCCATCAACTGTACCTCTGGAACAGATAGAGCCAAACTTATACGCAGCAAGCTCATATCGGCTTCCCTCCCCCCTCCCTGGGGCAGACAGACAATTTCTGCCCCATAGCAGAGTCAAACCCCAGTCGCAGAGGGCAACATGCATCCCAGTCGGAAGTTCTTACCATTACGCCACCTGGGCTTTTGAGACGAAAACAAAAACCAGAATACCCAGTGGTCCTCCAGGACCAGAGTTGTCTAGACCTTTGTCTTAATTAGTTTCCCTGATGAACTGCCCTCCAGCATGAGCACTGCCTAGTGTCTTACTGCATAATTACGTACACCACCTGGTTTCTTGGGTCTGAATTCGTTGCTGATTTTGAAGTGAAAACAACAACAACAACAAAAAACCTGCAGACACTGTGGCCCTTAAGGCCCGGAATCAAATAGCCCTGCCCTAGAGTTTCACTCCAACAAGATTCACTGCATTCAAATCAAATTACAGAATTCTGCATCCACTAATGTGGTGGGGAAAATAACCTACTAATGATCCAACAGGGAGGGTAATTAACTCCATCAATACCCGTCTAAGACGGGAGAGTTTTAGTTTGGAGTCTTATTATTGAGAGAGTGCAGCACACTGCTGCCCGGTTACAACTTCCTGCTGTGACTGAATAGAGCAGCAGCAGCAATTAGGGTCTGGATGGCACACAGGGCTGGATGATAACCTGATGTTCCTGGTAATAGCCGGGGGGAAAAGCACAGGGACAGAATGTGCATTACTCTCCTCCAGCCGGCATGAGACCCTTCCCTCGCTTTTTCTTTGTCCTCTTGCCTCCGGCAGACACGTGAAAAATGCAGGGCCCGACCAAGAGGGATAATTTCGGGAGCAAATGGAGATGTCGGAGTGAAGTCTCGAAAAACTGTTTTCCTAGTTCTGCTGGAGACCAGTTATGAAAATATCCCCGGTGTGATGGTGAAATAATTAGATAGATACCCGTTTCAAATTCTCTCCCCTCTTCCTTCCAGAGAATCGCAGACACACAGAGGACAGGGGAAGTTCAGCGAGAAACCACTTCCTCTGTAAAATAATATCAAACCCTCAAAAAACACAAACAACTTAAAGACCCTGGCTTATTCCGACATGGGAATAATATTATCTTTTTCCTAAGTCGCCTCGATCAAACTTCTGTCTCCTTTTCATGTTGCACAATCTGAAATTCCAAACTAAATCAATATTTTAAATTCTTTTGGGTAACATACTAAGTTCTTTTGTTTCTTCATTTTTTTCATGTGCGTGTGAGAGAACAATGTCTTGCCTGTAACCCGTCTGGGCTATGCTCTGTGGTTGAGGCGGAAGAGACATGGCGAATCACTCCACCTTACGAATGGGGAACATGCAGCTGCCCCATTAAAAATACATTGAGTGCTTGCAGAAGGTGATTTCTTGAGCGTGCCAATGGGTATGTGCAAAGGGTCAGTCGGGTTAGGCATTCATCTATCTCTGCTGGCAGTGGGTAGGGGGTATTCATCCAGCAGTGCGGTGGAGCAGTGACTATTTAACCTGCAGTGCGGAGCAGTGACTATTTAACCAGCAGTGCGGAGCAGTGACTATTTGACCAGCAGTGTGGAGCAGTGACTATTTAACCAGCAGTGTGGAGCAGTGACTATTTAACCAGCAGTGTGGAGCAGTGACTATTTAACCAGCAGTGTGGAGCAGTGACTATTTAACCTGCAGTGTGGAGCAGTGAGTATTTAACCAGCAGTGTGGAGCAGTGAGTATTTAACCAGCAGTGTGGAGCAGTGACTATTTGACCAGCAGTGTGGAGCAGTGAGTATTTAACCTGCAGTGTGGAGCAGTGAGTATTTAACCTGTAATGTGGAGCAGTGAGTATTTAACCAGCAGTGTAGAGCAGTGTGTGTTTGACCAGCAGTGAGGAGTAGTGACTATTTGACCAGCGGTTTGCTCACATTCCAGCTGTTGATACCCTCTTTTTCCTAAGTCGCCTCGATCAAACTTCTGTCTCCTTTTCATGTTGCACAATCTGTTCCGGGGTCAGGTGTTCCTCTGGGTCATGTGACTGCCCCTTTACACACACTAGTTTGTCTGTCTCTGCACTACCAGTGAGATAGAGTCACAGATTACCATCCTCCTCATCGCCTGCCCCCACACACACCTACTCAGCTTGACGCAACAAAACCGAGGAGTCCAATTATCTCCACAACCACAAAGGCCAACTTCACCTCTGAAAACCTGCTAATACCAGGCAGTGCAGACTTGAACAGGCACAATTCACACTGTTAATGTGGCTGTGGAATAAAAATAAGTGGAACGGGGTCGTTTTTATGTGGAGTCAAGCACCCGAGCGTTCCAATTTGTCTGGGGTTTCAGACTGAAATGATAAAGATCTCAGACTGGTGGAGATCAGAAGAGGAGAAGTTGAAACCGCAGGAGGGGACAGTGGGGCCCTGGGTGGGGGGGTGAAGGGGTTCCTGAATGAACCCACAGTACTACAGTATCTGGATTCTCTCACAAGCTCCTTTGATAAATGCTTTTTCGGATCCCATGTGTTTTGAGCGCGCTCACGCGTCCTCACGCCGAACAAGTGGCTTTTATCTGCCATTAGTTACCTGGGATTGGGCCTCTGGCCAGGTGTGCACGCAGGTACTCTCGCAAACCTTGGTACAATGTTTATTTTCGTGTGCAAAAGCGCTGAGCTGGGCCCTTATTTATTCTCAGAGCTAACAGCAGCAAATATAGATTCCTGACCTGCATAAACAAGAAAGGCAAAATTGCTCTTAAAAAAAGAGCAAATAATAACTAGAATAATGAGCACTGCTCTACCCTGGAGAGCTATACGAACCCCACTGTAAACATCTGATAATTAGACGGAGTGAAAATTAAACTCTTCAGGGGCGGCAGGACATTTCCCAGCTGCTTTTAGATCGCCGCGGTCTCACGATCGGGCGGCCGTGATCGATAGTTGTTAATTAAGGAAGTCAGTTGCTCTTATTTAGCCACGGTCCTCGAGGGCCGAAAGGGGAGCATTCAGGTATTTGTCTCCTAACGATGTTTAAATGGCTCGGCCGAGCAAATCACCTGCTTAACTACACCGAATGAAATCGTTCCCAGCCCCGTGTAATTATGGGGCTTGACATGACCCCGACGGATGGACTGTAGCCTGTAATGAGCCGGCTTCGCAGGCCGTTGCTCTGGAGACGTTCTCCGCCGCTGCGCTCACACCTGGCTTTTTCCCCAAACCTGTCCTCACCGATGCAGCGCGATGGAAGCAAAAGACAAACTCCAGTGGCAGAGGAAGATCACTCATCAAAAAAAGCAACAAAAAAACAATAATACATTTGACATTTCAAGCATTTAGCAGACGCTCTTATCTAGAGCGACCTACAAGACGTGCATTAATACATGGTATGATCGATCAATCATTATCGATCGTGACCAATAATCAATCAAGAATAACCAAAGCGGAAGAAAACAACGCCAAGAAGATCAGAGTCCAAACACATGACCGATGAGCCAACACGGTCTTGCTCGAACTCTGTCTTAACCGGTGATTAAATTCTGCACGCACTCGCACGCTACAAGAAGACTTCTGCAGGCTTCTGCAGGCAACGTCTCCAGGGACCCCGTAATGCTGGTACAGCTCATGAATAAAGATTCTGAACCTGTGCCGGCCTGGAGTGTTGCGTCCTTCCTGCTGTCTGGATTCCTGGGCAATTTCCACTACATCACCCAAACAGCTGGGTTTCCGTTTTTTTTTGCGCTCGTGAGCATTTCCCAGCATCTGATTGAAAAATGACACTTTGCACTTTACTGGAAGTGGTTGAGCGCAGGCCAACGAACGGACTGCCGCGGTATGCTGCTGGACACGCGCTCACACGCGCTCACACGCGAACGCACTGGCGCACACGCTCGGCGCACAGACAGCAGAGCAGGCGCCGTCTCCAGTCATCATCATCAGTCTTTGGCCCGTGCCATCCATCAGTACCGTGAGCTGCGTTAGTGCGAGCCCATCATCCGTATCCGTCGCCGCTCCGCGCTCCATCACAATTAAACGTGTCCTCTCCGTCCTTACGTTGGCTTCCCAAGAGCAGAGAGGGGCCTCCAAAACAAGGAAGCGTGAGCCTCGCCGCACTTAAACACCAAACATTTCTCTTTATTAATGAGACGCACACTCTCAAAATGCACCGTCGGAACAACTGTCAGTGAGTAGAGATTGATTGCATGAGTGATTACATGACGACACAATAGAGGAGAAATTTAAATAAGCAACGCTCGTGCTCCTACGTAAGGACACAGCAGCATGGCGGGCCCACAGGTGGCTGAGAGGGCATCGTGTCAAGTGCTTCCTGTTACGGAACAGATGAGCGGAAAAACAGAGGCCTGACGCTTAGGCCGGGGATCTGGTAAGCAGTTTACAGGAGGCTGGCCAGCATTAACAAACGATGGATAAATCAACTATGCCCAACAAGGCCACGGAGTGAAAATAACCTCTGGAAAGTACAGAATTTCACTCTGCCTATAGGTATGTGTGTATACATACACACACACATACATACATACACATATATATATATATATATATATATATATAACAGTCAAAATCTACCCTGCTCTAAAGGGCAGTCTCTCTCTCTCTCTCTTACCATAACACATTTTTGTTGTGCAGGCGTGTGTATGTGTGTGCATTATGTGTGTGCAAATGTGTGTGTGTGTGTGTGTGTGTGTGTGTGTGCACGTGTGCCCATGTGTGTATGTGTGTTTGAATGCGTGTGTGTCTGTGTGCCAATGTGTGTATGTGTGCGTGTTCTGTGTGTGCAAATGCGTATGAGTCTGTGTGTGTGTGTGCGTGCGAATGCGTGTGTGTGTGTGTCTGTGTGTCCATGTGTGTACGTGTGTGTGTGTGCATTTGAACACAGGCAAGATTGATATCGAATATCAGTGCCCTTCCAGTCACCTATGCGGCTCTCAGCGTAATATTCCTCAGCACTTAGGAGGCTTATGATGAGAGATGACATTACATTACCGGGCTCAGCTCAGGGCAGACAACTGAAGCATGACTCCTGAGTCTCTCTGCTTTTTTTACATTCAGAATTCCGTCTGAAAAGGGCAACTAAATACGTCTAAATAACGGAAAGAATTTATGACAATTAAGAGGGCCGGCATCGCTGGAAATCAGCTTCACATTCGCAGTAACCGAAGCTTGGTCCGCAGCGGAGCATTGAGCCAGCGACTTCTCACCAAGCACACTCCCCCCGGGGCCTCCCTCTCTTGCCGCGGATTTCCATTCCTCTACTGACGCAACACAAACAGCGTCTGTGTTGACTTGCCTCAGTTTTCACTTCATTCAGACAAAAAAAGGTGGACAAAATCAATCCACACATTCCCCCTCAATCATCACCGGCGAAATAAATAAAATAAAGTGCGGTTGCCATGCCACGCCACGGTCCCGATTTCGATGCGCTGGTGAGCGTGCGTCCGATTAGCAGCAGCCTGAAGTCCGCAACCAAACACAGCCTTCAGCTGGGATGACTAAGAGGCCTGTGAGTTCGCTGTTACGCAGAGAGGGAAGTAAAAGGGTGTGAGAGACAGACAGCTGTGAGTGTGAAAGAGAGAGACAGCTGTGAGTGTGAGAGAGAGACAGCTGTGGGTGTGTGTGAGAAGGAGAGAGAGAGAGAGAGAGAGAGAGAGAGAGAGAGAGAGAGAGAGAGAGAGAGAGAGAGAGAGAGAGAGAGAGAGAGAGAGAGAGAGAGATCAGCTGTGAATGTGTGGGAGTGTGAGAGAGCAGGACAGCAAAGAAAGAGTAAGCAAAAGTACGAGATAGAAACAAAAAAAGAGACAGTGAGAGAGAGAGAAATAAAGAGGAACAGATTAAGATCACTTTTTTGGGCTCCAAATGGTCATCCACCTCTTTATTTGTGTTAATTGGTCAACAAAAAACCCAAGAACAACACTTCTATTCACAAAATTTGTTTTTTTGGCCTTTCATCCGTTTATATTCAGGTCAAATTGCGGGAATGGGACTCTCTTGACTGCCCAGAGATATACCTGTGGAATATCCACCCACAGCGGTATCAGTGCTCTCACCTGATCACAGCCTTACCTATGACACAGAAGGCCTTCCTGGCGAATCACAGCCTTACCTATGACGCAGAAGGGCTTCCTGGCGAATCACAGCCTTACCTATGACGCAGAAGGGCTTCCTGGTGAATCACAGCCTTACCTATGACACAGAAGGGCTTCCTGGCGACTCGCAGCCGGCCCTGCCATCCCCGGTAGCGGCAGCAGCAGCCAGCGGACCAGATGCGAACAATGTACTCCAGGCCAAACACCACGATCATCACAAACTCCTGCAGGGGGCAGACACAGTGGGAGAACACACTCAGTAAGGGCAACAGCCAGTAAAGCACAACAGCATTGCTGCTTTCTTTTAACCTGCTTTCACACAGCTTTCACTTTTATGCTCTATATAAGGTCATATGCATTGGACCACTGAGTGTGGTATTTGGAGTTTACCACCACTATTTTTTTGTGTTCATTTTCCAGAAAGGAGAAACATAGAAGTAACAGTAGAAATAAAGGAAACATTACCATGAAGTGTCTTAATAGGGTGTTGGGCCACCACAACCCACCATAACAGCTTCAGTGCTGTGCCTTGGCATAGATTATATTATCTAGATTTTCATTTTCATGCTTCTCAAACTACTCAGTGACCACTTGTGCCCTGTGGATGGGGCCATTGCCATCCTGGAAGAGACCACTCCCATTAGGATAGAAATGCTTCACCATAGGATGAAGACGATCACTTAGAATGGCTTTGTATTTGTTGCTGTTTACCTTGCCCTCTAAGAGGTTGAGTGGACCTAAACCATGCCAGGAAAATGCAACCCCACACCATACCAGAGCCACCAGAACCCTTCATTTACTCAAGCGTTTCCTTTATATTGACAGTTAACTGTATATCCAACATTTGACTTAAGGTGACTAGAGTTGAAAAGCAGGCTGCTGGGTGACTCATCCTGTTAAGGCACTGTTCTAGTGTGTGAATCAGCCCCACGGTCTGGCATTGAATGCAACCCATGCTAGTGCCAACTGTGGCCAGCAGCACCATGGGGCGACGCATAATTGGTGGTAGCGTCACCCAGGAGGGAGGGATTCTGTGTCTGTCTGTGCAATCTTAACTTGCAGACTGTGATGTGGAAAGAAACAGCGGCTGACATCCCATGCTTGTGTTCGCTCTCCCGAATTGACAGTGGAGGTTACAGAGAACGTCGCTTAGGATATGATTGGGCATTCCAAATTGAGAGAAACTGTGTGAATTAAAATGTTATCCCTCAGCAGCCACTATGTGTCAGCAAAATGTGTCCCAGCACTATGATAAACACCAATATCCACTCCATTTTAATAAAACAATTTGTAAATAAATTAAGCCATTGTTAAAGTTATTTACTTTTATGCATTGCATTGTTATGTACTTAAAAAGTGAATCGTGCTAATCCCAGGAATTCATAATGACATCACCGTCCGAGGATGACCTAATCGCTAATTGCATCTCGTATTTATAGATGAGTTATAACACATGTATAAAGGGTGCATAGAACACAGACCCAAAGTGACTGCTGCTGGCTTGTTTTTACAGCTTAATTCATTTCACGAATCTCTGGAGACTTCTTTGCAGCATGTGCATTTGTAACAGGGATAATTAAACTCTGACAGCACAGCGCAGTTTGTTTCTTTTGAGCATCAAGTCAGCATTTCATACCATCATAACACATGCAGCAATTATGGCCAATCTTAATTATAAAGAAAGCGCGGGAGCCCAGCAGGCTATCAGCTGCGTCTAAAGGAATAACAGTAGGGCTACCATATAAAGCATCGCACTGACACTGGAGACGGGAGGAGCAGCCCTGGGAGTAGTCAGACATTTGAATCTCAATCCCATGAAATCATCCAGTTATCACAAAGTTTCCAGGATTTTGTGTAATCACACAGTGCTGTTGAATACAGACTGTTCCATTCATAACAGAATAAGCATGAATGCAAAATTCACCAGACAATCGTCGAAGCCAATGATGATTAAACTCATATTACAACAATGAAGCGTTAAATATCAATGCTATCTATTCTCCATTGTTTAATATGGAGCACTTCCACGCAGTCTCTTGGGAGACAATATTAAATCAATAAAGCAATCAAAGTCATCAACCAATCAATGAATTAACCCTTTGAGTTTGAGGAGTTTGTTTGTGAAAGTTCCAGTTTTAATTCACAGTGTTCCATTCTGGAATTATACAGTTCTGTGTGGATACCATGAGCAGCCCTTGATGATGTCATCAATTAGAATCAACTAGAATGTTACGGCATGTTCTAGAATAAACGTCACACTATGGCGGTACTCCTCAAAGGGTTAATAAAGAAATTCATCAACCAATCATTTTTGTACAATGCCCTTCATAAAATAAATATCTGTATATTTGTACAACGCCCTGCGTAAAAGAAATTGTCGCAACGCTCAAATATCAGTGGGAGTCTGCTAAATGTCTAAAATGTCTCATGTAAAATGAATCTGCTCCAGCACCATTCCCCCTTTGGCTGACAATCGATCAGTGCTTTAGAACCCTCGCTAAAGCCTCGAGGGTAATTGGTCCACACCCTGCATCTCACGGAACGCTAATTGGAAAAACAACAGCTGTGCAACAAAGCACGTTAATTCACTGCGGCTCGGCACGACGCTGCCAGCGATCCGTTCGCCTGCTTTCGCACGAAGAGACACTGAACCGCACGCTACCGGAAAAAAAACTACTGGGATACCGGGCGGAGCCCACCACGCTCAGAACTAATCTGTATGCGTCCATGAGTTTCTTTCTGCTTCACATGCAGCCCGTGCGCGTATGTTTTCAATTCGCATGTTTTGCCACAGCCCACAGGGAGCGTATTACGTGACCTAACGACCCAACGGCTGGAATTAACGGAGGGTTTATTAATCACCGATGTGGCACGTCATCCTATTTCCCTTCCTGGTTATCCCACGGGGGACTCGTTCTGGGATCGCGGCCTCCGCTAACATCATGGCTTCTGTCGTCACCTGTCACGTCGGCGGTACTGTGGGAAAGAATGAGTTTTATCCCCAATCGCTCCCCAGTCCCGTTACGCGCTCGCTCCCGCTGCTTTCCCAGATTCGGCACTGCCGTCGGACTTGGGACTCACGTCGACTGAGAGCGACGCGTTTTCTCATTCAGAGTCCCTGATTGAGCGGCCGTGCGCTTGACAGCGGCGACTGCAACTCGCATAATGTAAGAGAGAAATGAAGTGGATGGGTAGCAGTCAGCACTTCTGGGAAAGAGGAACAGAAACACTCAATACCATTAGTCTTTTTCACCAAATCAGTGTGGTAACCCCCACGCCCCCCCTCCCTCCCAATCCCACAGCCCCTGCCTCTAGTACTCTGTGTATGGCGTACGATCTCGAGTGAAGGACAGTGACTACGTGCAGTAATGAGGCACGGCCACCCACGGCCCCTCCTTGACATTTCCATAGAACGCGAAATCAATACGGTTAAAACGAGAGAAAAAAAGATCAACAGAATATCAAGCCGGGGTCTCCATCTCCATGGCCCGTCCAATAAACGCTACCGGATAAATGGATTTCAGCATCACTTGAGTCCGTAATCTAATCAAGCGCACTGAAAGCAACTCATTTACAGTACATTCATGCGCAGATTGCCGGGAACGGAGGATCGAGCTTTGTCTGATGGGAGCCGGTGGCCTGGCCCCCATATTGCAGCATAACTGTGACTTAAATTGAATTTTCAATTAAACGATTTTCATTAAGCAGACGTCCATTGTGTGATGACATGCTAATTCGTTTCGGCTTTTTAAAATGATTTACAAACGGATGATCGCGTCTAAAACACCAGACGTCAAGAGCTGACTGGAATGTCAAACGGCTGTTTTTGTTGTTGCGAGTATGGCTTGTGCATTGCTCACGCCCACATGGAAATCATGTCCGGCTTTCAGGTAATTATGCTCACAGGCTTGAGGTTATTTTCATGGTTCGTTATTTCCCTGTGAAGCTCGTGACAACCCACGATGACACAATGTCAATGACTCAATCCACAAGGATCACTGTCAGGATGTACAATTCAAAGGAAATAATTCAATTCAAATGTCCTGCACTCATGAAATGAAATGAGTGCAGGACACTGCTCTGCACGTGACTCCATATTACCTTGTGTGTGTGTGTGTGTGTGTGTGTCTGTGTGTGTGTGTTTCTATAGTGTGTGTGTATGTGTGTGTTTATCTGTGTGCGTGTGTGTGTGTGTGTATGTGTGTGTGTCTATAGTTGTGTGTCTTGCTTACATAAGTCTCTTGGAACAGGCATTGCTGATCCCTCACACTGCTGTTATAATTGATATATTATTGTAGCAGATATTGTAAAAACATGACAAAAATCCCCGTGAAATGGAAACGCCATGTTTGCTTTCTTATAGTTGATCTTGCCCTCTCTATCCTCTGTGAAATGCCTGCTTTCCATCCACAGGGGTGCTGACTGACAGCTCTGATTCCTGCTCTCCTATAAAGAATACAAAGTCTCCTTAAGACTGAGGAATGGGGAACACACCCCCCATGCTGGTTCCTTAGCTCTCGCTAATGGTGCACAGGCCAAGTGACAACGAGCCAAGTTTGAGGGAACACAACCTGGACACAGCTCAACGAATGCACAATGTAAAAAAATAATCGCTCTGCCTAAAATACAAAGGATCACTCACACAGTCCATTTAAGCCTTTGTGCAAAATGGAATTGAAAGCAATGGCTGACCTTCAATTTGGTTTAAATCATAGCTTTTTAAACTTTCTATTCCCCTTTGAATGCACATAAATGCTGAAGTATCATTTTTAGGTATGGGATACAGGCGTGCTATGGCAACCTTTCAGTGCAGTTAAAATCCCTGCTTGCCCGTCTTGTACAGACTGCAATGAAAGTCACAGGGAGGACAGAACATCAGTCCCTCCAGTCAATCTACACGCAGTCTGTTCTTAGAGGAGCACAGAAAACGCTGTCTGACCAATCTCATGTCCTCCATTTTGAGTACGAGCTTTCACCTTCCAGCAGACGATACAGACGTCCCTAGGTGCAAACTCAATAGATTTAAAAACTCATTTGTGCCCACTTCAATCATCATTTTAAACAGCGACGCAGTATGAGGCTATAGGGACTGCGCAAAAGGGGAATGTTTTAATAACCCCGATAGTTGCTGTCTGGTCATGGAAGATTTAGTGTAATTTGTTTTTTAAAATGCCCTGTGTGCATTACACACTTTCGTCCCGTGCCTGCGACGGGGTTGTACAATAAGTTGCTCCTACTTTTACCGATGGCACTACCTATGTATGCATGTTTGTTTGTATTTATGTATGATGTGACACATGTTCATGGTCTTTGTAAAGCAGCAACACTGAGTTTTTCAAATAAAAGTATATCTTATCTTATGTTATCTCTTATCTTAATTTCATATGGCTGGTTGCGATTCCCTCAAAACCATTATCTGCAAAACGACATGTTATAGACGATGAGTTTGGCCTGAGCCTTCACATAAAAGAAGCTAGATCACCGTTGAGGACATTTTAGACTGCTGAACTAAACAACGGCACTGTAAACTCCTAAGTGATGAAAAGGTTTTTAAGAATGAGCTATTTTAAACAGTCATCTGCAGAGACGGCTAAAAGTATTAACTTGTGATCAGGCATGTTAAAGGAGACCAATGCTTGAGTCTCACCAGGATGAGCAGGCAGTGGGAGGAGAGGTCCTGATGAGCAGGTATTGTGGAGAACACAGACAGAACCAGGCAGCCGAACACCAGGATGAACCTGCAAAACAAAGAGTAAGGCAGTGAGAATCAGCTCAGGTTTCCTCGTTGGCTGTTCATAATTAAGCAGATACCATTGTCAATCATTTTAAACACAATCAGTAAAATCTTGCACTGAAAGTAACCATTCTCTACTCTAAACCCTTTACCGCAACCCTGGTCCTGGAGAGCTGCAGAGTATGCAGATTTTTATTAGCACTTAATTTATCAATAAAGTAGCTGATTGATTACACAATGAACTCACCTCACATTGTTTCTTGGGTTTGAATTGGTTGCTAATTTAAAAATAAAAATGTGTTTCTGATTTTAGTGGCTAATTATACTCTATATATTTCAATTTGCCCTCCCCACCCAAACTCGCCACCCATCTCTATGAGGCAAGATAATTCTTGCTTACTTCAAGACGGAATTTGCCCACCCACGTTCTGGAGACAACCTTACACACTTCTCAGCAAGTTCATTCCGGCTCACCTGCTGGCCAGCCAAACGCCGCCCCAAATTGGGACTCCCCACCAGGGCCGGTCTGGTACAGTCAGGTTTCGAACCGCAACTGTGATAGGTAGCTCACACTTGTAAAGGACCAGCCAATACGGGTGCGTTATACCGCTACGCTATCGGTGTATTGTGCTGACATTAAGGTGAAAAATACCCCCAGCATACTCTGCAGCTCTCCAGGACCAGAGTTGAGGACCCCTGTTCTAAGTTCCCTGATGAACTGCCCAGCATTGCCTAGTGTCTTCCTACTGTTCTTACTCCCTAAAGACTCTTTACTAAATACTTCCTCCAGAAGCAGAAGTTTAAAGACATTTTACAACACCTTTACCAGTTTGATAATTTACTTAAATATTTTTAATCCATGGTCTTGAATAAACAAATTTTTCCTCTATATACTCCTCACAGACATCACGGTCAAGGAGTATGTGCTTTCAACCACAGTTGCCCCTGGTTGATTATGTCTTTCCCTCAAATGTCACCAATCACCCCTCTTTCAAAGTCACTGAAATCTCTTCTTCTAGCCATGGTAGCGGACTGTCCAGAGAGCTTAATGCCTTTCAAATAGCATCCACAAAACATGAATG